>CM035406.1:111503675-112088675 GCA_020310875.1 Ceratopteris richardii
TACTAAGTAGTTATCTAGAGGTGCCAACTTGCACATTCATCTCTTCTACCCTCAACTTCCATTGAAGCTCCTTGCACACTAGCCTTCAAAAAGCTCTGGTACTGATGAAGGGCTTTGGTGTGCTAAAAAAGAGGAGCAAAGAGGAGATGGAGGGAGAGAGAGGAGAGGAGAGATGTGCACACATGCGGGGATCCTCAAAACCCACATAATGATCTCTCTTAGGCAATGCTCTATAAATGATATATATATATATACATATACATATAAACACACACACACACACACACACACACACACACATATATATATATATATATATATATATATATATATATATATATATATATATGTATATATATAGGGGTAATGTCACATGAGCCTTACATCCCCAACAAAATTCACCTCTACGGACTATGCCACTTGTTTGGCTAAAGCTGGGGGTATTAAATCAGCTACAACTTCGGTGGTTGCGTGATGTTCGACATGTGATGTTTTTCCATGTTTTTGGTCTCCCCTTAGAGATTGTCTTTGATCATGGCACAAATTTTGCTAATGCTATAATTATGGCCCTCTGTTGGAACTCAAGGTTAAGGAAAAGCATAAAAGTGCATCAAAGAAGTGGACACACAGGAAGAAGGAGCACATAGGGAGCCCGAAGAGGTGTATGTCAAATTTTCAAAAGAAATCCCTATAAAATAGTGATTTTCATCACTAAAAACCATTGTAAATATCATTTCACCTTTTTGTAGCTCCATTTTGTGCAAGCGGAGGAGTCCTCTAGCTTGAGGAGCATTAGAAGTATCATCCTACCAATTTTCATAATTTTTAGACCTCATTTGAGCCTTCAAATAAGCCCTAGAACCTAATTTTTCATGCATCATTGTGCGAGAAGGAGTTAGGAAGTGCAAGGGAGAGCAAGCGCCTGTGTTTTTTCACGATTTTCTGCACGTACGGAGCTCGCCATTGTTTGGTGCTCAGAAATTTGATTTTTCTGCCAAAAAACATGATTCTGATTGAAAATCGCAATTTTCATAAAATTCAAATTTTTCATAAAAAATGCGATTTTCTATTCCTCGCCTAAAAGCTTTCTGAAAAGAACACCATTTTAAGGTCATTGCCAAAATCGTGATTCTTTGGTTTTGCTCAAAATCTAGATTTTCTAAGTTTTTCAAAAATAACATGATTCTTTGGTCATATTCAAAAGCGTGATTTTTGGGCGATTCTCAAAAGACATGAATTTTAGCCAAAATCATGATTTTCAGTCAAAAATACGATTCTGAGCAAAAAACACGATTTTCAGCGAAAATGGCGATTTTCAAGCAAAAACACGATTTTCAGTAGGATCAAAATCGTGATTTTCACAAATCACGATTTTCATCCAAAATCGCGATTTTCACGATTTTCACAAAACACGATTTTCACTCAAAATCGTAATTTTTGCTCATTCTCAAAATCGCAATTTTCAAGCCAAAAACACAATTTTGATCAAACACGATTTCATTGAACATCACGATTTTCATGTCAAAAACACGATTTTGAGAAAACGCGATTTTCATTCAAAATCGCAATTTTCTGATCATTCTCAAAATCGCGTTTTTCACGATTCTCACCCAAAATCACGTTTTTCACGATTCTCACTCAAAATCGCATTTTTCACGATTTTCAATTAAAATCACATTTTTGGGGCTTGCTCAAAATCACGATTTTCATCAATGCTCAGCATCGCGATTTTCATGATTTCATAAAATTGTGATTTTCACGGTTGCGCAGCATCCAAATTTTCATGATCCCTCAAAATCACGATTTTCATAAGTACTTAGCATCACGATTTTTAGACCCCCGAAATTGCAATTTTCACACAAAATCGTGATTTTTCCATAAGTGCCTGTTGTTGTGTTTTGACCCCCAGGAGCGTGATTTGACATAAGTTTTTCCTCAAAAGTCCATTTTTTGAGCTCTATAGCTCATTAAATTAATTTGAAGTTGACCCTCAGGTGGGACTAGGAAACCAAGGGGGCTCGAAAGGATTTTGATAGATTAATTTGAAGTTGACTCTCACATAGATTAATTTGAAGTTGACCCTCACATAGATTAATTTGAAGTTGACCCTCAAGTGGGACTAGGAAACCAAGGGGGCTCCAAAGGATTTTGAGTAATACCAAGGGAAAATTTTGGACTCTTAACCAAAGCTTATGAACCTGAGATCTGGTAGACACCTAGGCAAGGATAGACAAAGTGTTAGATCTTCTGAGGCTAGTGTCAACTATACAACTAAGTCTTGGGCACAGCAACTAAGTGGTTATCCTTACATACTAAGTTCAGACACAAGTGACTCAGAAATGTCTTTTAGCATGGGGAAACTTGCAGGGGGCTCGGGCATTGCCTATCTACAAACACCCGAAGGTCCCTATAAGACACAATTGGAATATATTCGGACCAACAAATTAGGTGCATGCATCTATGAGGATGGTCTGAGGCGATAAGTGGTCCAACTCAAGAATCCAGATCAACCCTTTGGACTTGAATACCCTGTAGTCAAGTTCGAAGAGGGTTCTTACATTGATAAGGAAGGAACCATGTATGTGGTCACCAACTTACATGACAGGACAGATGAGTTTGGAAATGTCATTCCTGAGAATGATATAGGAGACCTAGAGCAAGGGGACCTAGGACAAGAACCCAAGACTCCTAGAGACAAGTCTGTTTTGACTAGAGTGATCACTCCAGATTGGATCCCTCAAGACAACAAAAGCATAGAACTATTCTTGAATAGAGAAATGGAGGAAGTCTTTTGGAGATTCAAGCCAGATCAACCTAGCCAATTGGGCATAGTCATCATCTACGAGTTCAAGGATCCGGAGATATCAGGCAGAGTTGTCTACTTGGATAACACATAAGAGAAAATGTTCTTGGTATTAGAGCATGATAGGCACGCATATACTTGGCAGGGTGAATTAATCTTTCCTCCATCACGATCTAATATCTCCCATGGCCTCCAAGGAGTAGGATCATCCCATGCTCATGAAGCCCAGAGGGAAAGAACTAGAGAGAGACCTAAGGTAAGCTTTACACACAATGTGGGTAGAGACAGATCAAGATTGGAAGATGAAAGACATGAAAGAGAGAGACATCAAGCACATAGGCATCAAAGAAATGAACACGATTTTCTATTGCCTAGACCCCGAGAGTACCCAAGAACCCTTAGACCCTCTCAAGTGGTCAAGACAATGAAAAATTACTTTGATGGTTCAGGAGATCCTTATGATCATGTGGCCGAGTTCAAACAAGTGTTAAGAGTTGAACAGGTTGAGCACTTGTTCATCCAGTTCGAGGCATTTGGTTTGACTCTTAAGGGAACTACCTTAGCTTGGTTTCAACCCTTGAACAATCATAACTATCGAGAGGTAGGTGGACTACTAGAGGAATTCATTGTAGAATTTTCCAAGAGTGGCATCAGGCATAATACGTCATCCCTGATCCACAACTTCAAGTAGACACCCCAAGAAACAGTGCGACTAGCAGGAAGATGGTTTAGACAGGACTTAGAAAGATGACGTATACCGGAATTACCCACACCAGCCAAACAAGTGGCATTTTTTTTAGATGGCTTACTAAGCAGCAAGTTAAGATCATATGTGTACTTGAAAGAGCCTAGAACTATAGAAGAGTGTGTGAGGACATGCATTGACATAGAAGATAACTTGGGTGAGGAGTTAAGATTATCAAAACTCTATAAGGATTCTGATAGCTCTACTAGCCATACCTCAAGGACCTCCACTGAGATAGATGAGATAGCTGAACAAGTTGCCAAGAAGCTAGGAGTCCAAAATAGACAAACACAGAGAGTCACCTCATTGAACCGATGTTATACTGGCGGAGGGGACCACATGGCTAATGTTTGCCCATTTTAAAACCAAAACATGGTAGAAAGGAATGCCCCATATTGCACTATCGAGAGGAAATACACAAATCATATGACTCAAGATTGTCCCTACAATAGGCAGGCGGTTAGACAAACTTATCAGCAACCTTACCAACAAGGTAGGTATCAAAACCAATACCAACAATCATATTATAGACCACAACAACAATATCAGGCACCATATAGGCCGCAACCAGTCCTAGGAAACCAACCACCAGCCTGTGCTAACGTGATTCTAGTTAAATATGCCAGGGCAGATGAGAACTTAATAGAGCATTGGTGCTAGTGACGCCACTGATCTCAGAGAATGAACATCATGCTCAAAGTTTTGACTACTCCTATGACGATAGTCCACGAGCTTATTACAAAGAGTCACCTAAGCATAGTGAGACTTATCCTTATCACTACGAGGCACCACCTATGGAACAAAATTGGGAGCCTGAATACTCGAATGTCATGTATAAAAATCCTAACCCTAGGCCCCAAGCAAGACAAGTAAGACCACAAGCCCCCTAGAGGAACATGTTTTAGATGTCAGGGCGACCATTTCATTCGTGACTGTCCCCACCCACCATCTTCGGGACAAGGACAAAACATCACAATACACGGCTTTTGTCCTGAGTGCGGCAAGGAGCATCTTCCGAGATAGTGGCCCAGGAACCCCTCTAGTGCACCCAAGGTTACACTGATTAATGTGGTAGGTTTAGTGGTGGATTCAAGCGCTAGTAGTAGTAATGTGGCTCCTATACAAGTAGTCACTAGAGCACAAGCCTTAAAATAGGATAAACCATCTGAACTATCAGAGTCAAGTGAATCAGGAGAGCCTAGTAAGAGGAAAACAAGAACGTGGAAGGATACTAGGGAGAAGGCCAATCGCAAGTGGAATAAAAAGCTATCAAAACTAGAAGAAATCCTAAAAGATGCAAAAACAAAGATAGAAGACATTGCATTTCAAAGTCCCTTGCATGCCGAAACTCCATCCACACCACCTCATCGCACCCCACCACCCATTGTAAATGGACCACAACCAGGGTCTGTTCTTGCAGATCCAACCCCAGAAGGCTTGGACATGATGTGCAAACCCTACCATGCTCGTCTTCAAGAAGGGCCAACAGCTGCAAACCTAGAAAAGAGTTACCCTAGAGAAGATTTAGAGATTGACCAAATGAAAATGTGCATGAAAATGTTAGAACTAGCTCAAGCTATGCTCGAGGCTAGTCAAAAGTTCAATCAGACAAACTCTGTCAAACCAGATTTGCATTTTCAGGGCTTATTGGAAAGATAAGAGCAGTTGGTAAACAAACCGCAGGTTTTCTTACCTCCATAGGCTCAAAACCAGTTGTTGAAAGAGAAAGCTCACCACCCACAGGAGTTGATGTTCTTGATTCCATGGATGGGGAAACACCTCCTTCAATTCAACAGTACTCTCAAGAGTTCTTACAGGAAATACAAGAGGAGAAATGGGCCAAGGATAAGGGTAATCCCCCTCCTATTCTTGAGATTGATGATCTTCGTGATCAATTTCCCCAAGACATTCTGTCTATCTATGGAGACCAAATAGAGCAACAAGAAGATGAAAGATTAGATTTTGAATCTAGTTGTTTACAAGAGTTGCCACAATTCACAGGCCCATGGGAGTCTGAATCTCCCCAGATCAGAGCTCCCACAATACTGGTAAGAAATGAAGGCTCAATGGTTCCAAGGAACACCGATGTCGTGAAGAACACTAAGGTTCAGTGTCATCTCACTATGGAAGAGCTACTAAAAGTAAAACCCGAGCTATGGAACCATGTGAAGGATCAGGTCCCGGAACTTGATTCCAATATGCCAAAAGCAGGCTCTAGGCAAAAAGTACCTGAGATACCTCTAGACAAAATAGGGGACATGAGTGAAGGTGTAGAAGGTAATACTTATCTTCCAATCACCTACCAAGGTTACACAACCAAAGCGATCGTAGATTCAGGTGCTGCTGTTGCTATTGCGACCACCTCCTTGTGGAAGCGATGGGGCAAACCCACATTAAGACCAACTAGAATCAAGCTTCAAATGGCAGATGGTCATTTTGAAAGACCTCTAGGATTGCTCGAAGGGATAACTCTAACCACTTGTGGCATAGAGTTTGAACACACATTCGCTATATGTGACTTTGAGAAAAATAATGTCTATGAGATGATCCTAGGAAGACCTTTCCTACAAAAATTGCAAATAGTACAGGAGTGGGGAACCAATTCCTTGTACTTACAACACTTAGGGGTTACAAGCAAGGTCAACTTGAAGGATTACACCTTCAGAGATGTACCACCCCTACAATGGAATCCTATCCACAAAGCAAAAGAAGATTCTATCTCTCTACATTCGGGAAGTTCACCTGATCCATCTTGGATGCAAGAAGATACTCATTTGTGGATGTGCAAGGTCACACTGGAAGAGGAAAGACACCTAAAAGCGAGAGAAGAAGGAACTTCTCCAGGAGATAGGCCAATCAAAGACCCAACCTATACACCGATGATCTTTCCAGATGAGGAATTAGAGCCTCATGGTTGGGCAGAAATCTTGGCCACCATGGACATCGCAGTCAATGAAGAACAATGGACACCTCATTGTGACGAGGAGGGTTATGATATTTGAGTGTTCATGTGTCAGCCCTTGCTAGAAGAATGTGACCCTAGTGATGTCATAGGAGAGGAGGAGAATGACGATGATCTAGAGTCCATTATGATGGATAGTTGCTTTAATTCAGAGTAGCACTATCTAGAAGATGTAGGAGTGTTTACCCAAAAAGAAGAAGCACCTCTCACAAGCATTAAAACGGTAAATTCAAAGGATGGAAGTGAGAGCAGTCAAAAGAAAAAGAAAAGCAAAGCAGTAAAACAAGAAGAGGAGGAATCATTGTTTGAAGTACCAGAAAACCTCAAGAAATATGAAGTTGAAGACCGAAAAATTTTGGTACGAATGCCTAAGAGAGAGGCCATCATAGGAGAATCAGATGATAATAAAGAAAAGACCAAAACGATTGTTGTAACCATTGAAGGGAACAAAGAGCATTGTACATACATAGGAGAAGACCTAAGTGTAGAAGAAGAAGTAGAGCTTGTACCACTATTAAGGGAATATAAGGACGTGTTTGCTTGGCACTATAGAGACTTAAAGGGAGTAGATCCGAGGATATGCTCTCATACAATCCCCATGACTGTTGATGCCAAGCCTACCAAACAGAAGCCCTACACATATAATGACACTTATGGAGCTAAAATAAAAGAGGAAATTGATAGGTTCATTGAAGCTGGATTTATCTATGAGATTGAGCATACTGAGTGGGTGTCCCCCATTGTAGTGGTGCCCAAGAAGAATAGAAAGTTACGAGTTTGTATTAACCTTAAAAAAGTTAATGCCGTTACGATTAGAGATAGTTATCCGCTTCCAATCACCAAACATTTATTGGAGCACATTGCAGGCAAGGAAGTTTATAGCTTCTTCCTTGATGGATTTTCAGCTTACAACCAAGTAGTCATTGCCCCAGAAGATCAACACAAAATGGAATTTGCCACCGAATGGGGAATCTTTGCATTTTGTGTGAAGCCATTTCCGCTCACTAATGTACCTGCAACGTTCCAAAGGCTCATGTGTCATGTCTTCAAAGAGTTCTTGCGAAAGAGCTTAGAAGTACATGTGGACGATTTATCTGCTCATTCCCAAGAAAGAAGATACCACATCCCTAAGCTCAGACAAATCTTCAACAAGTGTAGAGAATATCAACTGTGTCTGAACCCAGAAAAGTGTGTGTTCATGGTACGACAAGCTAAAATATTAGGTCACATTGTTTCTAAGAATGGAATATCAACAGATGAGGATAAAGTTAGGGCCATAGCAGAGCTGCCAAGGTTGAGGAATGTTATCCACATGTATGCTATCATAGCTAAACCTCTTTATGCCTTGTTGAAAAATTTTAAATGGAACAATGAATGCAAAAATTCCTTCAATGAACTGAAGAGAAATTTGTGCATGGCACCAATACTGACCACTCCTGATTGGAATAAGCCATTCCATGTCCATGTGGATGCATCCAATCATGCCATAGGATGTGTGCTAGCACAACCCATAGGTGAGGGAATTTAGACTTACCCATAGCATACGCTAGCAGACAGCTAACTACAGCTGAATGAAACTATACCACCACTGAGTGAGAGGCCTTAGGCATGGTATATGCTGTGAAGAAGTTTACACACTATTTATTGGACAACAAGTTCAAGTTTTTCACTAATCATCAAGCTTTGTTATATTTGGTCAATAAACCTTGCAATACAGGACACTTAGTAAGATGGTTCCTCTTACTAATGGAATATGACTTTGAAGTTGTTGTTAGGAAAGGTAAAACCTACCTCAAGGCATATCACCTTTCTTGCATCACTTCAGGAGAGTCACCACAAGGAATGTCTGATGAATTACCTTATGCTTATCTGTTCAATTTAGAAGTTGTTCAGAAATGGGCAAATAAGTTGGTACCAATCCTAACCTTCAGACCCGCAAATAAGAATGTGAAAACAAATAAAGAAGAAATTATAAGATCTTAAAACTATCAAATATTGGCAGGAAGCATGTACAAACAAGATACAGAGGGTGTACTAGCTTGTTGTGTCGAGGACGATGAACATAGTAGTTGGTTGCATCAAGCCCATGAAGGATTGCTAGGAAATCACTATTCTAAACAATGAACATTGTAGAATTTGAAGCATTTAGGAGTGTATTGGTTACCATGTATCGTTAATTCCAGATTGGAGTGCTCCATTGGTAGGATTCATGAGATAGAGGACATTACCCAAAGAGGCTAGTCTAGCAAGAAGAAGAAGCATGGAGCAAGAGGCTAAAGAGTATACCTTAGTTGGAGACAACCTATATCGAAGAGGAAAAGATGGCTACCTAAGATTGTGTGTTCATGAATCCGATTATTTGAAAGTCTTAGAAACTACACACAGTGGTGTTGCAGGTGGACATTTTGGTCCTGATCGTGATTAAGACCATTCTATTCTTAGGACTTTTGTGGCCCACTCTTCATATGGATGCACACACCTATGTGAAAAAATGTGACACATGCCAATGTGCCCAATATCCAATCAGAAAAGATGAGATGCCTTTGAGGTTAATGATGGGAGGACGTGCATTCTCGAAGTGGGCTATAGACTTTGTAGGTCCCATTAACCCCCCAGCTAGAAACTCCCATGTAGAGTACATTATTGTAGCCACCAATTACCTTACAAAGTGGATAGAAGTAAAAGCCACAACAAAAAATGATGCTCAAACGAGGGCTAAGTTCTTATTTGAGAATGTGTTCACGAGATATGGACTACCAATAGAGTTAGTGAGTGATAGAGGCACACACTTCTTGAATGAAGTCATTGAAAATCTTCTCCAAGAATTCTTGGTGATACATAAGAAGTCTGCCCCCTATCATCCACAAGCTAATGGACAAGCTAAGAGCACAAACAAGATCCTATGTAATGTCTTGACAAAACTGGTAAATAATAAATGCTCTGATTGGGACAAACAACTTCATCATGTCATTTGGGCTTATCGAGTTGCCTACAAAACAGTACTCAATGCCACCCCATTTTAGATGGTCTTTGGACATAATGTTGTGCTACCACTGGACTTCCTAATACCAGCCTTAAAAGTAGCACAAGAGCATGAGTGGAATGGACATGAATTGTCCTCTAGGATCTTTGATCTAGAACGTTTACGTGAGACGAGGCTATGAGCAACAACAGGCATCTATGCTGCAAAGAAAAGACAAAAGGCTTATTTTGATGCACACATCAAGGATAAAGGATTGAAAGAAGGAGATCTAGTGCTAGTTTATACACTAAAGCAGCATGCACGTAAATTGGAAAAAAGAGGATATGGACCCATGATCATTCAAAGAATTTCCACTAGTGGTGCGGTTCAATTGGCCACTCTAGAAGGTGACATCTTGCCCAACTATGTTAGTGGATGTAGAGTCAAGCTATATCAAGAACCTCTTACAGAGGATATGCTAATGAGACTCAACACTGCTAAGAAGCAAAAAGAAGAAGAGTTAAGGGTGAGAGAAGAAGCACAGGCAGAGGCCCGAGAGCGCATTAGGAAAAATAAGTTAAGGTGACTAGGCCTAGATGTTAACACAAAAGCCCCAAAATATCACATGCACATGTGCCAAAAATCAGGCATAATTACTTCTCAAATAGTCGACCGACATCCCTTCGTGACCTTAGAGGTAGGACACAAAGTAAGGATTGTGAGAGCATTGATTGACTCAAGTGCAGCAACTAGTGTCGTTAGACTCTCATAGTGCCAAGACTTGCAGTTGAACATCAATCCCATAGAAGCCTATCTCATAGGATTGGGAGGTGTGGAAACCCCTTGTTTGGGCAAGGTGGAACTTCCCATCTACCTTCAAGATGTTCCAATGACAGTCAAAATGCTAGTATGTCATGATGAGGACCTTACAGGACCACTTGCCTTGGGTCAAGATTGGATTTATGACCATGCAATCAACTTGAACCTAAGAAGTTAACTTCTTCAAGTTTGGGTCCAGGAACAAGGCTTTACATTAGAATTAGAGGATGGCATGCTCACAAATCCAAAAGTCACACCTTCTTGTAGTTCCCCTAGGACTAATCTTAGCAAGAAAGGTGTTGTATGTGTCAAAAGCTCTATTTTCTAGGAGAACTCAATCATGGAAGGACAGGCTCAAAGATAAGCGGACTCCTCCTCTGGTGCAAGGACTAATGCCGCCACCACAACTCAACCAACAAGGCAAGCAAAATAGAACACGCCAATCGCTATATCAAATAGAAAAAGGGATTTCAACAAGAAACCAGTTCGGGGCATGAAGCAGATCTGGGTCCAAAAAGGAGGACAACCATCGGCCTTGCCCCCACAATTCCCATCCAGGAAAGCCAACCAGGCTAGAAGACAAACGATGCAACTAGGGCAAGCTCAACCACAAGGTATCTGCCAAGTTTGGGTGCCTAAGAAATTAGTTGCAGCTCAACAAGGACAATTACAAATATGGGTACCCAAGAAGCTCTTACATACACAACAACCTATGTTCTCCCACATGAGAACAGTCTCAACAAAGAAGCCAAGGTGAGGCAAGGGTTAGAACCAAACACCAAGACTAAAAGAGGATCAACTCACCACTTTGGCAATAGTCAAAAGACCAACAACAATGGTATGGGTATGGAAGCCAAAAGCACCGGTAGACCCCACCGAACCAAAGAGCCAACCACGAAGGATCAAACCCTCAAGAAACCATCCAAACAGGAAGTAGCCAAAGGAGATCACTAAACAGCCAAAGACCATTCTCAAATGGATCCCTATAAGGAGGAAGGATCAATCGTCATCTCCTGATCCAATGGATACCTCCAAGACAGATGGCATCAACGTCCACAAATAACATCGGAAGCCTCGACGAACGACAACCATGTGCTCCTTGCACAACCCTGTCTTTTGCACCATTCAGGTCATGCATTTCCAAAGTATGCATTAATATAGGGCCACGTTACATGGCCATGCATAGACACATTTGAGAGTCCCAAGCACAAGAGCACATTGGCATATGTCAACTAGTTTTACTGATACTAACTTTTGTCTTCTTGTTTTGTGACATTGTTCCAAAAAGAGAGAGAGAGAGAGAGACAGAGAGAGAGAGAGAAAGAAGTTGAGAAAAAAAGAAAAGAGAAAAAAGAAGAGAGAGAGAAAGAGAGAGAGAGCTTGTTCCTAGGTTTGGCTCATGGAACATGAATGAGTCATGCTTAGTTGAAGGTGGAATTGTCGATGACTGAGCATTTATCAGTTTGGATATAAGTGTGTCTCGGCTAGCAGATGATATCATTGCTGCCTTATCTTGTAGATGCCAAGCACTTGGCATGAACACGACATGCACAACAATTGTTTCCCCTTACCATGGTAGGAGGGAAGAGCTTGAAGGTCCACAACTTGAGCGATGCTTAACTACTGTATGTACAAGAGCATCCAAGGAGATATCTGCAAGAGGAAGTTCTGGTACCCTGCAAATCCTTGTATGTATACTGGATGAGAAGACTCCTGCTTCTGGTGAGCTAAAGAGAACATGTGAAACTAAGCTTGGTGTAGTTACCCAATGTTGTTTTTCAAGGAATATAAAGAAATTCAATTCCCATTATTTGGCAAATGTTGCTTTGAAGCAAGGAAACATGACCAGGCACTCAAAGAATTTCATCAGTGGACCATCAACACGGACATTCATCGACAAGGAAAGACTAGCTAATAGTGCATCACAATGTCGGGTGTACAACACGAGGAGATAAACATCGATCGATCATTCACCATGGTAAGAATCCTTACTTTGGCAATACTATAACCATGATAGATTAGGAAACCTCTTCGTCAGCGTACCCTTGAGCAAGTGGCTCAAGACCCAAATCTCTTGCACCATATTTTGTACCATGCATTTTCCAAGTAAGCATGCATAGGGCCACATTACAAGGCCAAGCACAAGGCACATATTTTCCTCAACCCATGCATGAACACACTTACCCATCATTCATTATGGATTACAAGTGCTTGGCATGACTACCATGAACATCATCTTTGGACAATCTACCAGACATCAATGGAGGCTCACAATGACACATTCATGCTAGAATCCACGGATGAAGCACATACCATGGGACTATAAATTGCAAAGGCTCATAGAGACAAATGAAGAAATGGCCAACAAACCCTGCCACATTTGGTAGATAGATGGCTCTTGTTCCTACAGCATGGACACGACCTCTCAATGCACTACATGGAACAACCACTACAACAAGGGTCTGTCACCGATGATAGACTTGAGAGGGGGGGAGTGTTGGAACTCAAAGTTAAGGGCCAGCATAAAAGTGCATCAAAGAAGTGGACACACAGGAAGAAGGAGCACATAGGGATCTCCAAGAGGTGTATGTCAAATTTTGAGAAGAAATCCCTATAAAATAGTGATTTTCATCACTAGAAACCATTGTAAATATTATTTCACCTTTTTATAGCTCCATTTTGTGCAAGCTGAGGAGTCCTCAAGCTTGAGGAGCATTAGAAGTATCATCCTACCAATTTTCATAATTTTTAGACTCCATCTGAGCCTTCAAATAAGCCCTAAAACCTAATTTTTAACTACGTTGGACACTAGGTTTGGACAGGGCCAAAACTAGTCCAAAAACTATAAAAAAAGCTAGAGAGCTCCTTTTAGAGGTGAGCTTCTTAGAGAATAGAGCTTTTGTAAGAGAACTCTTGTGAAATCAAAGTCCTTCCATTGTTCCTCTCTTTGATCTTGCCTTGTGCACGTGTGTGTGTATGTGTGTGCATGTTTGTGTGCTTTCACTCACGCACTTGTGCCTTCACTTGCTCATGGCCTTCATACTGGTCCTCACGTCTTCGAGGATTGACAAGTAAAGGAGGTGGTGCTTACGCTTGAGCTACACCCTCACTCAACCATTTCACATCATTCATAAATTTAGTACACCATACTTTCCTTGTGCAAATGGATTGGCATAGAGTACTTATAAAACATTCTTGACTATGTTGAAGAAGCTCATTCCAGATTGTCCCGAGTGTTGGGACTAGTTACTACGGGCTGTTTTTGTAAAACAATAGTTACACAATATAACACACGAGCAATAGCAGAGAAGATAACAGGTATAGGAGAATCTCAACAATTTTTTACTAACAACAATTACAAAGATGATGGCATTGTCCACCCGTGTGCTCTCAAGGTAGAGCTTAAATGGTGATCTAGACAACTCTAGATAGGGAGATACAAGGTAGAGGTGTGCTGGCTCAATTCGATGTCTCTGGTAGTGCAGAAGTCATGTATATATAGGATCATGGGTGGCCTTCCATGGACGGCTATACATGGGCAATCATAATTGCCATACACGGCTTAAGCCGATTGAACTCACCTAACAAAATTAAATGATTTCTGACTCCAATAGGGAATATTCCCTTCATCGTCACGCGAGGGGTGCTGCCCCCAGACCCCCACCAGGGGGTCCACTGGGCTCGTGGGACCCCCCAACCTGGGGGCCCACTGGCCCCCTTGGACCCCCCCGTCGGAGCTGCTCCCCACTACCCCGGACCCCACAATTGGGGACCCTAGTAACTCCCTTTCCTTACGATACTTTACATGGTCCAATATGACCTTCATCCAACATGTAAGTTGGGATTCACATCAATTGGGTAATGCACGCTTAGCTTCTCCTCATAATGGGGGCCTTACAAAATGTGCATACAATCATGAGGGGTAGACATTGATCATATACTAACACCCCCCCTCAATTTTTACCGATGAAAAATCAAGAAGGTTTCGGTCCTATGCCCATATGTTGAAGATGCCTGTTGAGCTGCTATCTTCCAAGTGCTTTAGTGAATATGTCAGCACAATTTGGCTCTGTTGGGCAATATTCTAGCTCCATAATTTCATCTTCAATTAGCTTACGAATGTAATGGTACTGTACTTCTATGTGCTTGGTGCGAGCATGAAATACTGGGTTCTTTGCAATAGCCATACAACTTTGATTATCACACTTGAGTATAGCCGCCATATTTGATGGAAAGCCTAGATCTGCAAGAATTCTCCTTAACCACACTGCCTCACAAGAAGCAAAACAAGCTCCTTTGTACTCTGCTTCAGTCGAGGAGAGTGCGAGAGTTGGTTGCTTCCTACTTACCCAAGAAAATATTCCTGAAACAAGTGAGAAACAATATCCAGAAACTGATTTTCTAGAATCACAATCTCCAGCCCAATCTGAATCACAATATCCTTGGAGTGTATCACCCATGGTATAAAAAATACCAAAATCCAAGGTTCCTGCAATGTACCTTAGAATTCGCATTCTTGCATTCCAGTGACTCTCCTTAGGTTTGTTGGAAAACCTGCTTAACACTCCAACAAAATAGCAAATGTCTGGTCTACTATTGCACAATAAAATAAGACTTCCAACAAGCTTCCTATACTTCTTAGCATCTACATTAAGCATGTTATCATCCATAGATAGCTTATGATTTACCTCCATAGGTGTGCTAGTTGATTTGTAGTCCATCATTCCAAATTCCTTGAGAATTTCTTTGGCATATTTTTGTTCTGAGATGAAAATGCCATGCTTCCTTTGCCATACTTCAATTCCCAAACAAAAATGGAGTAGACCTAAGTTTGTCATTTCAAACTCAGTTCCCAAGCTGATCCGAGTTTGATTGATGAGTTCCTGATGATCTCCTCTAATGATCAAATTATCTACATATACAATGACAACAACTAGCTTGCTATCCCTTTTTGTTACATACAAGTTAGCATCAGAATTAATTCTTTCAAAACCCATATTTTTGAGAAAATTATATATTCGTTGGTACCAAGCCCGTGGAGCTTGCTTAAGTCCATACAAAGCTTTCTTCAACTCGCAAACTTTATTTTCTGAATTGGGCACCTCAAAACCTGGTGGTTGAGATACATATACCTCTTCCTTGAGGTGACCATTCAAAAATGCAGATTTGACATCCATCTGGGAAATAGGCCAGGCCTTTTGTGCAGCTACTACAAGTACCGTCCGAATAGTTGTCATGCATGTTGTTGGTGCAAAAGTTTCTTGAACATCAAATCCTTTGATCTGTGAAAAACCCTGTGCAACTAATCTTGCCTTATACTTTTCTAAATATCATTTTTTAGTATACTATCATACTCAGACTACATTGCTGCTCTCCAACCTGGATTATCAAGGGCTTCTTCAACGGTGGTAGGTTCCTTTATCGATCCCATGATATCTGTCATTAGAGCCATGTTAACAATGTGTTTTGAGGCTCTTCTTTGCTCCTCTATTCTCTTTGATTTTCGTAATCCATCCGAGGAGGACTCTGGTACATCTACATGTGGATTGTGATCATCAAAGAGCTATTGTGCCCACTTTGGTAGTGGCTTACACTGTGTTGCTACAACTGGTTGGCCTTTTATTGAGGAAATTTCTCCATCAGATGTTTCCTCCTCCTCAACTTTAACCTGACTTTTGATAGGCACAAGGTGAGATATTTCTCCATTTGATGAGATAGTAGATTTACCTTTATCTTCTACTAAGTGTGTTGTTCATCAAACACCACATCTTGGCTGACAAAAATATTCCTTGCCTTAGGATCCAGCAACCTATATGCTTTAGAATCACTATATCCTAGGAAGACACACTTTTTGCTTTTTGAATCCAACTTTGATCTTTTTGAATCAGGAATATGTGCATAATAGAAACAACCAAAAATTCTGAAATGCAAAACTGAAGGCTTTTTACTAGAATATGCTTCTTGAGGAGTTATCCGCTTTAGTGCTTTTGTGTAGCTTTGCTGTTGGCAATAGCCAGAGGCATAGAAGACGCGGAAGCATGTGAAGAAAGAGCATAACGAAGAAGCAGGGAGTCAGTCAAATCATTTTTTCAAAGAATTATGTTTTATAAACACTTTTCAAAACCTCCAACAGTGATTTTCATCACTTTTGTACCATATGTAACATAGAAAAACCCTTTCTGTAATTTATAGCTCCATTTTGTGCAAGCCGAGGAGTCCTCGAGCTTGAGGAGCTTAGGTAGAACGAGCATACCAATTTTGCCTATTTTTACACATCGTTTACCCTTTCAAATAGCATCTAGAACCTATTTTTTAACTATGCCGGACACTAGATTTGAAACCGGTGAAAACTAGTCTAGAATCTATAAGAAGATCTAGAGAGCTCATTTTTGAGGTTACTTAGTGTTAGCTTGTTTGAGTAGAGAAGAGCTTAGAGCTATTTTGAGCTTGTAAGAGTGTTCTTGAGTAATAGAGTTGATTTCCTACCTTCCATGTGTCTTGCTTGTCTCTTCGTTGTGTGTGTGTATGCGTGTGTGCATCTCTATGCTTCTCACCATCACTCTCACTTCATCTCACATTCACGATCTTCATATCACTCCTATCTCTTCCATGGATTGACATTAAGGAGGTGGAGCTTCTTAACGTGGTTCTCACCATTGTGCTAGAGCAACAGTCATGGTATGAAGAAGATAAGGAAAAGGTAAAACTACCCTATGACCTTGCTACAAATTATCTTCCATTAGATAGTAACCATGATGCACAAGTTTAGGACACTAGAGGTGATTTAGAAGAAGAACAAGCTAGGAAAGAGAGAGATTACAAACTTTGGAAATCAAGAGGAAAGGGAAAAATACTGGAATGTGGAGAATGCTCCAAACATGCTCTTAGAAGATCAACAAGGGATAGGAGACAACCTAAAAGGTATGGTTATGATACATCATTTCTTACTAAAACATATCATTTCTTTGGCCAAAGGTTCACTTTCAAAAGAATGCTTTACTTATGAAGAAGCCAAAGGTAATCCCAATTGGAAGAAAGGCATGAAAGAGGAAATAGAAGCTTCAAAGGAGATGGATACATGGGAGTTAGCTCCTCTACAAACCAACAAGAAGGTAATAGGATGGAGATGGGTGTACAGGCTGAAAAGAAATTCAAGTGTCTCTATTTGCAAGTATAAATCCAGATTGGTTGCTAAAGGATGTGCTCAAACATAGGGCATAGATTATGATGAAAGCTTCTCACTTGTGGTCAAGATGACCACCATTAGAACCTTGCTAAGTGTTGTAACTACAAGGAATTGGAAGCTACTTCAACTTGATGTGACGAAAGCTATTTTCAATGGAAGGATCAATGAGGAAGTACATATGTCACAATCCCTTTCATATGAAAACCCTAACTATCCCAATTGTTTTTGCAAGCTTAAAAAAGCACTTAACAGCCTTTAGATCTTGGAGATATGGGTTGGTAACCTATTTGCATGTTCAAGGTCTCAAATCAAGTAAGGTAGATCCATCACTATTCATCAAAAAGATTCATGATGACATTATCTACTTATGTATCTAAATAGATGACATATTTATGACAAGTGATGATGTAATTGGAATAGAAAGAATAAAAAAGCACATGTACGTGGGGTTCAAAATCAGTGATCTTAGAGAACTTACATTCTACTTAGGCATGCAAGTTATCTATACAAATAAAGGGATATACTTGACTCAAAGGAGGTAAATTCAGGATCTACTCCTAAAGATCAAAATGGATAATGCCAAAACTGTAGGTACACCTATGAAGATGACTCAACTCAGTGTATATGAAGGAGAACACATAGAAGATGTGAAAGAATATCAAAGCCTTGTGGGTAGTCTCAAAGCCTTGTTAGATTACTTAGTCAATTTATGCACTCTCCAAGAGAACCACACATGGATGCTGCTAAAAGAGTACTCAAGTATCTTAAAGGAAATATCAATGAAGGGATGTTCTACTCTTGAACATCTGATTTGGATGTAAAATTATATTGAGATGGGGATTGGGTAGGATCCAAGGATGATAGGAGAAGTGCATCAGGATTTTTGATATTTGTAGGATCAAAACTTGTTTTTTTGAGTTCAAAGAAACAAACTATAGTAGCACTCTCCTCAACTGAAGTTGAGTAGAGAGGCTTGACAATAGCCACACAAGAAGCTATATGGTTAAAAGAGTTGTATCCAGATTTAGGACTTGTGAGATCCAAACATCATATCTTTGGAGACAATTCGAGCTGCATCTTGTACGTAATCATGTATATCATGTAAAAACCAAACATATAGAGGTTCATTATCACTTTATTAGAGAAAAAATCGTATAAAAAGAGATTGATGTATCATTTGTTCCAACAAATAAACAAGTGGCAGATATGATAACAAAGGCTCTAGATGGAGTAAATCTTTGTAGCTCTCAAAGCTACTACAAGTATGCAAGGCATTATAGATTGAAGACTCAATCATGTTTAGCTTGAGGGGGATCTATTAGACAAACAAGATTTCAACATGCTTGAAATTTAGAGCTCTCATTAAGAACAATCAAAGATTACTCCTTCAAGTAACTTTTAGTCATGTGGCAAGACTTATATGGCTTCAGAAACACCTTTGTATATTAACATAATTGAACAATTCTTCATGTAGCATAGAATTAGTTATTTATTTGAGGTTGTAATTGAAGCCTAAGACCATGTGAAATAGTTGAAGTCTCCTACCAACATCCCAATCAATTTTTGAATTTGATACCTCATTTTCTAGATTGTAAGAGACGAGAATATGTCACCACAAAATCAATCCCACATGGTTTATGATGTAAACGTTGGTTGTTAGGTATATACTGACTCCACACAACATATCAAAGAGAGAAGTGAACACAATCAAGTTTGAATCATCTTCTTGCTCACTACCCCTTCTCTACATCATCTTCTCTGAAGTGAGCATAATTGCAAAGCTTGATTCTCTCAAATCAAAAGTACAATGCTCGAGATTAAGGATTCATTGTAAAGGCATACATTTCTATTATAAGTGTATAAAAGATTTCGTTATTTGAATTCATCTACAAGGAGAAAAAGTTCATTTTCTCTCAGGTTATGTTACTACTAGACCCTAAAAAATTAGGATGACCACCAGTGAGTGTTAAGCTCATAATTAGAGCATGCCTTGTTAATTAACTATATTGTGGTACATAATAGCTTCTTAACTCTATAAGGCATCATCGTACAAGAGGAATTTGATCAATTGTAAAGAGGTTGTGAGTATTGAGCATTCTAAGTGCTTGTTGTATGGAAGAAGATGAGAAGTGGGATTTTATCACACAAGACCATATTGCTAGTTTGGGTTGGAATTTCCCCCAAAGTAAGGCTTTGAAAACTGGAAAAAATTAGGAGCCTATTTGCCATACATAGCTAAAGATATTCATGATTACTAATCAAATTGTTGGTTTTTCAATGAGAGATTGTTGAACATTCAAATTTATATTAGATGATGGTACAACTAGAATGGAGAAAACCTATTATAGTTAATCTTCGAGAAGGAATACTTCCAAAAGGTATTACTCTTGCTAGAAGAAAAACATTCAAGGAAGAATGTAAAGAATATTCTCTCATAGGAACCCAACTCTATAAGAGAGGGAAAGAAACCTTTTGTGATTGTGCATACATGAAATTGAATATTTCCCTATTCTAGAAATGGCACCTTCAAGAGTTTTAGGAGCCCATTTTTCCCTTAAGAAAATGGCCAAGAATATCCTTTTGCTAGCTTATGGTGAATTATGTTGCACATGGATTCAAGACGTTTTGTCCAAAGGTAGAGCAAAAGCCACTCATACCTATTAAGTGTGGTAGAGAATTTTCCAAGTGGGGAATCAATTTTGTTGGACCTATTAGCTCACAAACTAAAGGATCTCATGTAAAGTATATTATAATGGTAATAGACTATCTAACAAAGTGAGTAGAAGCAAGATTTACAAGATGTTGCTAGTGTTAGATTTATATCTGAAGAGATCTTCACTAGATATGAATTACCTATTCAAATAGTTAGTGATAGGGGAACCCGTTTTATAAAAAAAGTAATTTAATGCCTATAATAAAAGTTTCTAATAGCGAAAAGGTAATTACCTCCCTATCATCCTCAAGCTAATGGTGAAGTTGAGAGTACTTACAAAATATTATGTATAGTGCTCACAAAACTAGTGAACAAAAAACACTCTAATTAGGATGAACAATTGCATCATGCAATTTGTGCAAAAACATACAAGTGGAATGTTCATGAGTTATCCAATCATTAGTAGTTACTATAAACATCCATTGAGATCCATATCAGGTATTTAAACTTCAAAAAGGTGAGAGGAATGTTGAGATATCAAGCTCAACATGTGATGATCGAGGATGACCCGTATCACTTTTTCATTTCTCTGACATGTATAGTAGTCATGCCGGTATATGTCACGGATACATTACGGAGCTTTAATAGATTTATCTACCAACAATGATGGCATATTTGTTTCTATCGGCTCACTCATTTGCAGACATTAGGATTTCCCTTATCTAGTATTCCTTATATATTGCACTAGTTGTATTGTTGTTCTAGGTCATTCTTGTATATTCCTTTTATGTAATAGAAGAAGAGAAAGATCATTCTTCCTTGCCTCAATCTATGTGTGCTCCTCTTTGAGTGTGAGAGTGTTTGAGTGAGCTCTCTTCCTTATATTCTTTCTCTTGACATAGTATTAGAGCTAGTGTGGTTGTAGAGCGCTCGTGGAGAAGGTCGACAATGAAGAGTATGTGAGAAGGCATGGAGAAAGCACACTTAAAAAATGATCTTAGATTGCTAGAAATTTGGTGTGATGGTAGAAGTCAAAATATTTTCAAAATTTATCCCTTTAGGGTCACGTTTTTCTCAAATTTCTATTTCCGGGCCATCTCCACCTCCATTTTGAGCGTGCAAGGTGGGGCCCATGGAAAAACCAGGTCAGTTTGAAAATTGTAACTTGTGTTCTGTTCACTCATATTCCATATCCAAAATTTCAAGTGATTCTTTGTATTGCTGACACACAAACATTGTGTTTTTTTTAGATCAAATTATCACATCATAGTGTTACAGTGTTCAAGGAGAGGTATTGCTTCTAGTATTTTTGCAGCATTGTGAATTGATGTAGAAATGGCAAATGCTGGTGGAATGAGTCAACTAATGAGCAATAAGTTGAAAAAGAACAACTTCCATGCTTGGAGATTCAAAATGACAAATATCTTGATGGGAAAAGGCTACTTGAAGTACATCGAAGGAGAGCATGAAAATACTCTGTGGTTACTAGAGAGGAATCATATTGCGGACCAATTAAGAGCATATGAAGAGTGGAATCAAGGAGCATGGAAGGTAATGTATTGGCTGTCTCTTAGCATATAGGATAGCATGATTGAGCACATACAGGATGCCAAAACACCAAGAGAGGCTTCGAATAGTTTGGTACATTGTATGAGACCAATACAAAGGCAAGGAAATTGCAACTCAAGAACAAGCTGCATACACTAGAGAAAAGGAGCATGTCGATAAGTGAATACACCCTAAAAATCAAAATCATATGTAATTCACTTGCATCTATTGGAATTAGTGTAGACGATGATGATAAGATGAAGGTGTGCCTTCATGGTTTAGGAACTACATATAAGCAATTCATAACTTCTATTCAGACCTAGGAAAATATTTTCAATTCTGCTCATCTAGTAGCCATGCTAATAATTGAAGAAAAGAAATTTGGCGAGGATTCAAAATCCCAAGAAAAACCTAGTTCAAAGCAGGTATTCCAGTCTGGCAATTGAAGAGATAAAGTTAGAGGTTTCAGAAGTGGAATAAGAAACAGTACCAAGACCAAGGTCAACAAAGAATAATGCAAGAGGTAGAGGAGAGTTTCGAGGCAAGGGAAGCCAAAGAGGCCACACAAATTTCTAAAGAAATGATTTAGGTAATGATAGTAAAGGATGTTGGAATTGTGGTAAACTTAGTCACTTTGAATGTGATTGTAGGTTGAAGAATCAAAATAACAGAAGGAAAAAAAATTATGCATCCACAAGATGAGATGATTTGGAGAAGTTGTTCATGGTCTAGCATCATATGATGAATACAATGTCTACTCATGTTTCAAAATCAAATGATAATTTTTGGTATGTTGGTTCAAGTGCCTCAAATCACATGACCAACCATGAAGAATGGTATGCTAGTTTGCAAAAACTATATGTTCCTAGATTTGTTGAAACAGGCGATGACACATCACATCCTATTGAGCATACAGGAAACATAGCTCTATATATGGAGGACAAGAAGGTAAAACATCTCGTTGATGTGCTGCATGTTTAGAATATAACAAAGAATCAGGTTTTTGTTGGACAAATAGTTGACCAGGGATTACAAGTCAAGTTCAATGTTGATGGTTTATATGTAGAAGAGTACAAAAAAATTGAAGGTTGGTCACCAAAGGGAACAACGTTGATAGGATGTTCACTTTGAATGTGAAAATTCTTGAAATGAATGCAGCCATGTTTGCAAAAGGTGTAGGTGTTATTGTTGATATAGAGATTTGGCAGAAGTGAATTGGACATGCCAATTTTCAAAGTTTGAAATTGATCCACTCAAAGGAGATTGCCAATGGACTATCCCATTTCAAATAGACATATTGCAGAAATAGCAAGAGCCTTGTTGATTGAGAAGAATATCTCATTGTTATTGGGCAGAAGCTATGTAGGGTGTTGTATACATCATGAATAGAAATCCAACTGCTATTGCACATGAAGTTACACCTAAAGAGAAGTTAGAGGTAAAAAGCCAAACTTATCACATATGAAAGTATTTGGTTGTGTTGCATATGTAAATGTTCTAGATGATTTGAAGATGAAGATTGATCCAAACACAGAAAAATGTATCTTCACTGGGTACTCCCTTGAGCAAAAGGGATATAAATGCTACAACCCACTCACATGACAAATGAAGGTAAGCAAAGATGTGGTGTTTGATGAATGTCAATCTTCTATGCAAATGCCAAAGAAGGAATTGCTCTTGACTCAAATGACAAAGGAAATGATGAAAATCAAGTGCAAAATCTCAAGTTTTGAGTGGAATTCATGTGTCACCAAACAATAGTTCCAAATCAAATCCATGGAGTGGAAGATTGCATGGAAATTTCCATCCAAAAAATTCATCAACTACATCAAAGAAAGGTAAAGAAAAGCTTGTTGCTGGTATTTAAACATTTACAAGTTTTGAAGACATTGATGGAGATTCAAGCGGTTCAGAAAGGAGCCTTGATGAGGAGCTTGGATTGTCCATCTGTGAGACTCCATGAGTAAGATAGGCACATTCACATGATACAAGGAGAAGTGACCAAGAACTTCTGGGAGGATGCAAAATTCAATGCAATGATTGACATATGACATTAATATGGCTCATCATTGTGCCTACATGACCAAGGTAATACAAGATGGTGAACCTTCTTGTTTTGAAGATGCAATCAAAAATGTAGATTGGGAGAAAACTATTGATGAGGAGATAGCTGCACGTTATTGAAATGAAACATGAATTTGGTTCCATTTCGTTGATGGTAGCATAAACCTGTATAAAGCAAGATTGGTAGAAAAAGTATATGCATAGATAAATGGCATTGATTATGAAGAAACTTTCAGCCCTATAGCTAAAATGACCACCCTCATAGCACTTCTTGAATTAGCTATAGCAAAAGGATGGATTTTGCATTAGATGTATGTGAAGAATGCTTTCTTACATTGTGAGTTGTAGGAAGATGTATACATGGACCAGCCACAAGGATATGAGGATTCAAAGCACCTAGAATATGTTTGCAGGTTGTAGAAGGCTTTGTATGGGCTTAAACAAACCCTCGTACTTGGCATGCAAGGATTGCATATTATCTAACCACCATTGGATTTTCTATGTCTGATGCAGAACACTCATTATATGCAAGGAAGGGTGATCATTGCAGCATGATTGTGGTTGTTTATGTTGATGAGTTGATTGCAGGTGGTGATAAACAAGAAAGCATTAAGGAGGTAAAGCAACTCCTTATGCAAGAATTTGACATGAAAGATCTTGGTGTGGTGCGCTATCTTTTGGGCATTGAGTTTGTACATACAAAAACAAGTAGATGGATGTCGCAAAGAAAATATGCCTTGAGTATGCTAGAAAATTATGGTATGGCTAATTGTAAGCCGATTTCTATGCCATTAGATAAGAATTCAAAGTTGGATACTACATCAGGTGAAGCATTGGAAAATTCTACTATGTCTAGGAAAATTATGGGAAGTTGATATATCTCACAATTACAAGACGTGATCTAAGCTATATTGTAGGACTTCAAAGTCAATTTATGCATGTTTTCAAGAAACCACATTTAGATGCTCTGAGATGCACTCTACATTATGTGAGTGCTACTTTGCATTATGCATTGTTTTATGAAGTTGGTGCAGAATTGAAGGTTCATGGATACACCGATGCAAATTGGCTGGTAGTATTCTAGATTGAAGATCTACTAGTGGCTTTCTATTTTCTCACTTGGGAGTGAAGCTATTACATGGAGCAATAAGAAGCAACCCAGTGTTGCTTTGTCGAGTATAGAGGTTGAGTGTAGAGTTGTTGCAATGGTAGCATGAAGCTATTCTGATAATCTTAATAGCATAGAGTTAGCATAGAATCCTATTTTTCATGCTAGAACAAAGAATATCAAGGTACATTATCATTTCATCAGGGAAAAGGTATTAACAAGTGATACTCATCTTGTTTATGTGAGGATAGATGAGCAAGTTGCTGATATTTTCACTAAAGCACTTTGACAAGAGAAGCTAAAGAGGTTTACACCAAGATATAGTAGTCCTTCCCTTCGGAATACTCTAGGAATCCCTCTTAGGCCCAATGAGTACATATGTGTGCAACCTAAGTACTCAGAATATCCTCCTTATGACTAAACCTTGACCACCAACTTGTGATAGCTTCTCACTTATAGAGATTTTGGAAACTTTCCCTTGTCTCCCTAAAATACCCACTAACAACTTGTCGTATCAAATACCTATGAAATAAACAAGATCCACTTACTCTACTATAGTAATGAACAATTCTATGCTCATCTATACTAGTAGTCACTTGTGGAACTTCCAACATCTAGTTCAATAAGTGATTGAACATAAATATGATAAAATGGTAAAATAATAATTTACTAGACCCTTCTTGGACAATCCAACTATGCCCAAATCTTTGACTGGAAATACTAAAAATTAATCATTTATTTTGAATCATACATTACTCATGACTTGTGGAAATCTTTTCCAAATAGTGTTTTAAACTATGCACTCAAGTAAGTGTGCTTGATCTACTAACTATAATGAAATGAAACTTTAAGAAATTCCTAACTTGATCCAAACTATGAATCCAAGATCTTAGTCTATCATACCAAAGATATGATGATCCAAACTATGGACCAAAATCTCCCACACAAAGTACATCCCAATCCACTCTATAAAACTAAGTCTGTTATACCAAATAAAGATGTGTTAAGAAAATACAATAGCTAGTGGAACTACCACCACCTTCTCAATAACAAAATGTAACTTGTTGTAGAGTGGAAAAAACTTACTTTATATCTGTCCATAACTATGATCAAATCACCCCCAACTAGGAACAAGATGTCTCTCATAAACTGCTTTTGAGGAATATATCAATAAATTCTAGCACTCCTAGAGATAAAGAAAACTCATAATGAGAGTCTACCAAACACATTGGAAACATGTTAAGTAGATGTGTGCATGCCAATAGCCCATTAGGCTAAGAATCTAGCTCACCTCATGCATACTATGTATAAAACATGGCCTTATCA
Source organism: Ceratopteris richardii (assembly GCA_020310875.1). Lineage (NCBI taxonomy): Eukaryota > Viridiplantae > Streptophyta > Polypodiopsida > Polypodiales > Pteridaceae > Ceratopteris > Ceratopteris richardii. The sequence continues at coordinate 111,529,852 of CM035406.1, forward strand.
AGTAAAGTAGTGTCTACCCTATGAACTACTTCTTAATGCAATTGCATATTCACAATTCTTATGTGCAAACCTTGCATTTCCAATTCTAGGCCACTTGCCTATGGACTTGCCTTGTTTGAAATCACATACAGAGTGATTGTCTTAACTTCCCCTTTTGTTGTCTAGTAGTAAGAAAGCCATGTGAATGGACTTAAAAACATAAAAGATATAGTATCAATGAAATTTCACCCATGTTGGTGAAAGTCACAAGCCTACACATTTGGCTTGAAGGATACCTTGAAGCTCATACACATTTGAGAAGCATAGGAACCAATGCTAGTGGTTAATTACCACTTTACTCTTTTGTAGAAGTCACATTTGACTTGGAAACTTTGTAAACACCTACCAAAAGGAACTCGTAGAAAAAGGTTAGCTTTGATTGATGGAATATCTCCTAGGATGTAGGAGCATTATTAGAGAGAGCCAAAAGTTTGAATTTAAATTCAAACTTAACACAACTACTATAAAAAATGATCTTGTAAAAGTCGCACGTAAGACTCATCATTCCCGAGCTCATCTTTTCAATTCTGAGTGTGTGTGAGGCACCCACACCTACCTACACCATTACGCAATGATATTCATGCCAATGGCATTGTATACAAGTGTTCATTAGTACATATATCTACATTGTTCATTTCTGAGTTCTCTGTCATAGTACATGAAAGTCTGTCAACTTGTGGAGAGCATATCTCACTCATTTTGTCACCAAATTCAAAGATCTATAGCTTATTCGAACCATCTCAACGTTGTCTACCTGATATCAAAATTTGAAGGAATTATATTCAGCCATTTCAGAGAAAAGCTCGTCGAGGTGATCACTGGTCAAAGTCTACAATAGTTCTAAAAAATCAGGGGTAAAGGTTTACTTGCTAAATTGATTTCTCTGAGCATAGATAATCCTTTTATATCATTCCACTTGAAATAGTTAGCTTGCTAAGCTAATTAGATACCCCTAAAAGGAATTTTTCCAATCCCTACTATGCTGGTCATACTGAGCAAAAGATCTAGCAGGTGTCAAGTAAAAAATAGAAGGTTTTCTTGAAAGCTTGAAGTTCAAAGTTGTGTGTTTTGATTCAATCTTACATACATCATTTCCAAAGTACATAGGCCATTTTATGGTGTCATTGGAAAGCTAAGGAGGTCCACTTATCAACTCTGAAGCATCAAAGGGCTGGTACAAAGCAGGATTTGGCAGTACCTACTCATTCTCTTGGAGTGTCCATCCATCATTCCCAACAGTGGTATCAGAGCAAGTTAAGGTAAAATGGGAGATGGTTTTCCTTCATTTATTGATAAATTGGATAGGAAAAACTATTAGGCATGGTCTCTAAGAATGAAGACATACCTACAAGGAAGGAGTCTTTATGGATACATCTCAGGAGATGAGGAATTGCCCTCATTCAAAACTAGAGGACTACCAACAAAGGAAGAACATGAAAAGATCAACACATGGTGTGCCAAGGATGCATTAGCAAGGTCTTATTTACTAAAGTCCTTCTTTGTTTTTGTTTTGCCACATATTAGAAACTGTAAGACATCCCAAGAGACTTGGGAAACCTTGTCATCTTATTTCTCATCCAACACAATGGCCAGAAAAAATCAATTGTGGACTGAATTCACCACACTAAGGAAGCAACCTAAGAAGGCTATTTCAGATTTTGTGTCTAAGATCAAAGATGTAGCAGATCAGTTAGGAAGCATAGGAGAAGAGATTGAAGAAGAGCAGATAGTAAGGCAAGTGATCAATGGGATCAAAGATGATGACAAATGGGAAAGCTTCACCACTGCCATGGACCTTTACATGGACATGCAAATTCCAGATCTTACAACTCTCATGGGACAATTGTTCACTCATGAAGCAAAACTCAACAAGAATGGAGATACATCCAAAGGTAATAGCTCTTCTGTCCTATACACTGATAAAAGTAAAGCTAAAGATAAAGGCAAGAACAAGAAGATAGAGTATGAAGGCACTACCTCTCAAGCCAATTATGCAGGAAGAGGTAGATCATCAAGAGGAAGGGGCAGAGGAGGTAAGCAAGGTAGGGGGAGATCCTATAACTCCTCACCATGCAACATTTGTGGTTTATCAAATCATACTACAGATGAGTGTTTCAGGAACTACAAGAATCAGAGAGGAAGAGGATATCAAAGAGGTGGATACTCATAGTCAAGAGGTAGATTCAATCATCACCAAGGCTACAACAATAAATACAACACCAACTACAATGGCAACTACCAAGGAGGATTCAAACCCAGGAAGGAGTACAACAACTATACAGAAGAGCAGGATGATTCTCTTCTGATCATGAACATGACTTCAAAATCAGGTACAAATGATGATCACCTATTCTACATTGACTCAGGATGCTCAAATCATGTGGCTGGCAATGTAGCTCTACTCTCTGATCTTGAAGAACCAAAAGGTAAGCATCAAGTACAAACAGGTGATGACACCAAGCATTCAGTAGTTAAAGTTGGAAATGTTAGGACTTGTGATGGAAATCAAAACTTGTTGAGTAGGGTACTATATGTACCAACCATTACCAAAAACTTGATGATTGTTGGACAGATTGTGGAGAAAGGTTTGCAGGTCAGATTCAACCAATTTGGAGCATTTGTGGAGGATCCCAAGCAAGAGTTCAAGAGAATAGCAAAAGGAGAAAAATCAGGTAGACTTTTTACTTTTGAGCTAGAAGACACAAAGAATATTGCACTCTACAGTTATAAAGATCAAACACTTTCAGAGCTAGAGATTTGGCATAAAAGATTAGGGCATGTAGGAGAAAGAACCTTGAAACAGATATGTAGGGATCAATGTGTAGCTGGAATACCAAATATTTCCAAACAACACATGATATATAAATGTGGTGCTTGTCAATTTGGGAAGTCTCACAGGTTACCCTTCTCAAGGATAGGCTACATGCATGAGGACTACCTAGAGCATGTCCATACAGATGTATGGGGACCAAGCAAAGACCCCTCAATCTCAGGATCAAGGTACTATGTATCTTTTATTGATGATTATAGCAGATGGGCTGTATTGTACTTCATGAAGCACAAAGATGAAGTGTTCAATTGTTTTAAAAAATATATTGCACTTGTTGAGAATCAGGCAGGAAAGAATCTAATGAGGCTAAGGTCAGATGGAGGAGGTGAGTACTTCTCCAATGAATTTGAAGCATTCTTGTAGGATAGAGGAATCAAGAGAGAAATCACCACAAGGTATACTCCTGAACAGAATGGGGTAGTTGAGAGAAGAAATAGGTTGATTGTTGAAACAGCTAGGTCTATGTTGAATGAAAAGAAGTTACCTAATTCCCTATGGGTAGAGAGTGTTTCTACTGCCACTTACCTCATAAAAAGGTTACCATCTAAGTCCCTTGATGGAATGACACCTTATGAAGCATGGCATGGGAAGAGACCCTCACTTGATCATTTCAGGATATTTGGATGTGTAGCATATGTACACATTCCTTCTCAGATAAGAGGTAAGCTAGACCCTAAGGCTGAGAAGTGTATCTTTTTTGGATATGATCTAAATCTGAAAGGATACAGGTTTTACAACCCTTCCAATAAGGGATTCATGGTTAGTAGAGATGTTGTCTTTGATGAAAATGATTCTTGGTATGAGAATGAATGCAAGAAATTCAAACTACCCCATGACTTGGAGGAGGAGTTTCCAAATCTTGCTAAGGAGGAACCTACTCAGGAATGAAGACTCAAATTCAAATGATGAAGATATTATCAACCTTGAAGAGTTCAAGGCATGGAAGTCCAAGGGCATAATGAAGATGAAGAAACTTGAAGACATACCTAAATCTTCAACTCAATCAATCAGAAGATCACAAAGGGAGAGCCAAAAACCTATCAGATATGGGTATGATACATCTCTTGTTACTAAACACTCTGTTTATCTTGCCAAAGCCTTGTCAATTGAAGAACCAGGATCATATGAAGAAGCAAAGACCAAGATAGAATGGAAAGAAGCTATGGATGAGGAGATTGAAGCACTCAAGGAAAGTGACACATGGGAACTAGTACCAAAGAAAGAATCCATGAAGGTAATTGGATCCAGATGGATCTATAAAATCAAAAGAAATTTTGATGGGTCAATTAATAGGTACAAAGCAAGATTGGTGGCCGAGGGTTTTGCACGAACCCAAGGCATTGACTATGAAGAGACATTCTCACCTCTAGCCAAGATGCCAACCATTAGGGTGTTGGTGAGTGTGGCTGCATCAAAAAATTGGAACATGTATCAATTAGATGTGAAAAATGCTTTTTTGAATGGATGGATTTCAGAGGAGGTATATATGTCACAACCTCCTGGCTATGAGGATCCAAACAAGGTAACATATGTGTGCAAATTGAATAAAGCTCTTTATGGATTGAAGCAGGCACCTAGGGCATGGAATCACAGGTTGACTACATACCTTCAAGACCAAGGTTTTGTCATGAGCAAGGCAGACACTTCTCTATTTATCAAGAGAAGTAATTTAGAGGTAATATACCTATGTGTATATGTTGATGATATTATACTTACAGGTAATGATGTCAATGGAATCAGACAAATCAAGAACCAGATGATGAAGGAGTTCAAGATCAATTATCTTGGTCTACTAAAGTACTTTCTTGGACTTGAGTTAGTCTATACTAACTCTGGAATATATATTACTCAGAAAAAATACATACAGGATATGTTGAAGAAGTTTCATTTGTAGGATGCCAAAGTTGCAAGTACTCCAATGGAGGTAAACCTAAAACTAAGTGCACATGAAGGTGATGAAATTGATGATACTATAGATTACCAAAGTATAGTTGGAAGCTTGAACTATGCTACCTTGACAAGGATAGATATTGCATATGGAGTTAGTGTGCTAAGTTAGTTTATGCACAAGCCTAGAGCACCTCACATGGAGGTTGCCAAGAGAATCTTGAAGGATCTCAAGGGTACACATAATCATGGTTTGTATTTCCCTTACACTTCAGTCAAGATTTATTCAGATGCAGATTGGGCAGGATGCAAGGATGATAGGAGGAGCACTTCAGGATACATTTCATTTGCAGGTGATAAACCAATATCATGGTCTTCAAATAAGCAACCTATTGTTGCTTTATCTTCTATAGAGGCAGAGTATAGAGGATTGGCAAATGCCACTCAAGAAGCCATATGGATCAAGCTATTGTATACAGAATTGGGTTTGTATGCTACCTCACCTTTGATCTTTGGAGACAATACAAGCTCACTTCACCTTGCAGCTAATCCTATCTATCATGCTAGGACCAAGCATATAGAGGTCCATTACTATTATGTGAGAGAGAAACTGTTAAGCAAGGACATTTAACTAACATATGTATCAACCAACATGTAGTGTGCAGATTTTTTAACTAAAGCATTGGATGGAACCAAACTTTGCAGGTTCAAATCAATGATTGGATTGTAGGATATATATGAAGATTGAATAATGAAGACCAAGCCAAAATGTTTGGCTTGAGGGGGAGCTGTTGGTGCAAGTCACAAGCCTACACATTTGGCTTGAAGGATACCTTGAAGCTCATACACATTTGAGAAGCATAGGAACCAATGCTAGTGGTTGATTACCACTTTAATATTTTGTAAAAGTCACATTTGACTTGGAATATTTGTAAACACCTACCAAGAGGAACTCGTAGAAAAAGGTTAGCTTTGATTGATGGAATATCTCCTAGGATGTAGGAGCATGATTAGAGAGAGCCAAAAGTTTGAATTCAAATTCAAACTTAACACAACTACTATAAAAAATGATCTTGTAAAAGTCGCAGGTAAGACTCATCATTCCCGAGCTCATCTTTGTCAATTCTGAGTGTGTGTGAGGCCTACACTCTAGCGCACACCTATCTACACCATTAGGCAATGATATTCATGCCAATGGCATTGTATAAAAGTGTTCATTAATATATATATCTACATTGTTCATTTCTGAGTTCTCTGTCATAGTACTTGAAAGTCTGTCAACTTGTGAGATATGCTCTCATGCATTTCTTCACCAAATTCAAAAATCTATAGCTTGTTGGAACCAGCTCAAAGTTTTCTAGATTCTGCAAAAAATTGAAGGAATTCTATTCAGCCATTTCAGAGAAAAGCTCGTCGAGGGGATCACTGGTCAAAGTCTGCAACAGTCCTTAAAAATCGAGGGTAAAGGTTTACTTACTAAATTGATTTCTCTGAGCATAGTTAATCCTTTTATATCATTCTACTTGGAATAATTAGATTGCTAAGCTAATTAGATACCCCTAAAAGGAATTTTTCCAATTCCTACTGTGCTGGTCATACTGAGCAAAAGATCTAGCAGGTGTCAAGTCAAAAATAGAAGGTTTTCTTGAAAGCTTGAAGTTCAAAGTTGTCTGTTTTGATTCAATCTTTACATACATCATTTCCAAAGTACATAGGCCATCTTATGGTGTCATTGGAAAGCTAAGGAGGTCCACTTATCAACTCTGAAGCATCAAAGGGCTATTACAAAGCAGGATTTGGCAGTACCTACTCATTCTCTTGGAGTGTCCATCCATCATTCCCAACAACCCATAGCATCTATCCTAAAACTAGGTAGAATATAAAGTTTGATGTCCCATACCACCAAAATGTTTAACCCACATAGATGCATGTATGATATTAATAACAAACGAGTGGAGTAATCACAACCATAACTAAAAAACATGAGCTCATGAAGTGTTTCCTTCTCTCTATAGAGTGGACATAGTCATTACTATGATTATGATTCATAACTATCTTTAGCATCAACTCAACTATAATTGAGAAATGATGTGATAAATCAACTCAAGTAGAGTTGTGAAGGGTGCAACTTGCATCTACTTTTAACTCACAAGAGATGGGAATCGATACAACTCATATCAATCCATAACCTATGAAATAACAGCAACTAAAGTTTTCCTATTCCATTTTCACATGTCACTATATTGATTTGTAAAAATTATGGTAGAGGCTCCGCTGTCTACCAACAAATGGTTACCATAAACCAATCATCAATAAACACACATGCACAACATGGATAGCCCATGGTGATCACACCATATCAAATAATTTCATAAATAATTGACCTAATTTTTCTTTCAAGAATCTTCCTTCATAAACATTTTTCAGCAATAGAAGATTAAAACTTCACTTTAACTTTCTTTAATAATTCAAAATTTATAAACTTTTGAAGCCTCATAAAACTATTCTTATCTTCATTGGAAGATTAGAACTTCACTTTAAATATCTTTAATAATTCAAAATTTATATAAATTTTTTGCCTCATAAAAGTATTCTTAGATTTTAGGAGGCTCAAAAATCACTTGATTTGAACATTTCTTGAGAGTTTTATGGCATTTTTGTAGAAGGCTTGAAAACTTCATAGCCAACTCTAGAAATGTACAAGATCATCTTCTTGAAGCCCTTAGCATAATGAAATGAATTCCAAATTTGATTTTCATTGTGTACGAATCTAGATTAGCTTTTCTAGTTTGGTTTTGCGAAAGTTGAACTTGAAGTTATTAAAATACTCATTGTGTTTTACAGTTCTTTCTTTGCTACACCTGCACTTAGGTGAGGCTACAAACAATGCACCTACACTTTTAGAATATCTTTTAACTTGAAGATAAATTCCAAATTCTAAGAACTATATACATGCCATAGTTTCTATACTAGAGTGTCTATTACAAGGATTGGTTTCAATTGGAGCCTCCAATATGAAATAACCATGTGTTTTGCACATACATGTAGTGATCTTTGGTGAATGCCAATTATTGTTCAAAAAACTAGAGGAAATTAAACCTATTTTCTTCTATTTTTGGATAAATTATATGTTAGTACATGATCAATGTCTACCCCTCATGATTGTATGCACATTTTGTAAGGCCCCCATTATGAGGAGAAGCCAATCGTGCATTACCCAATTGATGGAAATCCCAACTTGTATGTTGGATGAAGGTCATATTGGACCATGTAAGGTATTGTAAGGAAAGGGAGTTACCAGGGTCCCCAATTGTGGGGTCCGAGGCAGCGGTGAGTAGCCTCGGCTGGGGGGTCCAAGGGGGCTAGCGGCCCCCCTGGTTGGGGGGTCCCAAGGGGCCAGCAAGCCCCCAGGTGGCGGTTCGGGGGCAGCACCCCTGACGCAATGGTAAAGGGAATATTCCATGGAATATTCCCTGTCAAAGTCAGAAATCATTTATATTTGTTAGGTCGGTTCAACTGGTCTAATCCGTGTATGGCAAATACGTGGGCGGTGGCCGTCCATGCTCTACCACCCATGTATAGCCATCCACGAAAGGCCACCCATGATCCTATATATACATGACTTCTGCACTACCTGAGACATTGAATCGAGCCAGCATACCTCTACCTTGTATCTCCCTATCTAGAGTTGTCTAGATCACCAATTAAGCTCTACCTTGAGAGCGCACGGGTGGACAATGCCATCATCTTTGTACTTGCTGCTCGTAGAAAATTCTTGAGATTCTCCTATATCTGTTATCTTCTCTGCTACTGCTCCTATGTTATATTGTGTAACTATTGTCTTACATGGTATCAGAGCTGTAAGGTTCAAATAGCTTGAGAAGTATCACTATTTTAGCCTACTAGTAGATTAGAATATGAGTAGATTATTCAAGTGATTACATGATGGCTTCATCGTCGAACACTGGTCTTGTTGCTTTAGCAAATGTTAATGATGCACCTATTCGAATTCACCCACCTGCATTCACTGAAGGGAAGCTGGATGGAACCAACTATACACTCTAGAAGTTCAAAAGTTATGCAATTTTGGACTCCTATGAATTACTTGGCACTATCATGGGACCGATGGGATTGGATCGAGAGCCTATACTAGTTGAAGATCCATCAAATTCAAGATTGATGATTAAGCCAGATCTAGATCTTCTACGAGCTTGGAAGAGGCAGAATGCTAATGCATTATGTGCAATTGTCACTAATGTAAGTGATTTTGTGCTTACTTTAGTTCAGCATACTACCAAAGAACATAAGGCTTGGGGCATATTGGCTCGTCAATATGATACCAAGAACCACATTAGGATACAAAATTTGGAAAATCAGTTGGCAAATGAAAAGCATTCTGATTCTAAAAAGGCTGAAGATTTTATCAAACGGATAAAACATATTCAAGATCAATTGGCTATAGTTGGTGTTGTTATAACACCAGAAGAGCTGGCTCGAAGATGTATATATGTTCTTCCAGCAAAGTATGATGGATTAGTAATAGCCCGTAACACTTAGGTAAGACCAACTCCCCTTACATTTGAAGAGTTTTGTGCTATGCTTTTAGAAGAAGAGATGCGGCTGAAGAATTGACAAAGTACAAGTGATGCTGCATTCTCAGCAAATGCAAAAGGTAAAGGCTCTTCTGAGGGATCAAAGAAGAAGCCAAAGAAGAAAAAGTTAACAGGAAGTTGCTTCTATTGTGAAAAGAAAGGCCATTCTATCAAGGATTGCAGAAAGAAACAAGCTGATGAACGGAATGGGACTATAAAATCATCATGGAAGAACAAAGAGTCTGCAAACAACATAGAGTTGGAACTATGGGTAGCTATTGAAGAGGTATGCTCATCTACTCAAGCTCGTGTTGATGAACCATGGAATTTAGATATTGGAGCTTCTCGCCATATGACCAGTAAAAAGGATTGTTATAGTTCCCTAGTGCCTCTGTGGGAATCCATCAATGTAGTGGTGGGAAATGACTCCAAGTGTTCATCAGAAGTAACTGGAACCATCTCTTTTATCACTTCTCCAGGTGTTGAGAAAAAGTTATCCAATTTTCTCTATGTATGCACACTTAAAAGAAATTTGTTGTCAGTTTCTGCAGTAACAGATCGTGGACTCGAAGTTCACTTCAATAAGAGTGGTGCAGAAATCATGGATTCATCAGGTAATATAGTAGGGGAAGGCATAATACCTGATAACCTGTATGAGTTAAGTGCCTTAACTGCTATAGCAGATAAAGATGTAAGCAGGTTATGGCACCAATGATTTGGGCATCTCGGATTTGCAGTTTTGAAGGAGATGCAAAGAACAGGGATGGTTGCTCATTTGCCTGCATTTTCAGAGTTGCAGAAACCTTGTGAAGCTTCTATAATGGGCAAGCAACAATGAAAGGCATTTCCAAGAGAGACTAGCGATCAATCTCAAGCTCCTCTAGAGTTGGTACATGCTAATCTCTGCGGTAAAATGTCTACACTTGCTTTAGGAGGATCTTTCTACTTTTTGTTGTTAGTCGACGATTATAGTAGAAAGATGTGGGTTTATTTCATTCGAGAGAAGGCTGATGCTTTTGAAAAATTTAAAACGTGGCATAAGTATGTGGAAAATCAGAAAGGAAACTGAAGAAATTCAGAACAAAAAGAGGAGGTGAATTCTTGTCAACAGAATTCAATAATTATTGTAAGGAGCATGGTGTGAAAAGGAAACTTACCACAGCTCATACACCTCAACAAAATGGCATTGTTGAGCGCACAAAGAGGACATTAGTTGAAATGGCTCATTGGATGTTAAAGGCTCAAGACATGCCTGATTCATTCTAGGCAGAAGCAGTCAATACAACAATCTACATTCTCAATCAAAGCTACACAGAAGCGCTGAAGGGGATGACTCCTCAAGAAGCATATTCTGGTAAAAAGCCTTCAGTTTTGCATTTCAAAATTTTTGGTTATTTTTGTTATGCACATATTCCTCATTCAACAAGATCAAAGTTGGATTCAAAAAGCAAAAAGTGTGTCTTCCTAGGATATAATGAAGAGTATAAAACATATAGGTTGTGGGATCCTGAGGTAAGGAAGATTTTGGTCAGCGGAGATGTGTTGTTTGATGAACGACCACACTTAGTAGAAGATAAAGGTAAATCTACTATCTCATCAAACAGAGAAATATCTCACCTTGTGCCTATCAAAAGAAAGTTAAAGTTGAGGAGGAGAAAACATCTGATGGAGAAATTTCCTCAATATACAGCCAACCAGTTGTAGCTGCATAATGTAAGCCACTACCAAAGTGGGCACAACAGCTCTTTGATGATCAGAATCCACATGTAGATGTACCAAAATCATCCTTGAATGGATTACGAAGATAAAGAGAATAGAGGAGCAAAGAAGGGCCTCAGAACACATTGTTAACATGGCTCTAATGGCAGATATCATGGGCTTGATAAAGGAACCTACCACCATTGAAGAAGCCCTTGATGATCGAGGTTGGAGAGCGGAAATGCAATCTGAGTATGATAGTATACTAAAAAATGATACATGGGATCTAGTCGACTTGCCCCCAAAGAAGAAGGTAATAGGTACTAAATGGATTTGGAAAGCTAAGTATAAAACAGATGGTACATTAGAAAAGTATAAGGCAAGATTAGTTGCACATGATTTTTCATAGATCGAAGGATTTGATGTTCAAGAAACTTTTGCACCAACAGCACGCATGACAACTATTCAGACGGTACTTGTAGTAGTTGCACAAAAGGCCTGGCCTATTTTCCATATGGATGTCAAATCTGCATTTTTGAGTGGTCACCTCAAGGAGGAGGTATATGTATCTCAACCACCAGGTTTTGAGGTGCCCAATTCAGAAAATAAAGTTTGTAGGTTGAAGAAAGCTTTGTATGGATAAGCAAGCTCCATTGGCTTGGTACCAATGGATAGATAACTTTTTCAAAAATATGGGTTTTGAAAGAAGTACTTCTGATGCTAACTTGTATGTAACGAAAAGGGATAGCAAGCTAGTTGTTGTCATTCTATATCTAGATGATTTGATCATTACAGGAGATTATCAGGAACTCATCAATCAAACTCAGATCAACTTGGGAACTAAGTTTGAAATGACAGACTTAGGTCTACTCCATTTTTATCTGGGAATTGAAGTATGGCAAAGGAAGGATGGCATTTTCATCTCACAACAAAAATATGCCAAAGAAATTCTCAAGGCATTTGGAATGATGGACTGCAAACCAACTAGCACACCTATGGAGGTAAATCATAAGCTATCTATGGACGATAACATGCTTGATGTAGATGCTAAGAAGTATAGGAAGCTCGTTGGAAGTCTTATTTTTCTGTGCAACACTAGACCAAACATTTGCTATGTTGTTGGAGTGTTAAGTAGGATTTCCAACAAACCTAAGGAGAGTCACTGGGATGCTGGAATGTGAATTCTAAGGTACACAGGAACCTTGGATATTGGTATTTTTTATACCAAAAGTGATTCACTTCAAGGATATTGTGATTCAGATTGGGTTGGAGATTATGATTCTAGAAAATCAGTTTCTGGATATTGTTTCTCACTTGGTTCATGAATATTTTCTTGGGTAAGTAGGAAGCAACCAACTCTTGCACTCTCCTCCACTGAAGCAGAGTTTCAAATATGGCAACTATACTCAAGTGTGATAATCAAAGTTGTATGGCTATTGCAAAGAACCCTGTATTTCATGCTCCCACCAAGCACATAGAAGTACAGTACCATTACATTCATGAGCTAATTGAAGATGAAATTGTGGAGCTAGAATATTTCCCAACAGAGGCAAATTGTGCTGACATATTCACTAAAGCACTTGGAAGAGAGCAGCTCAACAGGCATCTTCAACGGATGGGCATAGGACCGGGACCTACTTGATTTATCATCGGTAAACAGTGAGGGGGGGGTGTTAGTATATGATCAATGTCTACCCCTCATGATTGTATGCACATTTTGTAAGGCCCCCATTATGAGGAGAAGCCAAGCATGCATTACCCAATTGATGGGAATCCCAACTTGTACGTTGGATGGTCATATTGGACCATGTAAGGTATTGTAAGGAAAGGGGGTTACCAGGGTCCCCAATTGTGGGGTCCGGGGCAATAGTGAGCAGCCTCGACTTGGGGGTCCAAGGGGCCTAGCGGGCCCCCTGGTGGCGGTCCGGGGCCAACACCCCTGACGCGACTGTAAAGGGAATATTCCATCGAATATTCCCTATCGAAGTCAGAAATCATTTATATTTCTTAGGTTGGTTCAACTGCTCTAAGCCGTGTATGGCAATTACGCGGGCAGTGGCCGCCCATGCTCTACCACCCATGTATAGCCGTCCACGGAAGGCCACCCATGATCCTATATATACATGACTTCTGCACTACCTAAGACATTGAATAGAGCAAGCATACCTCTAGCTTGTATCTCTCTATCTAGAGTTGTCTAGATCACCATTTAAGCTCTACCTTGAGAGCGCACGGGTGGACAACGCCATCATCTTTGTACTTGTAGCTAGTAGAAAATTCTTGAGATTCTCCTATATCTGTTATCTTCTCTGCTACTGCTCCTATGTTATATTGCGTAACTATTGGCTTACATCATATTCCAATAATCATTATTGCAATGACTCTATAAGTTTTAAAGTATTTGTACATTTGAATCTTTCAAAACTGAGATTCTACACTTCTATGGGTGGAGATCATTTGACCCATCAAATCATCTTCAAAAATATGAAAAATAAATGTGGAAATATTTAATCTAGTAAAATTACATAGGAGATAAAAACTATTTGGATTTATAAATTAAGGGAGATGCCCTTGCTAATAGGCCTTTATTACCATTTTCAGAACTCTACCAACATTAGCATCACTATTAGTGTAGAGGTCATTTGACCTTTGTAAACATACCGAAAATCCTTGAAGATTGGATGGCTTCAACTTAAGCCTCTTAGATACATTCTTTCCAAATTGCTATTAACTTATACATTCCACAATTATCTTTGAAACTTAAAAATGGTGAGGCGTGTTAATCTTTATGACTAGACATGATTATTCATTCTTTTGGATGAATTATGACATGTAAACATAACCATGCATTCACCAATCTTCTAACATTGGTCAAATTAAGTTAGTAGTCTAAATTGTGTCATGGAAATCTAATCTCTACATACAATCCGCCTGTAAAATGAAAGTGCACATCGATGGATGTTGTTCTAATCATTGTGCTTCTTGCACATTCATTAAGTCTTATATTAAACAATCACATGGAAACATGTGATTTTTCTATATATTATCATTGGCATAGCATAATCTTGTGCCAACTAAGAACATAAACATAGATTAGTTGTTCGTAAATATCCTTTCATGAAAAGGTATTCTTGCACCATGAATTACTGAATTCTTATAACTTTGATGCACATAAAGCAATGTTGACATGAATTCCCATGATTTCAAGTATTCACTTCATGTACGGAACTATTTACATGTCACTTGAAGAAAATATTGGTTGTTCTTAAGGAATCTATCCTCCAACCTTCTCTTAGACATTATTACAAAGATTACTTAATTTTGTCACAATTTTTCTAATTACAATGCAGTTATTGATGTTAGCTTAACATGCACAAACTCCATCATGTTTCTTCAACATTATTACTTATAGTAATGATGAAACAATATGGAAAAATAAAGATCTTACTCAAAAACATTTTTTCATATGCTCTACATGATCATAACCTAATTATGCATGTAGTCATGCATTTTCTTATCTACTAAAATTGCTTCACAAGCATCTAATTTTGAAACTAGTTCATAAAGAAGCATAAGACTTCCTCTCATAGATACTACATCTCTCTAGTATTTCCATGACATATAATTTCATGTGGTCACAAAACATTGGGCAGCATTTCTCCAATAAAAGGGAACTAAAACAAAATAACCATATTCAATGAGAGGCATGAGCATAGTGGTGGGAAAGCCACTTTCTCTTCAATCCGTAAACCTGCAAGTAAATAGAATTTCCGATTTGTAATTTTGATTTTTGTTGAAGTTAATATCTTCTTTCTTCAATACTTGCAAAAATGAAAGCACAAGAGAAACATTTGTATGTGCTTTCATTAAAGAACATATGTAAATGAAATTGTGTGTGCAAAGATGCAATAAGGAATGTTTTCAACTCCCAAGTGATGATGAATATGTTTTTATAAGTGATTAACGTCATAATTGATCACAAATGTCATTTTAGAAGCACCCTTGCTAGTCAATATCGAGCTAAATGTTTGTGTAGGGATAGGTTTCAAAGATTAAAATATAGCATCTAAGCACAGAAAAGATAGATTCTGAAGTGTGGAATATAAGCCAAATTTCTCAATTTGGATGTCATGTAAATGTTATGGCCAAAATAGTGAACTTGGGTACATGGAAAATATATCTCCTTTGAGAATCAACACAACAAACTAAAAGGTATCCACTATTTGTTTGCACTAATCTAGTTAGGTATTGCAGGTATCCATTAGAACCTATTTGGATGAATCACCTCATTTGGGTGAGAATGGAGGAGTTATGAATCTCCTGATGAAGGGAGGTATCCAAAAATACCATTAGCAAAGAGGAAAGCATGAAATAATTCTAGTTTCTCAAAAGAAAAAAAATTTGCAACTAATATTCAATGTGAACTATAAATACATACATCGATATGCATATATTCATACATATATGTATGCATGTATGAATTTGTGTATGTTTTTATGCATGCATGCCATAAATGTATGTGGATAAATTCAGTGTAGATGCATAATTGAATGCATATGTACATTCATAATTACATGAATGTATGTGTGTAGTTATATGTGCAAAAATAAGTGTGTATGTGTTTGTGTACAATTATGTACCTCTATGTGTGTTTTCTTGATCTCACATGCATCTTCCCCTCTTTCTCTCTCTGAAGTCGAAGTTGAAGGTGTTGTAGAAGATGGGTATCTCCTTGTGCATCAGAGATAATCCCCCCTTCTCACATATCAAAATGTGTGGAATCGAAAGTTTTATATGTTCTTGTAGATAGATATGTTCTTGTAGAGATAATCCCCCCTTCTCACATATCAAAATGTGCGGAATCGAAAGTTTTATATGTTCTTGTAGAGAATAAACATGAACAAAATCAATCTTACGCGAGACTAGAGCTCACCATGCATGTAGAAATCCACTGATTCATGCAAAAATGCTCGCAAAGCCTACATCTCCCTTGAAACACTCATTCCTCACCATATCCACCTCATGGAGCAAGGAGAAGAGATTCCTCACCATATCCACCTCATGGAGCAAGGAGAAGAGAGAATTACAAGATTTCCAAAGAGTTCTCTATGGATCCTCTACCAAAATGCTTTGATAGCAAATGAGAAAGTTGGAGAATGACATACCAGAGACTCACTCCACAGCCTATTTATATCCCTTGCTTAGTCACCATCTAGAATTCTCTCTAAGGTTCTTCTATTCATCTGGCCATCATGAGTAGGTACCTCGTCTGAACTCTCTAGCTATTGACCTTGGCTATCCCTTTAGCAAGGAACTCTTTGTTCCTAGAGGCATGTACATCTCCCTTTTTTGGATTTGCCTTAGTCCACATTTTTGGACACTTCCGTATACATGAAGTCCAACCCCTTTTGAACCACATCACTCCTAGGGGGATTTGGTAGTATGTTTTGGTAGTGATGTGTGAACACACCTAGGACTGGCATGGCATGTTTTTCCTCTTCAAGATGCATTTTTCCTTGGCTTGTATATATGCTAGCAACCCTAAAAATTTACTTATCTTTGTACGTTCACTTAGTAATACACTCTATGTTGTGCTCCAAGATTCTTCTTCTTCTTCTTCTTCATGTTGTTTTCACACTTTTCGAATCCTCAAAACTCACAAGTGTTCTAGAGATAGGCCAAACAAAGAAAACAATTCTCAAAGTAAAAATTTAGCCATACTTGGAGCATTGAGTTGCTTGACAGCCCATGCATCGGCCCATCTGGTTGTAAAGCCAGTGCATGTTAAAATATGCATACTTCTAGTCGTAGCTATAGATTAGGAGATCAGACTAGTATAATCCACATCCCACTTTTGAAAATGTTTCAATAGTGAAATTGAATAGAAGAAGAAATGTTGTGGTAAGGGTTCTCCCATTCTTTGGAAAGTATCACAAATGGAGACTTATTAGCAAACGTCCTTGTGGATAATAGGCCACCATATGCTAGATTTGAGGGTCTTCTTTATTGTTAATTCTACACCAAAATGGCCTCCTTTAGGTTCTTGATGTGCTTTTAAGATCACTGAAAATCATTGTGTGGTTGTACGCATCACAAAGAAGCTCCCATAATGTCCTTAAAATATAGTTTCACAATAATGGTTCTAAATATTCTACTATGTATTTCCAATTTCTATTTTCTTGCCCTACATACTTTTGAAGGCACAATCCTATTATCCAAAAAAAGGGAGAACAAACTGGTACCAATAGTAGTTGTCCATTAGTTTTGAAATATGTTTGTTGAGTCATAGCATATTGCATGCTCACACACTTCTAGTATATCAATCCAATAAGAGTAGACCTTAGCCTAGTTGCAACCATTGACATAAGCATATGTAGTGGACGCGCATGAAGTAGAGTGTCAATAGTATCTCCCCTTTCTAGCCTCCTAGAAGGTACACAAGCGTTTCATTCTCCAAGCTCAAGGTCCTAGATGCTTGATGGAGTTGGTTATGCACTGCTTCCAAGCCCTTGCTACCTTATGCATTCAAGGATGTGTGCTATCTAATGCTTCCAAGCCATTGGTATCCAATGCTTTCAAGGGTGCATAATATCTGATCCTTCCAACAGGGATGAATCACTAAAATGCTTGAAACTCCTGCAGTAATTGTCTGTTTTATCCATGTGTTAGATCCTTTCAAACCTCAAAAAAATCTCTAAAAATTGCAAGAGGGTAACATAAAAAATGAGGAGCTCTAGATCCCTGTACATTACAAATCTTTAAAATTGCCTCTCCTCAAGCATTAATCACTTAAAACAAGTCTTTAATCACTTCAAAATGATGCAAACAAGATAGATGATACTTCCATAACTCATAAACAATGTTAAAAAAGCCTTGAATATATACAACCTCTTCTTGCTAAACAAATTAAAGGGATTTGTAAAAGGGTAGATAAAATATAGGGCTCATTTGTATCTAAGAAGTGACTAAACTTTAAAATATATTTGAAGAAGTTTGAAGAATTCTTGGGCCTCACAATACTTGTATAAGACTCCTCCCTCTTAGATCTTGTCCTCCTCAACAAGACTATTGCTGAGTTTGGGTGGATGGTCATGTTAATTCGAGGTAGTCCATGTGCTTTTCTTCATCTGTGGTTTTTAAAACCATGTGGGATCTCCTACAAAATAGATGTTGATTTGTGGTCTTTTTCTACTACAAAATGTATCCAACATCCTTCATCTTGGATGTCATGGAGTAGTGAATGTGCATGGGTGATGGAAACGATGTGCCTTGTGCATGGTCTTGTAATGTGACTTTACACATGCATACTTGTGGAATGCAAAATTACATGTTGGTGCAAAACAATAGGTTGAGAAGAGTACTCAAGGTATGCCAATGAAGAAGCTTCCTATCCAGTACGTAAGAGAAGAGAGAAAACATACCTAATGTGAAGAAGTTGATCACTACCATGTATCTTACAAAAGAACATAGATGAATAATGTGGCTAACTTCAAAGTTTTTTATGAATCATAAAATGCATTGCCTAATCATTATAAAATTGGACCACGTGTAGGAATTTTTTATTATTGCTTTTCTAAATTTTTCTTCTCTTTTTTTCTACTTTTTTTCGTTTTTTTTTTCTTTTTCTTTTCTTTTTCTCTTTTCTTTCTCTCTCTCTCTCTCTCTCTCTCTTTACGTAATGAAAATGCAAATGAATCATAACATAAAAAATTTTATTCTATCTCAATCCAAAAATAATGTAGAAAAGAAGTTACAAAAATCAAAACTAAAAGAGATGCTAACTAGTAATGGATGCAGGTATCATCAAAGATACTCCTCATGCAACTAAATCTAGTGTTGATGAGATACTAATGAATCCTAGGGTGAAGTCAATGGTGATCAATATCTTGAGAGGACATCAAATTCCTCAGTATGATGACTTCATCGATATCTATTTGATTTAGCACATGAATAGCATGATGCACACATCCCCTCCTATCATGCGAAATTTTGCAAATCGAGCTACTACCTATGAACCAAATGATCTTGAGGATCCTACTAGGGTTACCTATTTGGATCAATCCAAGAGAAGTTATAGGGACATGTGTTGGTGGCTAGCATCAAGGTCATGCTAGATGGGTTTTATTTATCCCATATGGGATTTCTAACTGCATTGCATGTAATATATGTAGCAACAAAGTCTCACTTACAACCATCAAGCAAGAGGAGAATGAGAGTTGCCCATGAGGGTGCTCATCTCACCTTATCCTATCTTAAAATGTTTTTGGGTGTCAAGTCTGATCCTCTACGGATCAAGAGGTCCTTTTTATATAGTATCAAGGAATCCATGAACTCACCAAGAGCTTCCAAAATCTTTGAGATGGAGAAACAGTTATCCCACATATCAAGTTATCAAGGAGATGTGTACTCACTATGAGAAAATGAAGAAACTCATTACATACATAAACCAAGACCAACCATCAGGCACTCTGCTCTCTCTTTCAAACCAAAGATCATTCCTCGTCATGCTCAGTGCTTTCCCAACCATCCATGAAGCTCCCTTCCATATGAAGGATGTCACAGAAAAACATTTTATACTCTAAAAGAGAAGGATATAGAAGAACTTAACCAAAAAAAAGACCCATCTCTATAAAACACCCAATGAATGATAAAGATCTCGTAGAATACTACTAATGTGGAATGAATAAGGAATCAAGCCTAGATCCAAGTCGAAGACTAGCTCTAAATACCAATGTAATATAACTATTGGTAAAATAGCTACCGTGAAATCTAAATATCAAGACTAACTAGTAAGACCACAAGGCTCAAGCCTCTAGGCCACAAACGATAAGAGAAAGCACATATTCACCCATTGAGATCCAACAATATATATACCTCTAGGCAAAGGGGATGCATGTCCTTGGGTTTTTCCAAGTGTGTGGCCTAGTGGCCTAATTGGATACTTTGCTAAGGTTCATCACATGCCTTCTAATTTTCCAAGGATTGTCACATGCCTTCTAAATCAAATGAGGATTCTTCTCTCACATACACCCAAGATGCATCCTAGAGAATCTTTTCCCATGAATAAGTTTCCCACACCTTAGGATATAGCAAGCCTAAGGTTCACAACCATTCAATGGGGAGCTCATATGAATAAATACTACAAGGGTTAAAAGCAAGGGTTCAACCCAAATGTCCAAGCATGTGCCAAGGGTTAATCAAGGGCTAAAACAAGGCTAATATACATCATATTCTAGGATCTAGGGTTCATATATTTATCCTTAAAAACCCATGATTATAGAACATAGGGCAAATAACAAAGCTCATTCATGTTCAGGTAGTAGAAAAGTGAAAGAAAAGGAAAGTAATGAAGATAATATATGGGTAGATATGGACTCCACAAGTGATGGAGAAGTGGATAAATTAGAAAATTCATGTGTTAAAGCATCCAAAACAAGGATAAGGAGATTCCTAAAACCTAATGGTGAGGTAAGATCATCAAATAGATTTATGTACTGTGTTCAAAGGTTATCTTATGATTCATTCATTTCAAAACACTAGGCCTACATGAGTCAAGCCATATCTTGTGAAGACCCTTATTGTTTTGAAGAAACAATAAGAACAAGAAATGGAATGAATACATAGAGGAGGAAGGCAAGGCACTTAAATAAAATTATACTTGCTCATTAGTGACAAGAACAAATGACCTGAACTTATCAACATACATGCAGATGGGAGCATCTCTAGGTATAAAGACAAGTTGGTTGCTAAATTGTTTTTCACAAATCTATGACACAGATGTTGAGGAGATATTTCATATAGTCACTAAGATGCATAACATGATAATTTTAATAAATTTCAATTGCAAAAGGTTGAAGATGTATCAGGCGGATGCCAAGAATGCTTTAATAATTGGAGCACTTGAAGAAAAAATCTTCATGAAATAGCCCCAAGATTTTGAAGATGATGATTTTCGACATCATTTATATAGGCTTAAGAAGAATCTTTTTGGACTCAATCAAGAAGCAAGGGTTTGGAAACAAATTCTTGAAGATTACTTGGTAAATTATGGATACAATTCAAGAAATGCAAACCCATCACTCTTTGTGAAGAAGGAAGCAAAGGTTTTTTCATTTTTATATATGTTGATGATTTGATCATTATAGGGTATGATGAAGCCAATATTTGTGGAGAGAGATGGTGGATGCAATCCAAAGATGAGTTGGTGCTGCTACAACCAGCTTCACGCCAGCCAATTGAGACTTCAAAGTTGGTTAGTAGACCCTTTGAGCTTCCTAAGTCCACAAAAAAATTACCCAAAATATTTTGGAACAAGTATCTCAAAAGTTTGAGTCAGGACAGACTAGTTGCAAAATGAGTAGCTCCCAAAACTTGTTATTTTTGTACATACACCTACTGGAAAAAATGAACAGTGCTCTCAACATCGTAAGAATTAGAACACTTCCTTTTGGACATAGCGAGTAGACTTAGATATCTTGATAATCCAAGTTAAAACACTTCAATTGATCAACTGAGCACTAAGAACAAGGTTTAGCAAAATCTCGAACACTACCGCCATTTTTGGGGCTCTATAGAGATTGACCAGTGAGCCGAAAGACAACGATTTCTCATAAATGGTAAATCCAATGACCTTAAACTTTTGTGCGCATAAATGAGTGTTAGAGAGCTATCCAATGCACTTTAAAAGATTGAAAAAGGGTACATATAGCCCGATATATGAGCTTTTGAAGTTATTGTTTTGAGTGCGTATAGAGAGAACAAAACAGAGAAGAAGTAAATGATGAATGTATAGATTCAAATATAATTACAGCCACATTGGCAATGAATACTTGCACAATGGGAGTAGAATGGTAGAGCTATGGAGTAAGCTCTTCAATCTCTACAAATGAGCATGAAGTAGGCACGAATCAAGCTCTATAGTGGCGACTTCCTTCTTGCTCTTTTTATAGCTACTTTTGGAGGTAATTTTTTAATTTGAATTCAAATAGCTTCACATAAAAGTGATGCTAAGAATTAGGAGATATTCTCTGAGTTGATGAATTCGTGGTTTTAGGTAGTTGGATCCAAGAATTTTCTTTTTTACATCATGGATGACTTAAGCCATTCTTTCTTTCACAATTACAAGAGATAAAATATACTCTTTTACAAGGGGTGTTCATATGACTACAATTGAACATAAATCAAATCATATCAAGCTTGTAGGCTTGAGTAAAATGCACCAACATCTCCCCCTCAAGCCTAACATGCTTGGCCTCCAAATAAGTCTTCAATTGTCCTTGATTTCTTGCAAGCCAATCATTAACTTGAATCTACTCAATTTTGTACCATCAAGAGCTTTAGTCAACATGTGTGCACATTGCATATTTATAGAGACATAAGATAGTTGAATATCCTTGCTCATTAGCTTCTCCCTTACATAATGGTAGTGGACTTCAATATGCTTGGTTCTAGCATGGTATATCGGATTAGCTGCAACATGTAGTGAGCTTGTGTTGTCACAAAAAATGAGAGGTGTTGAAGAATGAAGTCCAAGATCTGTACACAAAGATTTTAACTACATGATTTCTTGAGTTGCATTAGCCAAACCTCTATATTCAGCTTCATTAGAAGATAATGCCACTGTTGGTTGCTTCTTGGATGACCAAGAAATGATTTTTGAACCTGCAAATGATACATACCCGGATGTGCTTCCTCTATCATCTCTAGATCCGGCCCAATCCGCATCTGAGTAGGCCTTTAGCTCAATATCTGAAGTAAATGGATAAAAAAAACCTTCATTCATGGTCCCCTTTAGGTACTTGAGGACTCTCTTGGTTGCTTCCATATGTGGTCTTCTCGGCTTATGCATAAAGTGACTCGATATGTTAACAATATAGCATATATCCATCCTTGTGAGTGTTGCATAGTTCAAACTTCCAACCAAACTTTGATAGCTTGTGATGTCTTCAATTGGCTCTCCTTCATAAGCATGAAGCTTATGATTTTGCTCCATAGGTGTACTGACACACTTGGTGTTTTCCATCTTGAACTTGATGAGCATGTCATGCACATACTTCCTTTGTGTGATGTGTCCCATCATGGGTTTCACTGGCATTTCATCTCTACGAGTAGGAAATTGAGTTCTTTGGCACACATCACATCTCTTTACATACGTATGTGCATCCATGTGAAGAGTGGGCCACCATAATCCTGCAAAGAGGATGGCTTTGATTATCCTATCGGGTCCAAAATGACCTCCTGCAACACCTTTGTGTGCAGTCTCTAGTATGCTCAGATAATCGTTCTCATGAACACATTGTCTTAAGTATCCATCTCATCCTCGTTTGTATAGATTGTTGCCAATAAGTGAATAGTCTTGAGCTTCCTGCTCTAGACTTCATTGTCGTGCTAAAGTCATTCCTTGAGGGAATGTTTTCGTCCTCAAGTATTTCACTAAAGGTTCACTCCAGTCTGGTGTGAGAGACACCTGATATAATGTAGCATGTTCTAGTGGTGGTCTTTCATAACAAACAGGGCATTCTTTACACAACTTGTAGACATCTGCTTCCATTGTAGGCCAATATACTCCTAGTCTATGCAGAGTCTGCAATGTACGATGTTTCGAATGATGTTGCTTTAATGCACCTACATGTGCTGATTGCAACCAATTCGCATGTTCTGATTCATCTACACAACAAGCAAGAATCTTTTGATTATTCTATTTATATATACTTCCCGCTATTATTTGATATCACTATGATGGTAATCTCTCCTTCCTTGATCCTTATCCTAGGATTCTTGGGTCCATATGTGAGAATAGGGACAATAGGCTTAGCCCATTCTGGTGCTATCTCAAGGTTAAACAAATACGCATCTGGTAATTCATCCGCTATCCCTTGAGGAGCTTCTCTTGAGGTTAATCTTGAAACGTGGTCAGCTCTAAGATGTGTCTTTTCTTTCCTGACTACTACTTCAAAGTCTTACTCCATGAGTAATAGAAACCAACGTATCAATCTTCCCGTGTTACATGGTTTATTGACTAAGTACAATAACACTTGATGATCTGTAAAGAACTTGAACTTGTTTGCCAACAAATAATGTCTGAATTTCTTTACTGCATAGATCATTCCTAATCCTTCTCGTTCCATAGTGGTATAATTTCTTACTGCTGCGTTCAACTGTCTGCTCGCATAAGCTATAGGGAGATCTATATTTCCTTCATTTGTGGGTTGTGCTAACACACATCCTATGGCATAGTTGGATGCATCCACATGTACATGGAATAGCTTACTCCAATCCGGGGTTGTCAATGTAGGTGCTGAGCACAAAAGTCTTTTAAGCTCATTGAATGAATTCTCACACTCATCTGTCCATTCAAACTTGGTCAAAAGAGAGTACAGAGGCTTGGCTATGATTGCATACATGTGTATGAATCATCTATAATAACCACAATGACCCATAAATGCTTGTACCTCTTTTACGTTACTTGGCCTAGGTAGATCTGCAATTACCTTTACTTTTTCTTCATCTGTCGAAATTCCATTCTTTGACACAATGTGTCCTAGAATTTTGCCTTGTCTGACCATGAAAACACACTTTTCTGGGTTCAAACAAACCTGATATTCGCAACATTTGTCAAACACTTGTCTTAACTCTGGGATATGAGTTTGCCTGATGTTTGAATGAGCACATAGGTCATCGACATACACTTCCAAATTCTTGCGTAAGAATTCCTTAAAAACATGACACATGAGTCGCTCGAAAGTGGCGGGTGCATTTGTGAGCCCAAAAGGCATCACACGAAATGCAAATATGCCCCATTCTGTGGTAAAAGCCGTCTTGTGTTGATCTTCTGGAGTAATGGCTACTTGATTACAGCCTAAGAAACCATCAAGAAAGCTGTAAACTTCCTTGCCTGCAACTCTTTCCAATAGGTGTTCCGTGATAGGAAGATGATAACTATCTCTAATCGTGGCGGCATTAACTTTTTTAAGGTTAATACACACACACAATTTTCCATTCTTCTTGGGAACAACCACAATGGGGGATACCCATTCGGTATGCTCAATTTCGTAAATGAATCCTGCTTCTATCAAACTATCTATTTCTTCTTTAATCTTCGCAGCGTAGTTATCATTGTAGGTGTATGGTTTCTGTTTCGTGGGTTTTGCATCTGGAGTCATAGGGATTCTATGAGAACTTATATCTAGATCTACTCCTTTCAAATCTTTGTAACTCCAAGCAAAAAAATCTCTATATTCGCGCAATAGGGCAACTAACTCTTCCTCTTCTTGAGTCATCAAATCATGCCCTATGTATGTACATTTTTCTTCTTCCCCTTCTATGGCAATTTTTTGGTTTTCTCTCGATTATCATATACTTCTCTAGTGTCAGCTTTTCTGATAGGCATTCATACCCTGATTCGTCTATCTTCTATCTCATACTTCTTGAAGTTCTTTGGAACCTCAAACAAAGATTCTTCTTCTTCTGACATGGTTTCTTTCTTCTTTCTTTTCTTACCTTCACTTTTGGCAGTCACTTGAGTGGCTAACCTCACATCATTCATTATTTCTTCGTGTCTCTGAGGGTTAGTTTCTACTTCGTAGAAGTATTCTTCCTCTGATGCAAAAGGGGGATCCATAATAATTGACTCTAAATCGAAATCACTCGCGTCCTCGAATGCATCAGTGCTAGGTTCACATTCTTTAATAACTGCATCACACATGATTGGCTCTATTGTGAAAACTAAAATGTCATAGCCATCCTCGTCACAGTGGGGTGTCCATTGTTCTTCATTGATGGCTACATCCATGGTTGCTAGGATTTCTGCCCAACCATGAGGTTCAAACTCTTCGTCTGGAAATACTACCAGTGCATAAGCTAGGTCCTGAAGGGTTCGTGGATGCTGTTCTGCACCTAAAGTCCTAGCTTCTAATTGTTCTTCCTCTTGTTTTGCTACTTTACACATCCATAAATGAGTATCCTCGTGCAACCATGAGGGATCTGATTCCAATGAGTGTACTGACTCCGTTTCCTCTTGTGTCTTATGGATGGTATTCCATTATATTGGGGGTACATCTCGATGTGAATAGTCTTTAAGATTGACTTTAGTAGTCACTCCTAAATGTTGCAAGTACAAAGAATTAGTTCCCCAATCTTGTACAATTTATTCTTTGCAAGAATTACCTCAGTTCACAGGACCTTGGGAAGCTAAGTCTATTAGTATGAGAGCACCCACGATAATAGTGAGGAATGAAGAATCAGTAATCCCTAGAAACACGGAAGTAATCAAGAATACCAAAGTACAATGTAATCTCACCCTAGAGGAATTATTGAAGGTTAAACCAGAACTGTGGAAACATGTAGCAAATCAATTCCCCGAGCTTGCTATAGCTCCCTCACAGATAGGAACACACAAGAAGGTACCAGAGATACCAGTAGAAAAGATCGGAGATGTAAGCGAAGGAGAGGAAGGTAACACTTATCTTCCAATAACCCATCAGGGCTACACCATGAAAGCCATCTTAGATTCAGTAGCCGGAGTAGCCATTGCTACCACTCCTTTATGGAAACGTTGGGGTAAGCGAGCACTAAGACCCACCAAGATGAAGCTACAAATGGTTGATGGACATATAGAGAAACCATTAGGCTTACTAGAAGGCATATCTCTCACCACTTGTGGTGTGGAGTTTGAGCACACTTTTGCCGTTTGTGATTTTGCTAAAAATCATGCATACGAGATGATTTTAGGACGACCATTCATGCGTCAGTTCACTCAATTGCTCTTCCTCTACATCATCGTAAATAGAGGGGATGTCTTGGGGAAATTGTTCCTGCAAGTCGTCTATTTCTTGAATAGGAGGATGGGTTCCTTGTTCTTTTCTCCACTTCTCTTCTTGTATTTCTCTCAGAAATTCATATGAATACCTATGTATGGAAGACAAATTGTCTTCACCCTCGGTGTTTGGTACTTGAGACAGGGATGGTGCATTCTTTTCCTGTGTCTCTGGGACAAGGTTCCTATGCTGATCCTTTTTCTCTTTGCTATCAATCAAGTATTCTAGCCTCTCAATTAGTCCTTGAAAGTGTAGTTCAGGTTTTGCCATGTTATTCCAATTAAGATATCTAGAGGCTTCGAACATTGCTTGTGCTAATTCTACCATTTTCATACAAAGTTTAATTCTCTCAATTTCTAAGTCTGCTCGTGGGTAGTTCTTACTCATTTCAGCTATCTGGGGTCCTTCTTTTATTCTAGCCTGATATGCATGAAACATCATGTCTAGGTTTTCTGGTATGGGTTCTGCTAGAACTGATCCTGATTTTTGAGCTAGGTTCTCTTGATTCAATTCTTGTGAAGTCAATTCTAGGATTTTAGCTCTAGATTCCTTGAGACTTCCTTCCAACTCAGTTATCCTTTTACTCCACTTTCTCTTGATTCTTTCTCTCGAGTCTTTCCAAGACTTTGTCTTTTTACTGCTAGATTCTCCAACTTCACTAGTTCCAGTTCTTTTCTCCTAATTAAGCTGTTGGTTCTGTAAGAGTGCCTGGGCTCTAGTTATAGCTTGGATAGGCACGTATGTAGGGTTGGATCCATCTGCATTGTGCATAATACCTATCACGTTGATCGGTGTCACATTTGAAGCATTATCAGGGTTCTTAGGACACTCTTTAATGATATGTTCTTTACCACAATCGGCACAAAAGCCTTGTATGTTATACTATTGAGACTGTCCTGCTATCAGAGGATGTGGACAATCCTTTATGAAATGATCTCCGTGGCACCTAAAGCATGGTCCTCTAGGGCCCTTTGGTCTTTGCTGTCTCAATTGGGGCCGTGGATTAGGGTTTGTGTACATCACTTTAGCGTATTCGGGCTCCCAACTAGGTTCCAATGGTGGACTACCATATTGATATGTCTCTACATGTTTTGGTGACTCAGTGTAATATGTGGGTGGACTATCTACATGAGTAGAGTCAAAACTGTTAGAGTTCGGGTCACTCTCCGTGATCAGGGGTGATGAAGGCACTAAAGCCCTACTTAGGTTCTCTTCTGTAGTAGCGTATTTAACTGAGATGACATTAGCTAGTGGGGGTGGTTGTTGTGCTAAGACAGGTTGAGGTCTCTGTTGAGCCTGATAAGGATAGTTCTGTGGAGGCCTATAGTAATGAGGTTGAGTATTCTATTGATCTTGATACCTACCTGGTTGTTGGTATGCTTGCGGGTAGTTCTGTCTTACTGCTTGTTTGTTGTATGGGCAGTCCTGTGCCGTATGATTTGTGTATCATCTCTCGATCATAGAATACTGGCCACTAGGGTTGGCTTGTGGTTGTGTTGCATTGGGACACACATTTGCCATATGATCACCACCACAAGTGTAACAACGCTTGTTTGTTGTTAACCTTGGCATCTGTTTACTAGAAACTCCTAGTTTCTCGGCCACTTTTTCTGCTAGGTCTTCTATCGAGCTAGACAATTTTGTGGATGCTAGAGATGAACAGTCTGAATCCTTATAGACCTTTGAGAGTTCCAACTCGTCTCCTAAGTTATCCTCAATGTCTATGCAAATTCTTACACACTGATCTAGCGTTCTAGGTTCCTTTAAGTATACATAGGAGCGTAGTTTAGAGCTCAATCGGCCATCTAGAAACAATGACACTTGCTTGGCCTGTGAGGGTAGCTCTTGCATCGGACATCTTTCAACATATTGTCTAAACCTACGTCCTGCCAGTCTAATTGTTTCCTGAGGGGTCTGTTTGAAACTATGAATAGCCAAAATTGGTATGCTTGTTCTACCTAAGCTCCTCAAGCTCGAGGACTCCTTGGCTTGCAAAAATGGAGCTATAAATTACAGAAAGGGTTTTTCTATGTTACATGTGGTACAAAAATGATGAAAATCACTGTTGGAGGTTTTGAAAAGTGTTTATAAAACATAATTCTTTGAAAAAATGATTCGACTCACTCCCTGCTTCTTCGTTATGCTCTGTCTTCACATGCTTCCACATCTTCTATGCCTCTGGCTATTGCCAACAATGACCTATGTTCTTCAAATACAATATGCCTACTTCTTGTGAATTTCTTTGTAGTCAGATTGTGAAATCTATAGTCCATTTGTGTTGAATAATAGCCAATGAAGATAGCCTTGGTTGCTCTCTCATCCAATTTCCCTTTGATTTGTGAAGGTACGTGCACATATGCTAAACAATAAAAGACTTTGCAATGAGCTAGGTTGGGCTTTCTGCCTTTCCAAGCTTCATAAGGATTCAAACCTTGAAGTGATTTAGATGGAAGTCTATTGACAACATATAATGTAGTAGATGTTGTTTCTACCCATAAGTAGTGTGGTAACTTCTTTTCTTCAAGCATAGTCCTAGCTATCCCAATTAGGGTTTTATTTCTCCTTTCAACAACAACATTTTGTTGAGGAGACTACCTAATGGTAATTTATCTTTTAATGCCTTTATCGCGCAAGTATTCATAAAAATCCTTGGAGAAATAATCTCCCCCTCCATCAAATCTAAGCTTCTTTAAGGACTTGCTAGTGTAGTCCTTCACGTGTTGTATATTTTTAAAAGCAATCAAAGAGTTCACTTTTGTTTTTGGTAGAGTATATGATTGCAAACCTACCATGATCATCAACAAAAGATACATAATACCTCGATGCTGCTAATGATGGTTCTTAACTTGGTCCCCATACATTTGTGTGTACTAATTCCAAGAGGTTGTTGTGGATGTACCCTTTTTTGCGGTAAGGTTTACTTTGTGACTTTCTAATCTGGCAAGAATTATATATACTGATCATATGTTGCTTTGACATATTTTTTCTGCCCTAAAAAACTTTGATCCCTTCATATATCCTTTAATGTTCGCTCATTAACATGAGCAAGTCTCTTTGGCCACACTTCTAGTGCACATCGGATTTGGGACCCAAAATTGTATAGAGTGATATTTATGGTCTCTTCTGCTTCAAATGTGAAGAACCTACCATGTTTCTCACCTATGGCTATCTTTTTGAAACCTTGGCATGGATATTGCACATAAGCTCCATCCTAGATGAACCTAACCTGCAAGCCCTTTTCTTCAATCTTGCCTACACTTGTTAGGTTTTTGGTAATAGTAGGTACATGGAGAACCTTACTCAAAATTTTTGTTCTTCCATAAGAAGCTTAGATATTGCCAATCCGTTCCACATTATGCTTGGTATCATCTCTTGTTTGTACCTCATATTGTTTCTTAGGTTTCTCCAAGTATGATACAAGAGCAACATTGCTTGCAACATGGTTTGATTAGCCAGAATCTATATAGAACAAATCCTCATCCTCTTTGCTTCTTTAGGGATCAAGTTCATTAGGAGTAATGAACATTCATGTGATTGATCCTCTAAGTTATTGTTGTAATCCCTTCTTCTATTATTTCTCTTATTAAACTAGCAATTTTGACTCGTGTGATTTGACTTCTTATAGATGGCACAAGATTGAGTTTTTTGTCCCTTAGTATTTTCTTGATTTTCTCATTTCTTCTTTCCTTTCCATTCACGTTTCCATAGATAATTGGTTTGGGAGAATTCTTTATCATCATCCTCCTTCTTCTTCCCTTTATTCCTCTTGTCCTTCTTATTTATAGAAAGAGCAGTTACAGAGTTACTTGGCCTCTTGATTGAAGAGTTGACCAAGAAATATGTTGAACTCAGGTGTCTCCACATCCATGATGAGATCATAGGAAGTTGTGAAGGATTGCAATTGCCTATTGGTCCTAATACCATTTAGGATCTACCTCATAATGGCTTCATCTTCAATCAAATCTCCAATTAAAGCTAATTGATCTACAAACTCCTTAACTTTGGTAACAAAATATGTTATTGTCTACTTAGGTGTTTTCATCATTACACTAAATTCATTCCACAAGTGATTCTTCCTAGCTTTGGTGCTAGGAGAGAAGAATGTCTCAAGTACATCCAAGTTTCTTGTGATGTTTTACAACCTCTAATGTGTGGAAGCAAGAACTCCGAGATAGAGTTTAAAATATAATACCTGGATTGAGCACCCATTGCATACCATAATGTCAACTTATTAGTTTCCTCTTGCATAGGTCCTCTTTTGGATCATGGTATATGCATGAATTCATCACCCTTTACTATTCCATAGAGATTTCTTCCTTGTAAGGAGGCTTCCATTCTGGTTTTCCAAGTAGAATAGTTGTTCCTATCAAGGTTCTCAATCATGGAAGGAAATGCATCACTCATTTTGATTTAAGAGAGCTTTGATACCATTAGAAGTACTCGAAAGGAAGAAGATGATAGAAATTTGTTTCTTTGAGTAATGAAATTATGTTGAGCTAACCAGCATAGAATCTACCTTCTAAGACTTAGAAACGTTTTTTCACATTATAGGCTTTAGTTTAGTGCAACAAAACACCTCACGTCCTTTGTAACATCACTATGAACAAGATGCTACAAAACAGACTACTTGCACATGACGCAACTATGAAAGAGTTTCTATTTATGGACGGAAGATGCTACCTAGAATGCTCAGTACTCATAGAGTCTTTACAACTTCTCAAATTCCTCTTATATGATGATGGATTATAGAGTTAAGAAGCTATTTTGTACTAGATTATAGCTAATTAACAAGGGGTGCTCTAATTATGAGCTTCACACTGATAGGTGGTCATCTTGATTTTTTTGGGAATAGCAGTAATAGAACCCGAGCAAGAAAAAATAAGTGCCATCGCACTATAGAAGACACCAAATAATAAACGCTTTTGCAAACTATACATAGACATGCATTCCTTTACAAGGAATCCTTAATCATGAGTATTGGACTTCTCAGTTGAGAGAATCAAGCCCTGTAAGTTTACTGACTTTGGAGAAGGTGATGCAGAGAAGGGCCAGTGAGCAGGAAGATGATTCAAAGTTGATTGTATTCATTTATCTCTTTGATATGATTTTCTAGAGTGATTATATACACTCAGACAAAGAGTTGCGTGAGATTCCACAAATCATAACAACCAAGTTTACCGCATAAACCACATAAGAATGAATTTGTTGTGACATATTCTTTTTTCCTAGAATCAAGGAAATGAGGTATCGAATTCAAAAATTGATTGAGATGTTGTTAGGAGACTTCCAGAACTCAAATTTTGGCCTAAGGCTTCAATTAAAACCTCAAACAAAAAAATAATGCTATGGTACATGAATAATTGTTCTAGTATGTGAATATGCAAAGTTCTATGTGAAGCCATGTAGTCTTGCGACATGAGTAAAATTTACTTCAAAGAGTATACTTTGATTGTTCGTGATGAGAACTCTAAATTCCAAGAATGTTGAAAGCTTGTTTGTTCTAATATATGGGAACATGGGGTTCTAACCATTTTGATACTACTTCTAGATTAAACAAATAGGCATGAGGTAGTTCATCTCATGTCCCATTTGGTGGTTCACCATTTGTCAACCTAGAAAGGTGATCTATATGCACATGTTTGTTGGATTTCTTGATAATGATTTCAATTTCAAATTCCATGAGAAGAAGAAACCATTTTACCACTCTCCTTATATTGGGGGTTTATTCATAAGTTAAAGAAGGGCTTGATGATCTACAAAAAAAACTAAAATTATTTGCAAGTAAATAGTGTCTAAATTTCTTGACCACGTATATCATTCCTAAGCTTTTTCTTTCAGTTGTGGTATAGTTTTTCTCTGCACTATTCAGTTGTCAAATAGCATAGGCAATGGGAAAATCTAACCCACCTTCAGTGCCAAGTTGCATTCATATACAACCCATACATAGTGGGATGCGTCAATGTGTACATGGAAGATCTTATTCCAATCGAGGACTTTTAATATGGAATCTATAAAGCTCAAAAAACGGACTTCGGATGAAAAAGATATGACCGTTCAGGCCCTCGGGGGTGAAAATCTGACAAACAAGATTTTCTTTCCCCATGAGCTAAGGGGTCTCCTATGAGCTTAATGGTCTAAAAATTTGCTTAAAATAGCCTTAAAATCGGCCAAAAATTGAAACCCTAAAAATTGCGTTTGGGGTGGACAAAAGTGATGGTCTGGGACCGTCGCGATGGTCCAGGTGAACCGTCACGATGGCGTGAATGTGGACAATCGCGATGGCGTCAATGAACCGTCGCGATGGTCTAATCAGCGAGCAATCGCGATGGCATAGGTCAACGGTCAACGGGACAATCGCGATGGCGTGAGACTGTCGCGATGGTCACAATGCACGATGGCGTTAGCCAATCACGATGGTTCAAATGTCGAGGCATCGCGATGGTCTAAGGGTATCGTGTCGATGGTATAGCTTGCCACGTGGCAGCATCGGCGCGACGGCATGAGCCAATCGCGATTGCGTGGGGTCGACACGATCGCCGCGATGGTCCAAGTGAACCGTCGCGATGGCTCAAGTGAGCCGTCGCGATGGTGCGAGACCGTCGTGATGGTCCGGCCAAGCCATCACGATGGCGTGAGCCATGGTCTGAGCCAATCACGATGGTCCACCAAAATGCAAATTTTTTGAATGCAAGTGTGGATTCGTGTATGCGCTTGTGTCGCCTACCTCGTGGTGAACTCGCTTACCAAAAATGCTGAACTTGGCAGACCATCGCGATGGTCTGACACACACGGCAGATCTCTGACAGAAAGTGAAATTTTACCTTTTTGCAGCTTTCGTGATGCTCTGGAGCACTGTACCTCCAAGAAAACTCAAAAACACAATAGCACATGCAAGCACAAAATCTCTCTCTCTCTCTCTTGCATGCACAAATGAGGGGAAATGAGGAGAATGGATGGATATGATAAAGTTTTCTGATTT
Source organism: Ceratopteris richardii (assembly GCA_020310875.1). Classification (NCBI taxonomy): domain Eukaryota; kingdom Viridiplantae; phylum Streptophyta; class Polypodiopsida; order Polypodiales; family Pteridaceae; genus Ceratopteris; species Ceratopteris richardii. The sequence goes on from CM035406.1 coordinate 111,563,692, forward strand.
TTTTGGAGGTGAAGATGATGATGCGGTGATGGAGAGAAGGGGTAGTGAGGAAGAAGATCATTCAAATTTGATTGTATTCATTTATCTCTTTGATATGATTTTTTAGAGTGATTATATACACTCAGACAAAGATTTTCTTGATATTCCACAAATCATAACAACCAAGTTTACCGCATAAACCACATAAGAATGAATTTGTTGTGACATATTCTTTTTTCCTAGAATCTAGGAAATGAGGTATCGAATTCAAAAATTGATTGAGATGTTGTTAGGAGACTTCCAGAACTCAAATTTTGGCCTAAGGCTTCAATTAAAACCTCAAACAAAAAAATAATGTTATGGTACATGAATAATTGTTCTAGTATGTGAATATGCAAAGTTCTATGTGAAGCCATGTAGTCTTGCCACATGAGTAAAATTTACTTCAAAGAGTATACTTTGATTGTTCTTGATGAGAACTCTAAATTTTAAGAATGTGGAAAGCTTGTTTGTTCTAATATATGGGAACATGGGGTTCTAATCATTTTGATACTACTTCTAGATTAAACAAATAGGCATGAGGTAGTTCATCTCATGTCCCATTTGGTGGTTCACCATTTGTCAACCTAGAAAGGTGATCTGTATGCACATGTTTGTTAGATTTATTGATAATGATTTCAAATTCAAATTCCATGAGAAGAAGAAACCATTTTACCAATCTCCTTATATTGGGGGTTTATTCATAAGTTAAAGAAGGTCTTGATGATCTACAAAAAAAACTAAAATTATTTGCAAGTAAATACTGTCTAAATTTATTGACCACGTATATCATTCCTAAGCTTTTTCTTTCAGTTGTGGTATAGTTTTTCTCTCCACTATTTAGTTGTCAAATAGCATAGGCAATGGGAAAATCTAACCCACCTTCAGTGCCATGTTGCATTTATATACAACCCATACATAGTGGGACCCATCAATGTGTACATGTAAGATCTTAGTCCAATCCAGGAATTTCAATATGGGAGCTATAAAGCTCAAAAAACGGACTTTGGATGAAAAAGATATGACCGTTCAGGCCCTCGAGGGTAAAAATCTAACAAACAGGTTTTTCTTTCCCTATGAGCTAAGGGGTCTCCTATGAGCTTAATGGTCCAAAAATTTGCTTAAAATAGCCCCAAAATTGGTCAAAAATTGAAACCCTAAAAATTGCATTTGGGATGGACAATCGCGATGGTCTGAGACAATCGCAATGGTCTGGGACCGTCGCGATGGCGTGAATGTGGACAATCGCGATGGTCTAAAGTGAACAATCGTGATGGCATCAATGAACCGTCACGATGGTCTAATCATCGAGCAATCGCGATGGCATAGGTCAACAGTCAACGGGACAATAGCGATGGTGTGAGACCGTCGCGATGGTCACAAAGCATGATGGCATGAGCCAATCGCGATGGTTCAAATGTTGAGGCGTCACGATGGTCTAAGGGTATCGTCGCGATGGTATAGCTTGCCATGTGGCAGCATCGGCGCGATGGCATGAGCCAATCGCGATGGCGTGGGGTCGACGGGATCGTTGCGATGGTCCAAGTGAACCGTCGCGATGGTTCAAGTGAGCCGTCGCGATGGTGCGAGATCGTCGCGATGGTCCGGCCAAGCCGTTGCGATGGCGTGAGCCATGGTCTGAGCCAATCGCTATGGTCCACCAAAATGTAAATTTTTGTAATGCAAGTGTGGATTCGTGTATGCGCTTGTGTCGCCTACCTCATGGTGAACTCGCTTAACAAAAATGCTCAACTTGGCAGACCATCGCGATGGTCTGACACACACGGCAGATCTCTGACAGAAAGTAAAATTTTACGTTTTTGCAGCTTTCGTGATGCTCTGGAGCATTGTACCTGCAAGAAAACGCAAAAACACAATAGCACATGCAAGCACAAAAGCTCTCTCTCTCTCTCTGGCATGCACAAATGAGGGGAAATGAGGAGAATGGATGGATATGGTGAATTTTTTTGATTTTTTTGGAGGTGAAGATGATGATGCGGTGATGAAGATGGAGTGTGGGGAAGGTGAAAAACACCAAAAAATAATGAAAAACAACAACAAAAACTGAAAATGTTTACCTTCCAACACCACTTCTTGCTATACTCTTACCATCACACATTCGTCCTAGACTCAATCCCCGATAATGGCGCCAAATTTGGTGTTGCTCTAGCACAATGGTGAGAACCACGTTAAGAAGCTCCACCTCCTTAATGTCAATCCCCGGAAGAGATAGGAGTGATATGAAGATCGTGAATGTGAGATGAAGTGAGAGTGATGGTGACAAGCATAGAGATGCACACACGCATACACACACACAATGAAGAGACAAGCAAGACACAATGGAAGGTAGGAAATCAACTCTATTACTCAAGAACACTCTTACAAGCTCAAAATAGCTCTAAGATCTTCTCTACTCGAACAAGCTAACACTAAGTAACCTAGAAAATGAGCTCCCTAGCTCTTTTTATAGATTCTAGACTAGTTTCGACCGGTTTCACATCTAGTGTCCGACATAGTTAAAAAATAGGTTCTAGTTGCTATTTGAAAGGGTAAACGATGTCTAAAAATAGCCAAAATTGGTATGCTCGTTCTACCTAAGCTCCTCAAGCTCGAGGACTCCTCGGCTTGCACAAAATGGAGCTATAAAATTACAGAATGGGTTTTTCTATGTTACATGTGGTACAAAAGTGATGAAAATCATTGTTGGAGGTTTTGAAAAGTGTTTATAAAACATAATTCTTTGAAAAAATGATTCGACTCACTCCCTGCTTCTTTGTTATGCTCTGTCTTCACATGCTTCCGTGTCTTTTATGCCTCTGTCTACTGCCAACAATGACCTATGTTCTTCAATTACAATATGCCTACTTCTTGTGAATTTCTTTGTAGTCAGATTGTGAAATCTATAGTCCATTTGTGTTGAATAATAGCCAATGAAGATAGCCTTGGTTGCTCTCTCATCCAATTTCCCTTTGATTTGTGAAGGTACGTGCACATATGCTAAACAATAAAAGACTTTGCAAATGAGCTAGGTTGGGCTTTCTACCTTTCCAAGCTTCATAAGGATTCAAACCTTGAAGTTATTTAGATGGAAGTCTATTGACAACATATAATGTAGTAGATGTTGTTTCTACCCATAAGTAGTGTGGTAACTTCTTTTCTTCAAGCATAGTCCTAGCTATCCCAACTAGGGTTTTATTTCTCCTTTCAACAACAACATTTTGTTGAGGAGACTACCTAATGATAAGTTCTCTTTTAATGCCTTTATCGTGCAAGTATTCATAAAAATCCTTGGAGAAATAATCTCCCCCTCCATCAAATCTAAGCTTCTTTAAGGACTTGCTAGTGTAGTCCTTCACGTGTTGTATATTTTTTAAAGCAATCAAAGAGTTCACTTTTGTTTTTGGTAGAGTATATGATTGCAAACCTACCATGATCATCAACAAAAGATACATAATACCTCGATGCTGCTAATGATGGTTCTTGAATTGGTCCCCATACATTTGTGTGTACTAATTCCAAGAGGTTGTTGTGGATGTACCCTTTTTTGCGGTAAGGTAGACTTTGTGACTTTCTAATCTGGCAAGAATTATATATACTGATCATATGTTGCTTTGACATATTTTTCTGCCCTAATAAACTTTGATCCCTTCAAATATCCTTTAATGTTCTCTCATTAACATGAGCAAGCCTCTTTGGCCACACTTCTAGCTCACTTCGGATTTGGGACCCAAAATTGTATAGAGCAATATTTATGGTCTCTTCTGCTTCAAATGTGAAGAACCTCCCATGTTTCTCACCTATGGCTATCTTTTTGAAACATTGGCATGGATCTTCCACATAAGCTCCATGTTAGATGAACCTAACCTGCAAGCCCTTTTCTACAATCTTGCCTACACTTGTTAGGTTTTTGGTGATAGTAGGTACATGGTGAACCTTACTCAAAATTTTTGTTCTTCCATAGGAAGCTTGATATTGCCAATCCTTTCCACATTATGCTTGGTATCATCTCTTGTTTGTACCTCATATTGTTTCTTAGGTTTCTCCAAGTATGATACAAGAGCAACATTGCTTGCATCATGGTTTGATTAGCCAGAATCTATATAGAACAAATCCTCATCCTCTTTACCTTCTTTAGGGATCAAGTTCATTAGGAGTAATGAACATTCATGTGATTGATCCTCTAAGTTATTGTTGTAATCCCTTCTTCTATTATTTCTCTTATTAAACTAGAAATTTTGACTCGTGTGATTTGAGTTCTTATAGATGGCATAAGACTGAGTTTTTTGTCCCTTAGTATTTTCTTGATTTTCTCATTTCTTCTTTCCTTTCCATTCACGTTTCCCTAGATAATTGGTTTGGGAGAATTCTTTATCATCATCCTCCTTCTTCTTCCCTTTATTCCTCTTGCCCTTCTTATTTATAGAAAGAGCACTTATAGAGTTACTTGGCCTCTTGATTGAAGAGTTAATCAATAAATATGTTGAAGTTAGGTGTCTCCACATCCATAATGAGATCATAGGAAGTTGTGAAGGATTGCAATTGCCTATTGGTCCTAATACCATTTAGGATCTACCTCATAATGGCTTCATCTTCAATCAACTCTCCAATTAAAGCTAATTGATCTACAAACTCCTTAACTTTGGTAACAAAATATGTTATTGTCTGCTTAGGTGTTTTCATCATTACACTAAAGTCATTCCACAAGTGATTCTTCCTAGCTTTGGTGCTAAGAGAGAAGAATGTCTCAAGTACATCCAAAGTTTCTTGTGATGTTTTACAACCTCTAATGTGTGGAAGCAAGAAATCTGAGATAGAGTTTAAAATGTAATACCTGGATGGAGCACCCATTGCATACCATAATGTCAACTTATTAGTTTCCTCTTGCATAGGTCCTCTTTTGGATCATGGTATATGCATGAATTCAACACCCTTTACTATTCCATAGAGATTTCTTCGTTGTAAGGAGGCTTCCATTCTGATTTTCCAAGTAGAATAGTTGTTCCTATCAAGGTTCTCAATAATGGAATGAAATGCATCACTCAATTTGATTTAAGAGAGCTTTGATACCATTAGAAGTACTCAAAAGGAAGAAGATGATAGAAATTTGTTTCTTTGAGTAATGAAAATATGTTGAGCTAACCAGCATAGAATCTACCTTCTAAGACTTAGAAACTTTTTTTCACCATATAGGCTTTAGTTTAGTGCAACAAAACACCTCATGTCCTTTGTCACATCACTATGAACAAGATGCTACAAAACAGACTACTTGCACATGACGCAACTATGAAAGAGTTTTTATTTATGGATGGAAGATGCTACCTAGAATGCTCATTACTCATAGAGTCTTTACAACTTCTCAAATTCCTCTTATATGATGATGGATTATAGAGTTAAGAAGCTATTCTGTACTAGATTATAGCTAATTAACAAGGGGTGCTCTAAGTATGAGCTTCACACTAATAGGTGGTCATCCTGATTTTTTAGGGAATAGCAGTAATAGAACTCGAGCAATAAAAAATAAGTTCCATCGCACTATAGAAGACACCAAATAATAAACGCTTTTGCAAACTATACATAGACATGCATTCCTTTACAAGGAATCCTTAATCATGAGTATTGGACTTCTCAGTTGAGAGAATCAAGCCCTGTAAGTTTACTGACTTTGGAGAAGGTGATGCAGAGAAGGGGCAGTGAGCAAGAAGATGATTCAAAGTTGATTGTATTCATTTATCTCTTTGATATGATTTTCTAGAGTGATTATATACACTCAGACAAAGAGTTGCTTCATATTCCACAAATCATAACAACCAATTTTACCGCATAAACCACATAGGAATGAATTTTTTGTGACATATTCTTTTTTCCTAGAATCTAGGAAATGAGGTATCGAATTCAAAAATTGATTGAGATGTTGTTAGGAGACTTCCAGAACTCAAATTTTGGCCTAAGGCTTCAATTAAAACCTCAAACAAAAAAATAATGTTATGGTACATGAATAATTGTTCTAGTATGTGAATATGCAAAGTTCTATGTGAAGCCATGTAGTCTTGCGACATGAGTAAAATTTACTTCAAAGAGTATACTTTGATTGTTATTGATGAGAAATCTAAATTCCAAGAATGTTGAAAGCTTGTTTGTTCTAATATATGGGAACATGGGGTTCTAACGATTTTGATACTACTTCTAGATTAAACAAATAGGCATGAGGTAGTTCATCTCATGTCCCATTTGGTGGTTCACCATTTGTCAACCTAGAAAGGTGATATGTATGCAGATGTTTGTTAGATTTCTTGATAATGATTTCAAATTGAAATTCCATGAGAAGAAGAAACCATTTTTACCAATCTCCTTATATTGGGGGTTTATTCATAAGTTAAAGAAGGGCTTGATGATCTACAAAAAAACTAAAATTATTTGCAAGTAAATAGTGTCTAAATTTCTTGACCACGTATATGATTCCTAAGCTTTTTCTTTCAGTTGTGGTATAGTTTTCCTCTGCACTATTTAGTTGTCAAATAGCATAGGCAATGGGAAAATCTAACCCACCTTCAGGGCCATGTTGCATTTATATACAACCCATACATAGTGGGACGCATCAATGTGTACATGGAAGATCTTATTCCAATCCAGGACTTTCAATATGGGAGCTATGATAAGTTTGTGTTTGAACTCTTCAAAGGCATTGTCACACTCTTGAGTGCATTAAAAAATATTTAATCAAAGCATATAGTGGACAAGCAATGATTGCATAAATGTGGATAAACCTACCACAATATCCACAACGGATCATAAAAGCCTAAACTTCTTTGAAGCTACTAGACTTTGGAAGGTCCACTGTTGCCTTAATTTTGTATTCATCCAATGAAGTTCCATTCTTTGAGACAATATGTCCCAAGATCTCTCCTTGTCTCACCATGAAGATGCATTTTTGTGGGCTTAATGAGACTGTATATTGTCTATATTTAGGTAATTATCTTTCCAACATTGGGGTATGCTCAAGTATTTGTGTAAAATATGCATGTAAGTCATCCACATATACCTTCAAATAATTCCAAGGAAATTCTTTAAGACATGAAACATCCATCTTTGAAAAGTTATAGGGGAATTAGTTAGACCAAATGGCATAACTTGGAATGTGTATAGGTCCCACTCAGTAACAAACTCATTCTTATGTCAATCTTTAGGTAAAATCATGACTTGATTATAGCTTGAGAAACCATCTAGAAAACTAGAATGTTCTTTGCTTGCTACCATTTCCAAAATATGATCAATAATCAAGAGTGGATAATTATCGCTAATTGTAGTAGCACTAAACCTTTTCAAATTGATACAAACTCTTAGTTTACCATTTTTCTTGGGAACCTCAACTATGGAGGACACCCATTTTGTGTGATCAATATTATGTATGAAACTTGCTTCTAAGAGCTTATCTATTTCCTCTTTGATTTTAGTTGAATATACAACATTGTAAGTGTAAGGCCTTAGTTTTGAGGGTATTGCATGTGGTATCACAAGAATTCTATGGGCACATATATGAGGGTCAACACCTTTTATATCTATATATGACTAAGCAAAAACATATCTATACTATCAGAACAACTCTTTCAATTGAGCTTCTCCTATACGTGATATGTCAGTTCCAATGTACATGCATTTTTCTTCTTTGTTTTCTACTGTAACTGCCATTTTCTTCATCATCTCCTAACTGTCATATGATTCTCCTACTTTGGCCTCACACTTATATCTCATTTCCACAACTTATCGAATTTTAACTTCATATTTTTTGAAGTGTTTTGGAGGCTCAAAGTCATTTGAATTCCTCTCTAGTGCGGTAATACTTTCCTCATCAGGCTCCTTGACCTTGTATAGGGGATACATATAAGTTATTGGATCCTTCTTATTCCATGTGCATTGAAATCAAGTCCTTTTCATCACAATTCTCATCTTGAACCACTAATGGTTCTCCTTCCTCAATTTCTTTTAGAACTATCAACATGAACCATCCATTGATGTCTTTTGCATCATTGTGTTCTATTAAATTTCTATCATTAATAGAAATGTCCATGACAACTAAGATTCCCATCCATCAGTGAGTTTCTAATTTTTCATCATTAGTACATTATGGAATATAAACAAGATATTATATAGGTGTTTCTTGAACTACTACACACATATGATCTCTTTGTGCTAATCATTGCTTTTCTCTATGATCTTGCCTAGAAACCCACAAATTCACATCCTCATCCATCCAAGATTCCAATTCCGATTCTCATGATTTTCCCAAGACAAAATCATGTGCTTCTTGGTTTGCCTTGTTCCATTGGATGGAAGGGATGTATGCATGGTTTAATATATGCAAATTGATTCTAGTTTTTACTCCTAATTGTTGCAAGTAAAAGTGAATTGATACCAAAATCTTGAATGAATTTCACTTGATGCATGAAGGGTCTTCCCAGAATCATCTCATAGTTGCTTGCTTGAGTGAATTTGCAAATAGTTAGAGTGTGATAAGAAAAAAAATCCATAAGTATTAAACTTCACATTTGATAGTAAATCAATTTGTCTCTCTATATCTCCATCAACAAATTGCAATTTCAATCAAGTGGGATGTAATGTTGTTCTTCTCCACTTTTCCCATAGGGATTTAGTGGCTATCTTTACACTTAATCCAACACCTGAAATTTCTTTGGCAGTGTGATCGCTAAATGAGATCGATAACCAAGAATTTCCCTCATCTCCTTCACTATGTTCTCCTACCTTGTTACCAAGCACTTGCTTCACACTCAAAGTATCTAATTTAGGCTTAGATTCTAAAGTTTCACCTAAGTAGAGATTAGGTCCACATGTTTGGAGATTTCTTATCATAAATAAGGCTTTGTACGCAATATTTCTCTACTATTTGCATACATTTCATTTGGGTATTTTTCAATACTTCCATGTTCATGTATTTTTTGTAGTTTAGGACATAGGAATCCTAATGGAAGTTTCCTCCTTAACTACTGAATCTCTTTCTCTTCTCCTATATGTTGTAGCAACTCAATGAGATCTCTATTCCCTTCAACTTCTGTTGAGAAATCAATTATTGAAGCACTCTTTCAAAGGAAAATCTAATCAGAATTGAGATTCATCAGAATCTTGAACCTCTTTCAATAATGGTTCTTCTACATGTTTCCTCTCTTTCTTCAATCTTGTTTTTTGCATATGATCCCATAAGTACTCTAGCCATTTCTCCTCTACTTCAGGGATCACGGACCTTATTTCTACTTCGTCATCATTTTGATCTTCTAACTCATCAACAATAGGCTTTAGAGCCAATGATTTTATAGAATCTGACACAATCCTAGTCTCAATAGGGTTTTCTTTTGAATGTCTCATGCTACTCGTTTCTATCTTCTTGGTACATCTCATTATATCCAGAGCGTGTTTTTTTTGTGTATTCGGTAACCTTTGTTGCAGAGTGTCATGTGTTGTGCTAGGAGCTTGGTTTTCTACCCTGAGGATATCATTGAGGAGCTCTCAAGAAGGAGAGCACATTGTGGTGCATCGCCATCGAAATACTTCAGAGGAGTGCTGATGGATCGCTTCAAAAGCAAGCTAAGTGGTACTTTTGAGTATACTAAAGATCCCTCAATATGCATGCTAAGAAACCCTTGCTTTCAGCATGGTATATGGCATACATCGTCATCCGAGTCACCAAAGTCACTGTTGGCACCATTGGCTACACACGAGGGAGGACCTCAACAATTAATGAAGATAGAGGTTCCCGATACTTCTCGAGAGGTCACCCATCCTATTATTGTTTCCCTTGGAGCTCGCTTAAACATGGCAATCTTTCGCCACTAAGCTACACTCTTGTGGTGCTTGAAGAAGGGGAAAGGCTAAGGTTCACATTATCTTCAACAAGTTTTGGGCCCTCAAAGCTTCATTCTTTGCTTTCAAAGCCTATTTTTGAATCATATTTGGGGTGATTTATGGAGCCATTTTGGAGTACTTTTGTGCATAGTTGTCTTTAAAAAGGTCGAAGAACATCAAGAAGAGTGTTCTTTGTACTTCTTTGACAATGAATGTTCACCTTTTGGGGTTGTGTTTTTCAGCCACACTAGTTAATCTACAAGTTTCTTGAAAGGTTTTAGTTGTGGTGGGAGCAGCCACCACAAGTCTATGTAGGTTTTTGAGCCTAAAGAATAGAGTTGACAGACACTTGTAGGTGTTTTTGGCCAATGTTTGGGTAGTGAACTGAGCCTTTTGGTGTCATTTTACTACATATATTGAGCACCTACATACTATGAATGCTTCTATGGATACTACTTATATATGTCCATGTGGTCATTGACATAACCATTACATTTTTGCATAAAGACTTTTATGTTTGATAAAGAGGGTGGTGGTGAGGTTTTCTTAACTAGGAGACACCCAGATGTGAGGATCTCTTTGATTATGTAGGTGGAAGACTTACCCAACTCACCATAGGAGATGTATGATAGTTATTCATAGGTGCTCGATAAGCCTAGTTGGCTTCTTTGGGTAAATGATTATATGTAGTGGAGTCACCGAATCACTATGCAGGTAAACATGTCAGTACTTGTAGTTTATGAGATTTTGAATTTGTTCATATGCTCATTTTGTAGAGGATACTCTGGAATTCTTTTTTTTGTGTTTTTGGTCTTGTCAACTATATAGTAGTCAATTTACTCCTTGATACACTTATTGGCATGAGCACATTAATTCTCACATAATAACTTTCATTGGTCATTACTGTTCATTAATTCATTTTTCTATGAAGACTACTGAATTCTCTCCCAGAATCTGACATTTGGTCATCCTTCTTTGAGCCTTAGTGGTGTTTAGACTCTTCTAGTTCCATTATCATTCTAGTCAGCTCTCTACCATCATGGCATCAGAGGTCTCATGCATGTCTGGTGGATCAGGGTCTCATGTGAGTGTTCCAAGGAGAAGCTATAACTTGCAAGGCAAAGACGATTTTGAGATCCAAAAAGTTGATGGCACAAACTTTGCTATATGGAAGAATCAGATTAAAGATGTGGTGATTCAGAGGGGGCAATGGAAGCCAGTAAATGGAACCTCAAAGAAGCCTACTGACATGGATGAAGGGCCATATATCACGTAGTGGAATGAAAATCTTTCTTGTTTCGGCTACTTACCTATGTTATCTTTCTCTGATTTTTCATTTTGTGATTTTCAATTTGGAAAGAAAACTAGGAATGTGCACAAGATGCACATTGACTCTTCAATTCCACCTTTAGATCTCGTTCATTTAGATGTGTCTGGTCCTATGCCCACAATCTCATTAGGCGGTTCTCTCTACTTTGTCACTTTCATAGATGATGCTATTAGAAATGTCTCAGTATATCCTATCAAAGCAAAGGATGAGGTATTCCCTAATTTTAGAAAATGGCTTGCTTTAGTTGAGACTAAAAAAGGAACTAAGCTTAAGGCTTTACATTCAGATAATGGGGGTGAGTATACCTCACATGAACTCAAATTTTTTTGTCAGTCTAGAGGAATTTGTAGAGAGTTTACAACTCCTTATACCCTAGTACAGAATGGTGTAGCTGAAAGGATGAATAGAACTATTCAAGATAGAGTAGTTTCTATGCTACATCATGCAAACCTTTCACAAGGATTTCAGGTAGAAGTAGTATTGAGTACAACTCACGTGGCACAAGAGTTATGGATAGGGAAGCCACCATATTAGGATCATCTTTTAGTTTTTGGGTGTGAAGCATATGTTCATATACTCAAGAATCATAGACAAAAGTTGGACCATAAGTCAAAGAAATGCATTTTTCTTGGATATGGTCGAGAAGCACAATTTGGATATCGCTTATGGGATCCTGAAACATGACCAGTGATAAGAAGTAATGATGTCATTTTCAATGTTCTAAGATGCATAAACAACCCATTAAGGATGTTGAAGTGAGAAGAGTGATGTTTGAGGATACTAGTTCTCTAGTTAGCATGCATAAAAATGCTGCACAGATCAGTCTGCAAATGTTCTTGTTCAACAACCATTGAGACACTCTACATGTGTCTCACATACACCTGATAGATATGTTCCAAGCCTGGATTTTGTTATTCTAATAGATGTTGGTGAGCCTCTTGCTACAAAGAGGCTATCCAGACAATGGATCATGTCAAGTGGGAACATGCCATGAAGAGTGAGTTGGATTTTATTCACAAGAATGGTACTTGATATCTAGTACCTCTGCCAAAGGGAAGGAAAGCTTTAACCTGTAAATGGGTATATAAGTTGAACTTCACATCAGATAGTGCTTCTCCAAAGTATAAAGCATGACTTGTTGCAAAGGGTTCTAAGCAACAACATGGTGTTGATTTTGAGGAAATCGTCTCTCTAGTGGTCAAGATGACTACCCTACGCATGTTGCTTGGATTCATTGCAACAGAGGACTTAGAGCTAGTCCAAATGCATGTGAAAACTGCTTTCTTGCATGGAGATCTTACAGATGAGATCTATATGGAACAACCACAGGGTTATGTAGTTCCTGGCAAAGAAAGTCTAGTTTGTAAGCTTAAGAAGATCTTATATGGACTTAAACAGTCCCCTAGACAATGATACCAGAAGTTTGATGCTTTTATGAAGTCTCTATGATATTCTCAAAGCAATGAGGATCATTGTCTCTACACAAAGAGATGCTCAAATGATACCTTGATACTTTATGTCGATGATATGTTGATTGCTGGGAAGTCCTCTTATGACTTGTCAATTCTAAAAAAGAAGTTGAGTCAAACATTTGATATGAAGGATTTGGGGGATGACAAAAAACATATCTTGGCATGTGCATTATTCGTGATAGAATTAAAAGATGCATATACTTGTCTCAAAGTAACTACATATCCAAAGTACTTCACATGTTCAATATGCAGGGTGGAAAGGCATTGAGTACACCTTTACCCACATATGTGAAATTGAGCAAGGATGATTGCCTGAAATCAGATGAGGAAAAGGAATTCATGACCAAAATTCCTTATCATCCTGTTGTTGGTAGTCTCATGTATGCTATGATAGCTACAAGACTAGACATTGCATTTGCAATGGGAGTTGTGAGAAGATATATGTCTAATCCCAGCAAGAAACATCGGGAAACGATCAAGATGATTTTGAGATATTTGAGTGGCACTAGGGACAAGTGTCTATGCTTAGGTAGAGGGAAATCATCCATTATTGATTACATAGACTCTGACTATGCTAGCTGCATAGACAATCATAAGTCTACATCAGGGTACATTTTTTATTTTGCTAGAGGTTCTATCTCCTTGAGATCACGTCTTCAAGGATGTATAGATGTTTCTACCATAGAAGCAGAGTATGTTGCAACAAGTGAGGCATGTAAGGAAGCATTGTGGCTTTCTCATCTTGCTTGTGATATGGGTCTGTTGGTGCAAAGTCCAATCCCACACATTTGGCTTGAAGTTCATAAAGATGTGAAGTTCCCAGAAACTTGTTAGTTAAGAAAGTAACAAGTACATTGAGGGAATATCTCCTAGAATGAAGGTTCACTTTTAAAGAGAGCCAAAAGTTGAATTCAAATTCAAATTTGAATGGAATATGTATATAAACCCACTTGAAAAAATCGTGGTTAGAGTGATCATTTCCCAAGCTCTCCATTGTCATTTTACTTATGTGTAAGGCCTACATTGTAGCCTACACTAATCTCTATCATAAGGCTATGATTACCAAGCCTATGATCTTGTACAACATTGTTCATTAATACATTATATCTACATTGTTCTTCTATGATATCTCTGTTTTAATCATTTCTCACTGTCAACTTGTGCTGCTCATATCTCACTCATTTCTCCACCAAATTCCATAATTTATAGCTTGTTGGAATTAGCTCAAGGTTAACTACATTTTTCATTAATACATTATATCTACATTGTTCTTCTATGATATCTCTGTTTTAATCATTTCTCACTGTCAACTTGTGCTGCTCATATCTCACTCATTTCTCCACCAAATTCCATAATTTATAGCTTGTTGGAATCAGCTGAAAAAGTTTGAAACCAATCCATTCAGCCAATTTGGAGAAAACTGCATCGAAGCACTCACTAGTCAATACCTACAGAGGTCGTAAAAAATTGGGGGTAATGATTAATTTGCTAAATTGATTTCTCTATGTATAAATGATCATTTCCAGTGATTCCACTTGGAATCCTTAGCTTAATAAGCTAATTAGACAGCCCTAGAAGGAATTTTTCCAATTCCTACTGTACTGGTAGCACTCAACATTAGAAGCAGCAGGTGTATGATAAAAAATACAAGGTTTTTATTGGAGTCTTCTATTTAAAACTAGTCTGTTTTGATTCAATCTTTTCATACATCATTTCCAAAGTATATAGGCACTTTTATGGTGTCATTGGAAAGCTAAGAGGGCTGAAACATCAATTCTGAAGTCACAAAGGGCTGGTACTAAGTAGGACTTGGTTGTACCAACTCATCACTTGAAGTGTCCATCCATCTATCCCAACAGTGGTATCAGAGCAAAGTTAAGGTAAAATGGGAGATGGTTTTACTTCTTTCATTGATAAGTTGGACAGGAACAACTATCAAGCATGGTCTCTAAGGATGAAGACATACTTACAAGGAAGAAGCCTCTATGGATACATATCAGGAGATGAGGAGATGCCCATATTAACAAGCTAAGGACAACCTACAAGGGAAGAACATGAAAGACTCAACACATGGTGTGCCAAGGATGCACTAGCAAGGTCTTACTTACTCAACTCAATCTTTGATTTTCTTCTTCCACATATTAGAAACTGTAAGACATCCCAAGAGACTTGGGAAACATTGTCTTCTTACTTCTCTTCCAACACAAGGGCCAGGAAGAATCAGTTGTGGATTGAATTCACAACTCAAAGAAAGCAACCTAAGCAAGCTATCTCAGAGTATGTGACCAAAGTTAAAGATGTAGTAGATCAGTTGGCAAGCATAGGAGAAGAAATTCATGAGGAGCAGATTGTAAGGCAAGTAATCAATGGTATTAAAGCTTATGACAAATGGGAGAGCTTGACAGCTGCCATGGACTTGTACATGGACATGCAGACTCCAGACCTTACCACACTCATGGGGCAACTATTCACCCATGAAGCCAAGCTCAATAAGAATGGAGACTCATCAAGAGGTAATAGTTCTTCTGCCCTATACACTAATAAGAATAAGTCTAAAGAGAAAGGCAATAACAAGAAGGTAGAAGATGAAGGAACTACCTCCCAAGCCAACTATGTAGGGAGAGGTAGATCATCAAGAGGAAGGGGCAGAGGAGGTAAGCAAGGTAGGGGGAGACCTTATAACTCCTCACCATGCAATATTTGTGGTTTATCAAATCATACTACAGATGAGTGTTTCAGGAACTTCAAGAATCAGAGAGGTGGAGGATATCAAAGAGATGGATACACACAATCAAGAGGCAGATTCAATCACCACCAAGGATATAACAACAACTACAACAATAACTACAATAACAACTACCAAGGAGGATACAAATCTAGAAAGGATTACAAAAACTACACAGAGGAGCAAGAATATCCTCTTCTGATT
The DNA here is from genome assembly GCA_020310875.1 of Ceratopteris richardii. Classification (NCBI taxonomy): domain Eukaryota; kingdom Viridiplantae; phylum Streptophyta; class Polypodiopsida; order Polypodiales; family Pteridaceae; genus Ceratopteris; species Ceratopteris richardii. Next base: position 111,579,293 of record CM035406.1, read on the forward strand.
ATGAACATGACTTTGAAACCAGGTATAAATGATGACCATCTCTTCTACATTGACTCTGGATGCTCAAATCATGTGGCAGGAAATGTAGCTCTTCTCTCTGACCTTGAGGAACCAAAGGGTAAGCATCATGTACAAACATGTGATGACACCAAGCACTCAATGATTACAATATGGAGCATTTGTGGAGGATCCCAAACATGGGTTCAAAAGAAATGCTAAAGGAGAAAAGATAGGTAGAATTTTCACTTTTGAACTTGAGGATACAAGGAACATTGCACTTTACAGTTATAAAGATCAAACATTATCAGAGCTTGAAATTTTGTACAAAAGATTAGGGCATGTAGGTGAAAGAACCTTGAAATAAATATGCAGAGATCAATGTGTGCTTGGGATACCTAATGTATCCAGGCAACACATGATTTATAAATGTGGTGCTTGTCAGTTTGGAAAGTCTCATAGGTTACCCTTCTCAACGAAAGGCTACATGCATGAGGATTACCTAGAACTTGTTCATACAGATGTATGGGGACCAAGCAAGGATCCCTCAATCTCTAGATCAAGGTATTATGTATCTTTCATTAATGATTACAATAGGTGGACTCTATTGTACTTTATGAAGCACAAAGATGAAGTATTCAGTTGTTTTAAAAAGTAGCTTGCACTCGTTGAGAATCAAATAGGGAGAAATCTAAAAAGGCTAAGGTTAGATGGAGGAGATGAGCACTTCTCAAATGATTTTGATGCATTCTTGCAGGACACAGGAATTGAGAGAGAAATTACCACAAGGTATACTCCTGAGTAGAATGGGGTAGCAAAAAGAAGAAATAGGTTGATTGTTGAAACAGCTAGGTTAATGTTAAATGAGAAAAAAATACCTAATTATTTGTGGGCAGAGAGTTTATCTACTACCACTTATTTGGTAAACAAGTTGCCATCCAAATCTCTTGATGGGATGACCCCTTTATGAAGCATGTCATGGTAGAAGACCTTCACTTGATCATTGCAGGATCTTTGGATGTGTAGCATATGTGCATATCCCCTCTCAGATAAGAGGTAAGCTAGACCTAAGGCAGAGAAGTGCATCTTCATTGGATATGATCTAAATCAGAAAGGTTACAGGTTCTACAATCCTTCAAACAAGGGATTCATGGTCAATAGAGATGTTGTCTTTGATGAAAATGACTCTTGGTTTGATAGTGAATGCAGGAAGGTAAAACTACCTTATGACTTGGAAGAGGAGTTTCCATGCGTTACTAAGGAGGAGCCTACTCAGAATGAAGACACCAATTCAGATGATAAGGACATCATCAACCTTGAAGAGTTCAAGGCATGGAAGTCCAAAGGCAAACTCAAGATGAAGAAATTGGAAGATATACCTGAATCATCTAATCAAGCAATCAGAAGATCACAAAGGGAGAGCAAGAAACCAATCAGATATGGGTATGACACTTCTCTTGTTACTAAGCACTCTGTTTATATTGCAAAAGATTTATCAATTGAAGAACCAGCATCATATCAAGAATCTAAGACCAAGGAAAAATGGAAGGAAGCTATGGATGAGGAGATTGAAGCACTCAAGCAGAGTGATACTTGGGAACTAGTACCAAAGAAGGAGTCTATGAAGGTAATTGTCTCTAGATGGATCTATAAGTTAAAAAGAAATTCTGATGGGTCAATAAGCAGGTACAAAGCTAGACTTGTGCCCAAGGGTTTTTCACAAACCCAAGGCATTGATTATGAGGAAATCTTCTCACCTGTGGCCAAAATGCCAACCATCAGGATATTGGTAAGTGTGGCTACATCAAAGAATTGGAACATGTATCAGTTGGATGTAAAAAATGCATTTCTAAATGGCTGGATTTTAGAGGAGGTGTACATGTCACAACCTAATGGCTATGAGGATCCAAACAAGGTAACATATGTATGCAAATTGAATAAAGCCCTTTATGGATTGAAGCAGGCACCTAGGGCATGGAACCATAGGTTGACCACATATCTTCAGGACCAAGTTTTTGTCATGAGTAAAGCAGATACTTCTTTATTCATCAAAAGAAGTAATTCAGAGGTAATATAACTATGTGTATATGTTTGATGATATCATACTTAGAGGTAATGATGCTAATGGCATCAAATAGATCAAGAATCAGATGATGAAGGAGTTCAAAATTAGTGACCTTGGATCACTAAAATACTTTCTTGGACTTGAGTTAGTCTATACTAACTCTGGAATTTACATTACTCAGAGAAAGTATATACATGATATGTTGAAGAAGTTTCATTTGCAGGATGCCAAAGTTGCAAGTACTCCAATGGAGGTAAACCTAAAATTAGGTGCTCATGAAGGTGATGTACTTGAGGACATTACAGGTTATAAAAGCATAATGGGAAGCTTGAATTATGCTACTTTGACAAGGATAGACATTGCTTATGGAGTAAGTGTGCTAAGTCAGTTTATGCACAAGCCTAGGGCACCTCACTTGGAGGCTGCCAAAAGGATCTTGAAGTACCTAAAGGGTACTCAACATCATGGTTTGTATTTTCCTTATACATCAGATTTGGACATTAAGATTTATTCAGATGTAGATTGGGCAGGATGCAAAAGGAGGAGTATCTCAGGGTACCTTTCATTTGCAGGTGATAAGCCAATATCATGGTCTTCAAAAAAGCAACCTACTGTTGCTTTATCTTCTACAGAGGCAGAGTATAGAGGATTGACCAATACTACTCAAGAGGCCATATGGATCAGATTGTTGCATACAGAATTGGGCTTGCATACTACATCTCCAATGGTCTTAGGAGATAAGACAAGGTCATTACAGCTTGCAGCTAATCCTATTTATCATGCTAGGACCAAGCATATAGAGGCCCACTATCATTATGTGAGAGAGAAGCTATTAAGCAAGGATATTCTGTTGGCATATGTATCAACTAATATGCAATGTGCAGGTTTGTTGACTAAAGCATTAGATGGTAAAAAACTTTGCAGGTTCAAATCAATGATGGATTACAAGATATTCATGAACATTAAAGAAGAAAACTAAGCCAAAATTTTTTGCTTGAGGGGGAGCTGTTGGTGCAAAGTCCAAGCCCACACATTTGGCTTGAAGTTCATAAAGATGTGAAGTTCCAAGAGAACCATTGCTAGTGGAGATTTATCTCTTTACCTTTGTAAAAGTCATTATGTTTTTGAGTTGAGAATATTTGTATCACCTACCCAAAAGTCGTGGACTTGTTAGTTAAGAAAGTAACAACTACACTGAGGGAATATCTGCTAGAATGAAGGTTCAGCTTTAAAGAGAGCCAAAAGTTGAAATCAAATTCAAATTTGAATGGAACATGTATATAAACCCACTTGAAAAATTCGTGGTCAGAGTGATCATTTCCCGAGCTCTCCATTGTCATTTTACTTATGTGTAAGGCCTACATTGTAGCCTACACTAATCTCTATCATAAGGCTATGATTACCAAGCCTATGATCTTGTACAACATTGTTCATTAATACATTATATCTACATTGCTCTTCTATGATATCTTTGTTATAGTCATTTCTCACTGTCAACTTGTGCTGCTCATATCTCACTCATTTCTCACCAAATTCCATAATCTATAGCTTGTTGGAATCAACTCAAGGTTATCTACATGACAAAGTTTGAAACAAATCCATTCAGCCAATTTGGAGAAAACTGCATCCAAGCACTCATTGGTCAATACCTATAGAGGTCCTAAAAAATCGAGGGGAATGATTAATTTGCTAAATTGTTTTCTCTATGTATAGTTGATCATTTCAAGTGATTCGACTTGGAATCATTAGCTTACTAAGCTAATTAGATACCGCTAGAAGGAATTTTTCCAATTCCTACTGTACTGGTAGCACTGAGCATTACAAGCAACAGGTGTATGATAAAAAATAGAAGGTTTTCTTGGATTCTTCTATTTAAAACTAGTCTGTTTTGATTCAATCTTTTCATACATCATTTCCAAAGTACATAGGCACTTTTATGGTGTCATTGGAAAGCTAAGAGGGCCCACACATCAATTCTGAAGTCACAAAGGGCTGGTACTAAGCAAGATTTGGCTGTACCAACTCATCACTTGAAGTGTCCATCCATCTATCCCAACAGGGTCTACCTCAACATGTACCCCGTTTGCTCAATGATAGTCAGAGTGCCATTGCTTTGGCTAAGAATCTGGTCTATCATGCAAAGACCAAGCACATTAAGGTGAGGTATCACTTCATTAGATATTACTTAGCTACTGAGTGCATTATTCTTGAGAAGGTTCATACTCGAGATAATGTTGCAGATGCTTTGGATGAAGCTCTACCACAAGATAGCTTTCGACCCTATTGTCACTTGATGGAGGTTACTTGATTCATGATCTTACATAGTCACTTGTATACTGTGTAACATGCCCATCCAGTGGGAGGTATATTTTATATACTTACACTCAAGTATTCTTTATCATTCTTCATTTTTCTCCCATAGTTACTTTGACCATATTGGCCTTTAGTGGGAGATTGTTATCATTAGTGTCCATGTGAAAGGCCAAATGGCCACCGAAAACTTTTTCATATGTTCTAACATATAGTGGCTTGGTCAGCCATAAACTATAAATTTGATCGCATTTGTAACACCAAAGAAGTATGTGTTCGTGCTCCTTGTGTACTATGTTTTTTTGTGTATTTTGCAGGCTTTGTGCAGAGTACTATGTGTTGTGCTACGAGCTTGGTTTTTGTAACATCACTTATTTGCTATCCAACGGATGTGAGACTCAAAGCTTCTGACCAATTGATCCTCCTTGGGATGTGCTAAAATATGCCCAAAGAACGTCAAGATTCGAACAAGTTTGTTTAGCTAATACACTTGTTGTTACTCTCTAAAAATCATGTTAAACTATGGTCAATGGGGGCATGCTACGTTATCATCCTTGAGTTTTGGGCTTTTTTAATAATTGATGAAGGACTATCAATCAACCTCCTTGCTAAATGATACTTTCAAGGCTCTTGCTATGTGATGCCCAAGGTGCGTGTTGTGTGATCCTTCTAAACGTTAAGGTAGGCAATACACAATAAAGTGCATTGTTTACTAACTTCTAATTTGAACTCATTTTTGCAATCTTTTAAAAATTTGTGGCTCTTTTGATAATTACATGTCCAAGTTGAAGCGTGTCAATTGTATATTTCTAGCTCAAGGTATGAGAAAAATATTGGTTGGGTAGAGCATGCTAGAGGATGATTATTTTTATATGCTATAATGCATGTTTTTTTTTTCTGACTTTTGATACAAATCAACATTTTTCGTCTTCTATAAATTTGTATCTCTTTTAAAAGGTGACACAACCCAATTGATGAAAATATTGTATCAATATATTGATAAGGTGTAGAGCATGCTAAGCGATGCTTTGGTAAAGCATGCTAAGTAATGCTTTTTAATAATAAGAGATAGAGACTTTTTTATGGACTTTCAATCCAAATTAGCTTTTACAATCTTCTTAAAATTTGCGGTGATAAGTGATAACTTTTCTTGATAGGCGATAGAGAGTGTCTTTGAAAAATCCCAACTTTTTCACTCTTAAACTTTTAGATCTTTTGATAAGCTACAGAACCCAAGTTGAACTGCATCAATGAGATATTAGTTACTCATTTTACGAACAAAACACTAATTACGGATATAACATACTTTGTGTAAAACTATGTGATACCTGAGGTAGAATGTATCTATTTAAATGCTTTCATAACACTGGGTGCAAGCTATCCGATACTCCTACAAAGATCTTATATGACACCCAAATTGAATGATAGTAGAGGAAGTACAAATAAAAGGAATATGCAAAGAAAAAAGCAAGAGAAAATTGGTGCTACGTACCAACTCAGAACATTTACCTCCACTAACTAGTAACAATCACCAAATTTCACCCCTAGAACTAAGAGCCATGTAGGAGTGACTCTTTGGTTGAAGAGTAAAAAGTCTCCTTTCACACAAAGTTTGGCAACTTTGTTGAGTGATACTTGTGCATGATAGCGATGTCCATCACACAAGTTACCTAAGTTTGATCCTTTCTTTCCTTAGAAATGGTGCCAAAATGTGTCAAGACATAGAGTAGGGCACACACACACTTCTAGTTTATCAATATATGAAGCGTAGACCTCAAGCCAATCATGATTGGGGGCATAAGCAGATGCGAATGAGATGGATGTCAAGTAGAGTGTCCAAAGTATGTCCCCTTGCTAGCCTCCTAGAAGGTATACATGCATCTTCTTCTCCAAGGTCAAGGTGCTAGATGCTTGATATAGTTGGGTGTCCCCTATATAATGTCTATAAGCCCTTGTTATATGATGCATTCAAGGATGCATTCTATCTGATGCTTCCAAGCTCTTGCTATTTGATGCTTCCAAGCCCTTGCTATTTGATGCATTCAAAGATGCATGCTATTGGATGCTTCCAAGCCCTTGCTATTCGATGCATTCATGGATGTGTTCTATGCAATGCATTCAAAGATGTGTGCTATCAGATGCTTTTGATCCCTTGCCATCACATGCATTCAAGGATGCACAATATTCGATGCTTCCAACAAGGTTGAATCACCAAAATGCTTATAACTCCCTCAACATTTTTCCATTTGATGTGTGCCCTAACTTGTTTTGAAGTTATCAAAACAAGTTATAAGAGGCAGAAACAAAAATGAGGATGTCTAAATCCTTGTGTAGAGCTCACAAAACTAGCTCACAAATCCTTGTGCATTAATCACTCAAAACAAGTGTTTAATCACGTTTGATCACTTAAAATTATCCAAACAGGATAGATGATACTTACATAACTCATAAAAAAGTACACACCCACTATTACTCATTAAGCTCATTCTTAATGCATAGAGAAGCACAATACAAATTTCAAGAGGAGAGCTCAAAACTTCATTATATAAAAAAAGTCTCTTTACAAGTGAGGTCTTGTCCTTTATATGGGATCTCCTAAGACCCTTCCCTTTTTTAAGATCATGAAAATTTAAAGGGAAAAATCTACAACCTCTTCTTTCTTGCGCCTTGCCTCTGCATGCGTTTTCTCATATATTCCTTACTTCACTTGTCCACTCCTTTTGCGTATGCCACTTCACTTGATGTTCCTTGCATTCACATGTGTATCTTTTTGGGTCTAAGCCTTGGCGGTGTAGCCCACCTTCCCACTCCTTGGTACACACATTTCTCCAAGCCTTTGTACTTCATATGATGTCTTTCTCTTGATTTGCTCTAAAGTCCTCTCACCAAAATCTTCTCATATCCACTTAAATGATACCCTATATTATCCTCGAGTGACTTTATAGGAAACAAAATTTAATTTTAATTATAGGTCATACATAAAGTTTCAAAAGACAATTTGATACCTATAATTAAATTAATTAGCAAGATAGATGTGAGCCTATACATTATGCACTACTTTTGCACCAATTGTATGACAACTCCTTGGCCACAAGTGCACCACTTGTGCACCACTTTGTCAAGTCACCACTACAACATGCTCAATAGTTTCCCACCACCTATTGGACTCCCCATCTTAGAGAGAAAATAACCAAAAGCAGGGTCGAGACTGACAAACAGTTAGCCATTCATAGGAGATGATGAAACATCAAGTATCAACTATTAGAGTCCCAAAACATCCATTTAGCATAGATTCATGAAAGAGGAGCTACACATGAACCACCACCAAGGAACAAGATAGAGGATCCATGTAATAAAGTGATAGTTAGGAGATGGTTGAACCACACCCTTCATAGATAGGAGATGGTTGAACTACACCCTAAGCGAGAGGATTAGGAAGTAATCATCAACCATGGCTTTTGGGGCAAGTGGTTAGCCCATCATATTCCTAACCAAGAGGTTGTGAGTTCAATTCCTTACATTGGTATCAGAGCCTATGAAGTAGGCTTGGGAAAGATGGATTGACCTAATGGCCTCTAAAAAAGGCGCTTGGGCATCCTCTATATGACATGGTACAAAGTAGCGCACGTCGCTTTCACAAGTTAGCCTAACAAAGATTGAGGTGTATCTCTCAATCTGTAGGTCGGATTGAGGCATGTAAGATACCGTTGGAAAGTTTTCGGAATGAAATTTTGAAATCTAATGAGCTAGCTTGGAATTGTGAAGTCCATGGGAAACCTTGGGTGGCACTTGATTGAGGGTTCAAGATACCAAACATGGGTGAGAACAAGGTTCAAGACTAAGGTTGAGAACAAGGGCTCAAGAAACCAAGGTTGAGAGCAGGGGTTCAAGAAACCAAGGTGGGGAACAAGGTTCAAGAAACTATGCAAGGTTTAGGACATCAATTCAAGGGTATCTAGGGAGTTCAAGGGGCTGATCACCGAGGCTAGAGGGATACAAGAGTAGATCATTGAGGACAATGATTGACCAAAGGGGGATAAAAAGTGATAGGTAGGAGATGGTTGAACCGCACCCTTGATAGATAGGAGATGGTTGAACTACACCCTAAGAGAGAGGATTAGGAAGTAATCCTCAACCATCCCTTTTGGGGCAAGTGGTTAGCCCATCATATTCCTAACCAAGAGGTTGTGAGTTCAATTCCTTACAATCTATGATAGGGGAAGCAAAGGGGAAGAATAGGTAGGTATGCAAAAGGGAAAATAAGGGAAGGGGAAGGGGAGGGGAAATGAAAAGGAAGAAACATATCCAAAGAGAGATATGAACAACCAAAATATGCACTACCATTATTAGAGGAAAAAGATACAACTAACAAAATAGAAAATAATCACACTGCACTCTACAACCAATGATGCAGGATCAACAAGGGCCTAATACTCAAAAGGAAGTACATTAACCTAAATGAATTGAAACATGTAGTGTGTCTAAAGGCCAATTGGGCTAGACAAGACAAGCTAGGATTATGGTGGTTACGGTGGAAAGCAAGGGAGGGAGAGGCATCCTAAGGTGGGGTACTAGAGAATGCACAAGTCCGAGGGTGCTTAGAAAGAGGGGGCACCCGAGAAGGGGCACTAAACATGGAAGATAGAGGAAGGATGAGGAAAGCCTACTCACCTAGAACCATCATCCCACTGACACAACAACAAAGGACATCACACTCATGTCAAAGAAGACATCATGTAAATATGCATTAAGAAATGGGATGATCTATTTTCTTCTCATCTCTATCATCCTTCTTTGATTGTGCAAAATTAACAGATTTATGCTTACTAGTAGAAGAGCTCCATCTACCTTTGCCCTTCTAACTAGCTAGGAAAGCTTGATCTGCAACATGCATAATGGACCTATTCTGCCTAGACTGATCTTTCTGCACGAACAAGAACATGAAGAATATCACCATCTTCAACACCATCCACATCACCTTCAATAATTGTATTTGCAGGTGTAATATGATGTTTTTCAACCCCCTATATAATATTCCACAATCCTTTTGCAACCAATACATGATGCATCATATAACCCATAATGGATAATTGGTATCATCCAACATATCCTCAACAACTAGCATATGGAATACATCATTGCTTTTAGCCATGGCCACTGACTAGAATACCTTGATGTAGAAAAATGATTGTATCTCAAAACGTTGAACAGAACTACCCTATCGAGATTTGTCGACCCTGTAGCAAACTTCGAGACACTTATACTAGCGAATTGAAACCTTCATATATATTTGGCACAAAATAATAAAACTACTTCCATAGGTGCTACAATAGTACATTCGAAGGCCGAAACACGCTCACATCCCAATTTTGACATGACAAAACGAAGCCGTTTTGAACTCCTAATCGCCCTGAGTATGGTCACCAATTTTTGTGCCATTTTGAGACTGTTATTGGAGGGGCATATGGTCTGCTCTGATACCAATTGTTGGAGTTTGAGGTCTGCAAAAGCATGCAAACAACACAAGGAAGAAGAAGAAGCTTGGAGCACAACACACAATACTGAATGATTACCAAGATAATGTACAAAGATAAGTGACCCATTAGGGTTATAGGCATATATACAAGCTAGGGGAAAAATGTTGGGAAAGATGGATGGACACTCCAAGAGATTGAGTAGGTACTGCCAAAACCTGCTTTGTACCAGCCCTCTGATGCTTCAGACTTGATAAGTGGACCTCCTTAGCTCTCCAATGACACCATAAAATGTTCTATGTACTTTGGAAATGATGTGTGTAATGATTGAATCAAAACAGATAACTTTGAAATTCAAAATCTCAAGAAAGACCTTCTATTTATGTCTTGACACGTGCTGGAACTTTTGCTCAGTATGACCAGCACAATAGGAATTGAAAAAATTCCTTTTAGGGATATCTAATTAGCTTAGTAAGCTAACTATTACAAGTGGAATGAGGAATTTTAGGGATATCTAATTAGCTTAATAAGCTAACAATTACAAGTGGAATGATGTAAAAAGATAAACTATGCTAAGAGAAATGAATTTAGCAAGTAAACCTTTACCCCCAATTTTTTAGGACTGTAGCAGACAATGACTAGTGATCACCTCGATGAGCTTTTCTCTGAAATGACTGAATAGAATCTCTTCAAACTTTGACAGCAGTAGACAACTTCGAGCTAGTTCCAACAAGCTTTAGATCTTTGAATTCGGTGGAGAAATGACTGAGATATGCTATAATTCAAGCTACCCACCATGCTTTGATAACTTGTAATATCATTAATTTCATCACCTTCATGGGCACTTAGTTTGAGGTTTACTTCCATTGGAGTATTTGCAAATTTGGCATCCTGCAAGTGAAACTTCTTCAACATGTCCTGTATGTACTTTTTCTGAGTAATGTATATTCCAGAGTTAGTATAAACTAACTCAAGCCCAAGAAAATACTTTAGTAGACCAAGATCATTAATCTTGAACTCTTTCATCATCTGGCTTTTTATTTGTCTGATTCCATTAACAGCATTACCTGTAAGTATGATGTTATCAACATAAACACAAAGGTATATTACCTCTGAATCTTCTCTTGATGAATAGAGAAGTGTCTGCCTTGCTCATGACAAAACCTTGGTCTTGGAGGTATGTAGTTAACCTGTAATTCCATGCCCTAGGTGCCTGCTTCAATCCATATAAAGCCTTTTTTAATTTTCAAACATATGTTACCTTCTTAGGGTCCTCATAGCCAGGAGATTGTGACATATATACCTCCTCTGAAATCCATCCATTCAAGAAAGCATTCTTGACATCCAATTGGTACATGTTCCAATTTTTTGATGCAGCTACACTCACCAACACTCTGATGGTTGGCATCTTGGCCACCAGTGAGAATGTCTCTTCATAATCAATCCCTTGGGTTTGTGCAAAACCCTTGGCTACCAGTCTGGCCTTGTACCTATTAATTGACCCATCAGAATTTCTTTTAAGTTTATAGATCCATCTGGATCCTATTACCTTCATGGAGTCCTTCTTTGGTACATACTCCCATGTATCACTTTCCTTCAGTGCTTCAATCTCCTCATCCATAGCTTCTTTCCATTCCGTCTTGGTTATGGCTTCTTCATATGATCATGGTTCTTCAATTGACAAATCTTTGGCAAGATAAACAGAGTGTTTAGTAACAAGAGATGCATCATACCCATATCTGATAGGTTTTTTGCTCTCTCTTTGTGATCTTCTTATTGACTGATTTGAAGATTCAGGTATGTCTTCAAGCTTCTTCATCTTGACTTTGCCTTTGGACCTCCATGCCTTGAACTCTTCAAGGTTGATAGTGTCTTCATCATCTGAAGTTGAGTCTTCATTCTGAGTAGGTTCCTCCTTTGCAAGACTTGGAAACTCCTCTTCCAAGTCATAGGGTAGTTTAAACTTCTTGCATTCATTCTCATACCAAGAATCATTCTCATCAAATACAACATCTCTACTAACCATGAATCCCTTATTGGGAGGTTATAAAACCTGTATCCTTTCTGATTTAGATCATATCCAATAAAAATGCACTTCTCAGCCTTAGGGTCTAGCTTACCTCTTATCTGAGGAGGAATGTGTACATATGCTATACATCCAAATATCCTGCAATGGTCTAGTGAGGGTCTCTTACTATGCCATGCTTCATAGGGTGTCATCCCATCAAGGGATTTAGATGGCAACCTGTTTATGAGATAGGTGGCAGTAGAAACACTCTCTGTCCATAGATAGTTAGGTAACTTTTTTTCATTCAACATAGACTTAGTTGTCTCAATAATAAACCTATTTCTTCTCTCAGCTACCCCATTCTGTTCAGGAGAATACCTTGTGGTGATTTCTCTTTTAATGCCTCTGTCCTACAAGAATTCTTCAAACTCATTTGAGAAGTACTCACCTCCTCCATCTGACCTTAGTCTCTTCAAATTCTTCCTTGTCTGATTTTCAACAAGTGCAAGATATTTTTTAAAGCAATTAAACACCTCATCCTTGTGCTTCATGAAGTATAATACAGTCCACTTGCTATAATCATCAATAAAGGATACATAGTACCTTGATCATGAGACTGAGGGGTCTTTTCTTGGTCCCCATACATCTGTATGGACAAGCTCTAGGTAGTCTTCATGCATGTAACCTTTCCTTGAGAAGGGTAACCTGTGAGACTTCCCAAGTTGACAAGCACTACGTTTATATATCATGTGTTGTTTGGAAACATTGGGTATTCCAATAACACATTGATCCCTGCATATCTACTTCAAAGTTATTTCTCCTACATGCCCTAATCTTTTGTGCCAAATCTCAAGCTCTGAAAGTGTTTGATCTTTATAAGTGTATAGTGCAATATTCTTTGTGTGTTCTAGCTCAAAAGTGAAAAGTCTACCTGATTTTTCTCCTTTTGCTATTCTCTTGAACCCATGCCTTAGATCCTCCACAAATGGTCCATATTGGTTGAATCTAACCTACAAACCTTTCTCCACAATCTGTCCAACACTCATCAGATTTTTGGTAATGGTTGGTACATATAGTACCCTACTCAACAAGTTCTGATTTCCATCACAAGTCTTAACATTTCCAACTTTAACTACAGAATGTTTGGTGTCATCACCTGTGTGTACTTGATGCTTACCTTTTGGTTCCTCAAGATCAGAGAGTAGTGCTACATTGCCAGCCACATGATTTGAGCATCCTGAGTGAATGTAGAATAGGTGGTCATCATTTGTACCCGATTTTGAAGTCATGTTCATGATCAGAAGAGAGTCATCTTGCTCCTCTGTGTAGTTGTTGTAGTCCTTTCTGGATTTGAAACCTCCTTGGTAGTTGCCATTGTAGCTATTGTTGTAATTATTGTTGTAGTTGTTGTTGTAACCTTGGTGATGGTTGAATCTACCTCTTGACTGTGAGTATCCACCTCTTTGGTATCCTCTTCCTCTCTGATTTTTGTAATTCCTGAAACACTCATATGTAGTATGATTTAATAAACCACAAATGTTGCATGGTGAGGAGTTATGGGATCTCCCCCCACCTTGCTTACCTCATCTGCCCCTTCCTCTTGATGATCTACCTCTCCCTGCATAGTTGGCTTGGGAGGTAGAGCCTTCATCTTCCATCTTCTTGCTCTTGCCTTTATCTTTAGACTTTTTATCTGTATATAGGGCAGAAGAGTTATTACCTTTGGATGTGTCTCCATTATTGTTGAGCTTTGCTTCATGAGTGAAGAATTGTCCCATGAGGGTTGTAAGATCTAGAATTTGCATCTCCATGTAAAGGTCCATGGCAGTGGTGAAGCTTTCCCATTTGTCATAAGCCTTGATCCCATTGATCACTTGCCTCACAATCTGCTCTTCTTAAATCTCTTCTCCTATGCTTGCTAACTGATCTGCTATATCTTTAATCTTGGTCACAAACTCTGAAACAGCTTGCTTTGGTTGCTTCCTTAATGTGGTGAATTCAATCCACAATTGATTTTTCCTAGCCCTTGTGTTGGAAGAAAAATAAGATGACAAGGTTTCCCAAGTCTCTTGGGATGTCTTGCAGTTCCTAATGTGTGGCAAAAGAAAATCAGAGATGGAGTTGAGTAAATAAGACCTTGCCAATGCATCCTTAGCATACCATGTGTTGAGCTTTTCATGTTCTTTTTTTTTCTAATATAAAGGAAGTTTGGCATTAGCCTACTCTCTCGCACTTGAATTAAATAAAGGAAAGAACAAGAGAAGGGGACTAGTGCCCACGGGACCCCCCAAATCCCACATTCCTTTGTTGGTAATCCTCTTGTCGGGCAATTCCTCATCTCCTGAGATGTATCCATAAAGACTCCTTCCTTGTAGATAGGTCTTCATCCTTAGAGACCATGCCTGATAGTTGTTCATGTCTAAGTTATCAATAAATGAAGGACAACCATCTCCCATTTTACCTTAGTTTGCTCTGATACCACTATTGGGAAAGATGGATGGACACTCCAAGAGATTGAGTAGGTACTGCCAAAACCTGCTTATTACCAACCCTCTGATGCTTCATACTTGATAAGTGGACCTCCTTGGCTCTCCAATGACACCATAAAATGTTCTATGTACTTTGGAAATGATGTGTGTAATGATTGAATCAAAACAGATAACTTTGAAATTCAAAATCTCAAGAAAGACCTTCTATTTATGTCTTGACACTTGCTAGATCTTTTGCTCAGTATGACCAGCATAGTAGGAATTGGAAAACTTCCTTTTAGGGATATCTAATTAGCTTAATAAGCTAACTATTACAAGTAGAATGATGTAAAAAGATAAACTATGCTAGGAGAAATCAATTTAGCAAGTAAACCTTTACCCCCGATTTTTAAGGACTGTAGTAGACAATGACAAGTGATCACTTCGACGAGCTTTTCTCTGACATGACTGAATAGAATCTCTTCAAAATTTGATAGCATGTAGATAACTTCGAGCTGGTTCCAACAAGCTTTAGGTCTTTGAATTTGGTGGAGAAATGACTGAGATATGCTCTTCACAAGTTGATAGACTTTCAAGTAGTATGACAGAGAACTCAGAAATGAACAATGAGGATGTATGTATTAATGAACACTTGTATACAATACCATTGGCATGAATGTTATTTCCTAATGGTGTAGATAGGTGTGGGATAGAGTGTAGGCCTCACACACACTCAGATTCAGTAATGAGAAGCTCGGGAGTGATGAGTTCTAACCGCGACTTTTCCATAACTACTTTTATAGAGAGTCAATAAAAATTTGAATTCAAATTCAAACTTTTGGCTCCCTATGATTAAGCTCCTATATCCTAGGAGATATTTCTTCAATCAAAAGCTAACTTTTTCCACGAATCATTTTGGTAGGTGTTTACAAAGATTCCAAGTCAATTTGACTTTTACAAAGAGGTAAAGTGGTAATAAACCACTAGGACTAGTTCCTATGCTTCTTCATATGTGCATGGAGTTTAATGTATCCATCAAGCCAAATGTGTAGGCTTGTGAATTATGCCAACAAAAAAAAAACCTCCGAAAGAAGGAAAAAATTGCCTTGACAGCCCTAGTGTGTTCACACACATCACTACCTAAATATATCAACACTTTGGTGCATCCTTCTACAAGTCCCCAATTCTCACCTAGTAAACCCTCCACTTGCTCATATGTGATATCTTTACACATAAACAGTGTTGAAGTCTCTAGAACTATGAATATCTAAAATAGATGTAGAAAACAATGAAGACGATCACACCAATCTAATCCTTTAGATCTAGAATTTCACAGAGGTATGTATGTCCATCACCATCTTATGCTTGAAAGATTTCAAGGACCATATATCAGGTTGTGGAAACTCGATCTTGAAAAGAGAATATACCTTAATCATCTCTAACCTACCAAAATCATTTGATGAAGAGGGTACAACATATGTATGTGTGAAAAAGAAAACTCTCTCACATAAAAGCTGAGCAAGATGTGCTTACGAAAAGACTAGTGACCCAACATCTCCATGCAATGCTTGGAAAGTACCTCTAAGCTCATGAAGTGATTGCTTCTCCACCAGCATAGAAGGAAATATGTCTGCAACAAAAAAATACACATCTTCATAAGGTATATAAAGAAATTAGAACAGGAATCAATCAATACTAAAGAGTAATACTTACAATTGATAGGATATCTCATTTTGTTTAAGTTCTTCAATTGCATGCTTGAAATTGTAAAAATATGATGTATAATGGCGATACTACCATAATTTTTGAGATTTTTGAAGCCCAATAACTTCCCTTTCCAAAGAAGATCCAAGTTTCCATGATCTCTTACACGATGAAATCCAATTTCAGAGGGTTGCATGTACACCCATGCACCTTTGCAAAAATCATGTCCTAACCAATGCCCTTCTACAATCTTGATATTGTGACATTGTAACACCATAACCTCATCTTTTGGATGCCTATAGGATTTAGGTTCCATTGGAGTTCAAGCTATGGAAATTGTTGGAGTTAGACGTCTGCGGAAGCACGCGAACAGCACAAGGAAGAGGAAGAAGCTTGGAGCACAACACACAAGACTGAATGTATTACTAGAGAATGTACAAAGATAAGTAGCCCATTAGGGCAATAGGCTATATACAAGCCGGGGGAAAAAAAACCTCCTAAAGAGGGAAAAAAGTGCCCCGGCGGTCCTAGAGTGTTCACACACATCACTACCTAAATATATCAACAAATCCCCCCTGGGAGTGATGCGGTGAACAAGGAGCTGGCACTCATGTATAAGGAAGTGCCGAGCTATGTGGAAATCACTCCACAAAAGGAAGTAAGCCCAAAGCTTTGCGGAAAGCTTCAAACTTCTCCCTAGGCAGAGCCTTCGTGAAAAGGTCTGCAATGTTCTCCTGCGTGGGCACATATGCCAAGCTGATCTCCCCAGCAGAGAACCTCTCCCTGACATAGTGATAATGCACCTCAATGTGCTTAGTGCGAGCATGGAACACAGGGTTCCTCGCAACTGCCAATGCGCTCTCACTGTCAATGAAGATGGTGGTGGCAGAAGACTGGCCAACACCCAAATCAGCCATAAGGCGTCTGAGCCACACACACTCAACAGTCGCTGTGAAAGCTGCCCTATACTCAGCCTCACAACTGGAAGTGGCCACAGTAGGCTGCTTCTTGCTCAACCAAGATATACATGAGCTACCAAGCATGAAGCAAAAACCACTGGTGGACACACGAGTGTCATAGCAACCAGCCCAATCTGAGTCAGAAAAAGCATGCAAATCTGGCGGTAGTTATCCCCCCTTGGGATAAAACAACCCAAGTAGCCGAGTACCACTCAAGTAGCGAAAGATGCGCTTAACCGCTTTCCAATGCATGACTCCTGGGCAATGCATAAACCTGCTCATCTGTGAGACAGCAAACTGAATATCTGGCCGAGTAATGCATAAGTAAATCAAGCATCCAACAGCCTGCTGATAGAGAACAGCATCAAATGCATCTCCAGCATCATGAAGACTCAATCGTAAACCTGTCTCCATAGGAGTGGCAATAGGCTTACAGTCTTCCAGGCCAAAACGCTGCAATAATGTGTCAATATATTTCGTTTGACACAAAGCCATTCCACCATCAACTTGCATAAACTGAATGCCCAAATAGTGATGCAAATGCCCCAAATCAGACATCTCAAATGAGGCATGCAAATCAGCCTTGAAATTAGCAATATGCTTCTCAAGAGGACCAGTGAGCAGCATGTCGTCTACATAGACAACAATGATCAAAAGCACATCATTAGCACGCTTAACATATAAGGTGCTTTCAGTTGGACTGTTCTCAAAACCATGTGCAATCAGATAGGCATGTATTTTCTCATACCAAGCACGTGGTGCTTGCTTTAAACCATATAACGCCTTCTTTAACCTGCACACCTGGTTTTCATGCCCTTTCTGCACAAAGCCACGGGGCTGAAAAACATACACTGCTTCATGCAAGTCACCATTCAGAAATGCTGTTTTAATGTCCAACTGATGTACATTCCAACCATGATGGGCTGCAAGTGCACAAATGCTCCGAACAGTAGTCATACGGCATGTAGGTGCAAAGGTCTCATCAAAATCAATGCCTCTTTCCTGCGCATAACCCTTTGCAACAAGCCTAGCCTTATACCTGTCAACTGTACCATCAGGTTTACGCTTCAGCTTGTATACCCACTTAGTGCCAACGGCCTTCTTGCCAGGAGGCAAGTCACATAAAGACCATGTACCATTCTTCATTATAGCATCATATTCAGATTGCATAGCAGCCATCCAATTTTCTGAATTTTGTGCTTCATCAAAAGAAACAGGCTCATTCTCATCACAGAGACTAGATGCAGCCATAGCATAGCAATTTGATGCAAAGGAGGTACTATGAGAGCCTGAACGAGTACGATATGACAAAGGTGCATCTAATTTGCTGTCCCGCAAAGTCTGCACCAACCATTTTGGCATAGTTTTTGCCTGTTCAATATCAGCTCTCTCATCAACAAGTGCATCATGTAAATCTGCATCAGAAATGGCATGATCTGCATCATCATATGAAACCTGCAAAGGCTGAGAAGTTGCCTCATTAGGACCAGCGCTAGCCTGTCCACCTGTAAAAAGAGGCATCAAAGTATCATACATGTCTTTGGAGCTAACAGATGTCTCCTTAGTACATGAAAGCAATGGCTGAATAGCATCTTCCACAAAGACAACATCACGGCTAACCAGAATGCGTTTAGTCTATGGATGATACAGACGATAGCCTTTACTTTCAGAACTGTACCCAACAAAAATACATTTTACTGCCTTATCATCCAATTTTCTGCGATGTTGTTCAGGCACTAATGCATATGCCAAACAACCAAAAACACGCAGATGAGCAACAGATGGCTTGCGGTCATGCCAAGCCTCATATGGAGTGATAGACTGCAACGCTTTCGTGGGACACCTGTTCAGTACATATGCTGCACACATGACAACCTCAAGCCAGAAACTATGTGGTAAAGCCTGACTTTTGACCATGCACCTCGCCATCTCCATGAGTGACCTGTTCTTTCGTTCAGCAACTCCATTCTGTTGAGGTGTATACGGCACTGTACACTGGTGTTTTATCCCACGTTCAGCCAGAAATGCATTAAAATCTGAAGACATATATTCCCCCCCTCGATCAGAACGAAGGGTGCCCATTTTACATGCTGACAGATTTTCAGCCAAAACCAAAAACTGTTTGAAGCACATGAACACTTCGGACTTTGCTTTGAGTGGATATACCCATGCATGCCTGGAAAAATCATCAATGAAAGTCACGAAGTAAAGGTAATTTCCAAAAGAGGGTGTCTGCGTAGGACCACAGACATCACTATGTACAAGCTGCAATTTCTGCATAGCCCGAACTGAACCATCTTTTGGAAAGGAAGAACGCTGCATTTTGCCCAAAATACAGCCTTCACAAACATGTTTTCCAGGTGCCTCAAGTTTGGGAAAAGAGGACACCATTTCAGATTTCTGCAGGCGTAACAAACTAGCAAAATTCAGATGACCAAAGCGTGCATGCCAAAGCTTTGCATCTGACATAGCCTCAGAATCATGAACTGCACATGCCGAATCATTCACAGATTTTTCATAGTCTATGAGCTTATACAGCCCACGACATAAAATGCCAGAAGCAATAATCACATCGCCATTTGAGAGATCATGGACTGTACACCTGTCATCAACGAATTTCACAACCAAGCCAATCTTGGCTAATGCAGAAACTGATAACAGGTTCTTTTTGATCCCTGGCACAAATAAAGCATCTGACAAAGTGAAAGAACTACCATCAGCAGTAGTCAGAATGATCTTACCAACTCCCATAACAGGATAAGAGGAGTTATTGGCGCATGTGACAGTATTCCCTGTAGGGGCAGGCTCGAGTGAAGAGAAGAAACTGTGCTGCGAGGTAATATGTTTGGTTGCCCCACTGTCAAAGTACCAAACATCTAAGTCTACTGCAGACATGCACTGATCATGAGAAGATGGGTCAAAACTGCAAACAGTAGTAAACGCCCATTCTTCTTCCTGCACAAGATTTGCAGACTCTGTTTTTGGTGTAGAGGCCTCTGCAACAACCATTCCAGCCTCTTTCTTCTTTGCCTCTTTAGCAGCCAGTTTTGGACAGTTCTTTATAATATGATCATTTCCTTTACAGTACTTGCAGAACAATTTCTGCTTTTCTGATTTCTTCTCATCTTTATCCTGGTTCTTCGATTGTGCAGCATTTGCAGATTTCTGCTTACTAGTAGAAGAGCTCCATTTTCCTTTGCCCTTCTGACTAGCCAGGAAAGCTTGATCTGCAACACGCATAATGGACCTATTCTGCCTGGACTGATCTTCCTGCAATAGAACAGAGACTAATTCCTCAAATGACAAGGCATTCGGATTGCCTTTCATCATCAATCGAAGAGTAGAGGCAAAACTCTGATATGAATCAGGAAGGCCATTCAGAAAGGTCTGCACAAGTGAGCTATCTGGTATAACCTCATCAGCAGAAATCAATTGTTCCTTCAGGTCTTTGATCTTTGTAAGAGAACTGTCCATCGAATCACCTTCATTCATGTGCTCACTCTCCAACTGTTTTCGGAGGTAAGCAACACGAGCCTCATTCCTAGCCTGGTACAAAGTGGTAAGTGTATCCCAAGCATCCTTTGCTATTCTGCAAGAGCGAATGTGAGGAATAATGGCACGTTTGACAGACAAAGCTATCAATGCATGTGCCTGGGCATCTCTGCCATCCCAACGAATCTGCTCTGCAGTAGGTGCAACAGAAACGGCAGCACGAACAGGAATCTGCGGAATATCATCTTCGACACCATCTTCATCAGCTCCAACACCTGTATTTGCAGTACCTGTCGTTACAGGTGTAACAGGACGTCTTTCAACACCCTGCACAATGTTCCACAATCCTTTTGCAACCAGTACATGTCACATCATATAAGCCCATAATGGGTAGTTGGTACCATCCAACTTATCCTCAACAGCCAACATACGGAATACATCACTGCTTTCAGCCATGGCCGGTGACTAAAATACCTTGATGCAGAAAATTGACTGTATCTCAAAAAGTTGAACAAAACTGCCAAGACGAGTTCTGCTAGACCTGTAGCAGACTTCGAGACGCTTAAACTGGCGAACAGAAACTGGTATATACCTTTGGCACAAAGGACGAAATAGCCTGCACAAGCACTGCGATAGTGCATTCGGAGGCCGAAACGAGCTCAGATCGCGATTTGGGCACCACAGAGCGAAGCCGTTTTGATCTCGAAAACACCCTGAGTATGCTCACCAAATTTTGTGCGAATCTGAGACTGCAAACCGAGGAGTGTTGGCGGCGCCCTAGAAGAATCAACGACCTGCTCTGATACCAATTGTTGGAGTTAGACGTCTGCGGAAGCACGCGAACAGCACAAGGAAGAGGAAGAAGCTTGGAGCACAACACACAAGACTGAATGTATTACTAGAGAATGTACAAAGATAAGTAGCCCATTAGGGCAATAGGTGTATATACAAGCAGGGGGAAAAAAAACCTCCTAAAGAGGGAAAAAAGTGCCCCGGCGGTCCTAGAGTGTTCACACACATCACTACCTAAATATATCAACAGAAATGACATTAGGAATTCAAAGAGGAAGATGCATAGAGAAAGAAATATAGATGCATGAGGTTCAATGGTGTGTTTAGGGAGAGAAACTAGTGGAAAGAGATGACTTTTTGGGACCTAGGTATGGAAGTGTGAGTTTTAGGAGGGAAAAAGTTGTATTTTGAGTTATTTTTGAAAAATCCACTTTTTTTCAGGTCAATTCATGCACAAATTTTGGTTTAGGAGTCAAAAATGAACTTCTGATCCTTAAACATGGTTGGGGGGGACATTGAATGGTGTTATGATAAGTTTTAAACATTTTTGAAATTTTTGAATTTTTGGGCTGAGGTTGGTTACGAGAATCCTTTCTCTCTAGAGGCAAAACCTGAACATATGGGAATCATGTCCCCTCTTCCCCCTTCAGCCCAGTGATTTATAAGCTATAAACTATGTCCACCACCCTCTTTTGCTCGGTCCATCAATAATCACTCCTTAATCCAAAAGGCCAATGCAAGTTTCATTTTTTTCCCTTGATAAAATAAATGTCACTATTAACTTCCTCATAACTGTTTAGAATCAACCCTTGGATCTCCTTTCATTAAAATTCTAACCACTCCCAAGTCTTGTTGTTTACAATAACTATGACTCTCTAATTACCCTCAAATCTGTAATCTTAGAGTCATCAATCTTAGATGAACGTGCAACAATAGTGTACTCATAAAGCAAAAACTTGGATCGATGAATTTTCCCCAAACATGCATCGAATTTATGAAGGATTCTTTCTTGAAAAATTGATGAAATTTTCTCAAAAAATGCATGCATCGAATTTATGAAATATTCCTTCCTAAGAACTCCATAAGCGCTACAGAAGCCAAAAGGAGAGGGAAAACATTATCAAGGTTTACCACTAATTTCAGCCTTATTATGAAACATTCACAAGTACAAAATTTACCATTATCATTCACAAGTGCAAGAGATATCTCAAATATAGAGCCATGATGATGACATATTATATGAAACACTCATAAAAGATAAAGGGTGTTACAAGGCGAGATTGTAAAATTCACTTGTTTTTGAGAGGACATGTTGTAATAGTAAGACATTTGCACCTCTAAATGAAGTTTCAAGGTTCAATAGCCACCTTTATCTTGATGTGAACCCTATGTATGTCGACTCATTTGATTGGGTATCAATTTAATAAAATAGGACTCATACTGTTGGAGTTAGACGTCTACAGAAGCACGCGAATAGCACAAGGAAGAAGAAGAAGCTTGGAGCACAAACACACAATACTGAATGTATTACTAGAGAATGTACAAAGATAAGTAGCCCATTAGGGCAATAGGCGTATATACAAGCCAAGGGAAAAAAATCTCCTCAAGAGGGAAAAAAGTGCCCCGGCGGTCCTAGTGTGTTCTCACACATCACTACCTAAATATATCAAGAAATCCCCCTTGGGAGTGATGCGGTGAACAAGGAGCTGGCACTCATGTATAAGGAAGTGCCAAGCTATGTGGAAATCACTTCACAAAAGGAAGTAAGCCCAAAGTTTTGCGGAAAGCTTCAAACTTCTCCCAAGGCAGAGCCTTCGTGAAAAGGTCTGCTATGTTCTCCTGCGTGGGCACATATGCCAAGCTGATCTCCCTAGCAGAGAACCTCTCCCTGACATAGTGATAATGCACCTCAATGTGCTTAGTGCGAGCATGGAACACAGGGTTGCTCGCAACTGCCAATGCGCTCTGATTGTCAGTGAAGATGGTGGTGGCAGAAGACTGGCCAACACCCAAATCAGCCATAAGGCGTCTGAGCCACACACACTCAACAGTCGCAGCATGAAAGCAATGGCTGAATAGCATCTTCCACAAAGACAACATCACGGCTAACCAGAATGCGTTTAGTCTGTGGATGATACAGACGATAGCCTTTACTTTCAGAACTGTACCCAACAAAAATACATTTTACTACCTTATCATCTAATTTTCTGTGATGTTGTTCAGGCACTAATGCATATGCCAAACAACCAAAAACACGCAGATGAGCAACAGATGGCTTGCGGTCATGCCAAGCCTCATATGGAGTGATAGACTACAGCGCTTTAGTGGGACACCTGTTCAGTACATATGCTGCACACATGACCGCCTCAAGCTAGAAACTATGTGGTAAAGCCTAACTCTTGACCATGCACCTCGCCATCTCCATGAGTGACCTGTTCTTTTGTTCAGCAACTCCATTTTGTTGAGGTGTATACGGCACTGTACACTGGTGTTTTATCCCACGTTCAACCAGAAATGCATTAAAATCAGAAGACATATATTCCCCCCCTCGATCGGAACGGAGGGTGCCCATTTTACATGCTGACAGATTTTCAACCAAAACCAAAAACTATTTAAAGCACATGAACACTTCGGACTTTGCTTTGAGTGGATATACCCATGCATGCCTGGAAAAATCATCAATGAAAGTCACGAAGTAAAGGTAATTCCCAAAAGAGGGTGTCTGCATAGGACCACATACATCACTATGTACAAGCTACAATTTCTGCGTAGCCCGAGCTGAACCATCTTTTGGAAATAAGGAACGCTGCATTTTGCCCAAAATACAGCCTTCACATACATGTTTTCAAGGTGCCTCAAGCTTGGGCAAAGAAGACACCATATCAGATTTCTGCAGGCGTAGCAAACTAGCAAAATTCATATGACCAAAGCGTGCATGCCAAAGCTTTGCATCTGACATAGCCTGAGAATCATGAACTGCACATGCCGAATCATTCACAGATCTTTCATAGTCTATGAGCTTATACAGCCCACGACATAAAATTCCAGAAGCAATAATCACATCGCCATTTGATAGATCATGAACTGTACACCTATCATCAATAAATTTCACAACCAAGCCAATCTTCGCTAATGCAGAAACTGATAACAGTTTCTTCTTGATCCTTGGCATAAATAAAGCATCTCACAAGGTGAAAGAACTACCATCAGCAGTAGTCAGAATGATCTTACCAACTCCCATAACAGGATAAGAGGAGTTGTTGGCGCATGTGACAGTATTCCTTGTAGGGGCAGGCTCGAGTGAAGAGAAGAAACTGCGCTGCGAGGTAATATGTTTGGTCGCCCCACTATCAAAGTACCAAACATCTGAGTCCACTACAGACATGCACTGCTGTTGGGGATTCGGGGACAAGAAGGAGTTTGAGGGTTTGTAGGAGAAAAAAGAGATGATGAAAATGGACTAATAGTGAGAACTTCTGCAAAGGAATACTCTTGGAACCCTTGAATATTACTTATCCTGCAACAATTACAATGACTGCGCACAGTCCAATCAATGACTAAATACAACTTCAGGGAGTATCAATTACTGAAGACCAATTATCTCAAGTCCTCTAGCGGCAGCCTCTCGTGCGCCAATCCTTCACTTGCTTCCCGCTTCCCTTGTGCACACCTTGCACTAAGCTTCCGCCAAGCTAAGGAATTGGTATCACTGCGCAGCACGCAATAGCCCTTCGAACTCTTGGAGTCCAGCCCGCCTTTTCTCTTCTCTGCACACTTTCCTCTTGACACCTCTTGCACTCTTGAATGTCGTCCCCCACTGGAGGCTCTTCTTGCTTCCTTTCTTGCTCTTCTGAAGCTCTCTCTTGCTCTCCACTCTCAATCTGTCCCAATAGCCTTTGTCCTTCCTTTTGTTTTAGAGTCCGCCGGTTCGCGCACTCTAACTGCAATACAATCTTGGTGTCCTTTCAATGTCCCAAGATTGTCTTTTTGAACTGGTCCTCAACGATTCGCTACTTTGTCTTGTAGTGTCTTTAGAACAAGAGTGACTTTTTTAAAATAAAATTTTGATTGGGCGGCCTATTTCCACCTTTTCGTACGCGGCCTTCCACCTTCACTTTTCCTTTTAATTCTTTTTCTTTTTCACCTTAAGATTTAGATTCAACCTTTGAACCTTAAGAGGAAAAATACCTTGTACCTTTAGTTTCAACCGTCTAGGGCTCTACAGATGCCCACCACCTAAAGATCTCTCCGTCCCGGAGAGACAACAGCGATACCAACTGGATAAAATTGGCGGGGTTGAAGAAAACATTAGCCAAGCCCCACAAGCCCGCCTGTTGAAGATCCTCAATAGAAAACATTTGACGAAGGGCAATGGTAGGAATGGAGAGATACATTCGGATTTGCAGGTTTATGTCAGGTGGGAGAAACAGGCGCATATAATCCCCGGTTGGCGAAGATGGGTGGGATGAATGAGATATGGATGGGGAAGGAGAAGGAGGGTGCGGGAGGGGAGGTGGGGAATACAGGTAGCTGGAATCTGAGTCTATGGAATAAAGGGGAAGATCCAGTGTCGGTGCGGTTTGAGTCGCTTGAACAGATGGGTCTGCCGATGAAGGAGGAGGGGGATTGGGATGGGCAGAAGCAATTGTTGAGGCAGGAGCAGAACTATCACCCGGAGTGGGGTCCGCCATGGATGAAACTGGGGAAAGGAAATGGAGCAGAAGAAAGCCTATAGAGGGGAAGAGGAATCGATAGGTTGAAGTGGAGGGAGGGGGGTAGAGGGTGTGATGATTGGATGGTGTTGGGAGGAAGAGGGGGGCGTACGGTGGAGAGGGAGAGGGGTGGTTTTGATGAGGGGGTGGCGTTGAGGTGAATGGAGTCGGGAGGGGTTTGTGCTGGGTTGTGAGGAGGGGGGGGGTTGGGTGAGCGGTGTCGGGAGGGGGGCGCGGGGTAGCGATGAGGGGGGTGTTGGGGATTGGAGAGGGGGGGGCTGGGGGTGCTGTGCCGAGCTTGGTCGGGAGGGGGGGGGCGTAGGTTTGAGAGGGGGGGGGGGGTGTTGAGGGTATTGGAGAGGGGGGGGCTGGGGGGTGCTGCGCCGAGGGGGGGCGGGCGTGGGTTTGAGAGGGGGGGTGTGTTGAGGATTGGAGAGGGGGGGGGGGGCTGGGGGGTGCTGTGCCGAGCGGGGTCGGGAGGGGGGGGGCGTGGGTTTGAGAGGGGGGGGTGTTGAGGAGTGGAGAGGGGGTGGCTGTGGGGTGCTGCGCCGAGCGGGGTCGTGAGGGGGGGGGCGTGGGTTTGAGAGGGGGGGTGTGTTGAGAGTATTGGAGGGGGGGGGCTGGGGGGTGCTGCGCCGAGCGGGGTCGTGAGGGGGGGCGTGGGTTTGAGAGGGGGGGGGGGTGTTGAGGGTATTGGAGAGGGGGGGGCTGGGGGGTGCTGTGCCGAGGGGGGGTGGGCGTGGGTTTGAGAGGGGGGGGGTATTGAGAGTATTGGAGAGGGGGGGGCTGGGGGGTGTTGCGCCGATCGGGTCGTGAGGGGGGGGGCGTGGGTTTGAGAGGGGGGGGGGTGTTGAGGGTATTGGAGAGGGGGGAATGGGGGGTGCTGCGCCGAGGGGGGGCGGGAGGGGGGGGCGGGCGTGGGTTGGAGAGGGGGGGGTTGGGGGGTGCTGCGCCGAGCGGGGTCGTGAGGGGGGGCGTGGGTTTGAGAGGGGGGGTGTTGAGGGTATTAGAGAGGGGGGGGCTGGGGGGTGCTGCGCCGAGGGGGGGCGGGCGTGGGTTTGAGAGGGGGGGGCGTTGAGGGTATTGGAGAAGGGGGGGCTGGGGGGTGCTGCGCCGAGGGGGGGTGTTGAGGGTATTGGAGAGGGGGGGCTGGGGGGTGCTGCGTCGAGGGGGGGCGGGCGTGGGTTGGAGAGGGGGGGGGGTATTGAGAGTATTGGAGAGGGGGGGGCTGGGGGGTGCTGCGCCGATCGGGGTCGTGAGGGGGGGGCGTGGGTTTGAGAGGGGGGGGTGTTGAGGGTATTGGAGAGGGGGGGGCTGGGGGGTGCTGCGCCGAGGGGGGGCGGGAGGGGGGGGCGGGCGTGGGTTTGAGAGGGGGGGGGTTGGGGGGTGCTGCGCCGAGCGGGGTCGTGAGGGGGGGCGTGGGTTTGAGAGGGGGGGGGTGTTGAGGGTATTGGAGAGGGGGGGGCTGGGGGGTGCTGCGCCGAGGGGGGCGGGCGTGGGTTTGAGAGGGGGGGTATTGAGAGTATTGGAGAGGGGGGGGCTAGGGGGTGCTGCGCCGATCGGGGTCGTGAGGGGGGGGCGTGGGTTTGAGAGGGGGGGGTGTTGAGGGTATTGGAGAGGGGGGGGCTGGGGGGTGCTGCGCCGAGGGGGGGCGGAAGGGGGGGCGGGCGTGGGTTTGAGAGGGGGGGTGTGGAGGATTGGAGAGGGGGTGGCTGGGGGGTGCTGCGCTGAGCGGGGTCGTGAGGGGGGGGCGTGGGTTTGAGAGGGGGGGGTGTTGAGGGTATGGGAGAGGGGGGGGCTGGGGGGTGCTGCACCGAGGGGGGGCGGGAGGGGGGGGCGGGCGTGGGTTTGAGAGGGGGGGTCTGGAGGATTGGAGAGGGGGTGGCTGGGGGGTGCTGCGCCGAGCAGGGTCGTGAGGGGGGGGCGTGGGTTTGAGAGGGGGGGTGTGTTGAGAGTATTGGAGAGGGGGGAGGGCTGGGGGGTGCTGTGCCGAGCGGGGTCGGGAGCGGGGGGGCGTGGGTTTGAGAGGGGGCTGTGTTGAAGGGTGATGAAGAGGGGGGAGGTGGAACGGAGAAGGAGGGAGAGGGGGGATCGGTTGTTGCCGCCGGGGGGTTGGGTTGTGGAGGATCGGAGAGAGGGGTTGAAGAGGGTGTGATGAGGGGGGGGTGTCGAAGGGTGATGACAAGGGGGGAGGTGGAACGGAGAGGGTGGGAGAGGGGGATTGGTGGGTGCCGCCGGGGGGTTGGGTTGTGGAGAGTCGGAGAGAGGGGTTGAAGAGGGTGTGAGGAGGGGGGGTGTCGAAGAGTGATGTCGAGGGGGGAAGTGGAACGGAGAGGGAGGGAGAGGGGGGATCGGTTGTTGCCGTCGAGGGGTTGGGTTGTGGAGATTGTTGAGGGGGATTGAGGGTGAGGGGGTGTGAAATGCTCTCCTTCTTTCCTCCCTAGCACAATCTGTTGGAATAGCCTTTGTCCTTCCTTTTGTTTTAGAGTCCGCCGGTTCGCGCACTCTAACTTGCTTTTAGCTTGGGAAACTTCGTTATCTGATGTTGACACATCCTCCTCCAAATTGTATTTGAGGGGTATCTTCCTGCCCCTTCTGTGGTCAGTGATGGGCTCTCCCAATCCATCAACCTGGACCTTTCCTTTGTCTTCATCATAGCCGCCAAATGTACCAGGATTATCAAGAAAAATTCCAAAACAAGAAGAAGAGTTGACGGCATGGAGCCAACTTAAAATATCCTCTTCTTCCTCAAAATCTATTTGGGGTTGATCCTCCGCTTCTGTTTCCATGCAAATGCTCACTGTTTGCATCATACTAGTGTTTCCTTGATTGTCTGGGCCTTCTTCTAAATGAATTTGTGTCAGCTCCTGCCCTTTCTTTTGTACCCACATGGTGTCCTTACCCCAATCATGAATGACACTGGCATGCCTCAGCCAAGGTCTTCCAATTAAGAGGGGAAATCCTCCTTCAACCTGGGGCAATCTTAAAACCACAAAATCCAGGATAAATAGATTACCTTGCACTTCAAGTGGAACTTTTGGGATTACCCCTAAGGGCCTTACTTTGCTCTGATCTGCCAAAGTGACTGTGAAATTTGCAGGTCTTGAAGGGTGGAGTCCAATCCTTTTCATGGTATGTTCAGGCATCAAATTAATGCCAGAACCACCATCTACAATAACACCTTGAAATTCATGGCCCTTGATTGATATTGTAAGCCGAGGGCTTTTATAATCTGTAAGGGGTGCTTCACCCCTAATTATCCCTTGATGTAAGATAGCAGTCTTAGCCACTAAGCTTGTCGTAGAAGCTTCATCAATTATCTGCAATAATTCTGACCTGAATTTCCCATCCATCTTTATTAAATCAAGAATACTAACCTCCTTTTTCATGGACTTGAGCAGTCTGGAGGCTTCTGATTCCTTAAGAGCTTGGGCTCCATTTGACTTATCCAACTCCTCATGAGCCCTGCTGAATGCCTGTCCAATGGCATCACTGGTACTTGTGCAATTTTCCTTTTTCCTTGTGTCTGCACTTGTGGTGGCTAGGTCTTCGGACACACCTTTGTCTCTGTTTAATCCATTAATCAATGATTCTTGACCCATGTCCACTGGAGCCTTCCCCTTGCTCCTTGTCTGCACAGTAAAAGAGTCAATTTCCTCTAACTGCACCACCCTGGTAGATGGTGACAGCACCTTAACTTGATTTGCCATTTCTTTTTCCTGCACAGAAATCATTTGGATATGGGGCCCTGATGAAGAGGCTTGATTCTTAGGACAGCAATTTGTATAATGGTCTCTGGCCTCAGGGCAGTTCCTACAAGGAGGTGCATTCTCTGGTAGAGTGCACCTACTTTGGTAGTGCCCACATTCTCCACACCTGAAGCAAATAATTGGCCTTCTAGGCCCATTTGCAAGGTTAGTTCTTGGTCTAGGATTATAGTTATTACCTTGGTTTATTGCTGCTGCCATTACATTTGCTGGTGGCAAGAGCCCGCCTTGTGTCCAGTATGTCGTTGTCGGTATTCCCCTTGATTGGCATTCATGGGCTTCATGCCCAATCTTTCTGCATAATTGACAAGTCACATTTAGCAAAGGGCATTCACTTACTATATGTCCTTGCTTACTGCACATGGAGCACCAGAGTCCGTTCTTAATGCCGCCTCCTTTTAGTTCTTGCAACTCCTGCCTCAGCTGAGCTAGTTCCTCTGCTTGGGCTTCCTCTTCCTTTTGGAGCTTGAGGGCTTCAATCTCTCTTTTTAGCTGGGCTACAGTAGTCTCCTCCTCTGTATAGGGCTTATTCCTCTTCAAGCCTTCCAATTCCCTTCTTAACTGGCTCACAGGGTCCTCCAGTTCTGTACCATATGATAGTTGGGAAGACGTTGTACCATACTGGTGCCTTATTTGTTCCAAGCGGGTGGCCGTGTTGATGAATTCCTCAACAGAGGCCGTAGGTAGCACCAACTCTTTTATTTTGCATTGGGTGACCACAGGTAAAGGTTTGGCTAACCACTTCTTGACAAAGAAGTCGTGTGGTGGATCCGGTAATTTGGCCATTAATGCTTTTGCCCTGGTCACGAATTCGGGGAACTTCTCTCCTGGACCCAACTTCAAGTTTTCCAATTCTTCTATAATGATTTCAGCCGTGTTGCCATGCTGAAATTGATTCTTAAAGGCCTCTTTCATCATATCCCAAGAGGTAAAGTGATTTTCGGCAAACTGACTGAACCACTTGTCTGCCAGACCTTCCAATGTGGCGGGGAAGAGTATCAAGAAAGCATCTTCCCTACCCATTAGTCCCCTAGTCTTACATAATGAAAGAAATCGTCGAATGTGCTCATCTGTGTCCTCATGGGCTAAACCTCTGAAGGAGGGGAATTTTATGTTTAACCTGGAGAGCAAGATTTCTAGGTCCACCTGCCCTGCCATGCTTCCTACCGATGAAGTCGATGAAAGTGGACTTGATGATCTTCGGTTCGTCTTTCTTCTTGTCTGCTTGCACTTGATTCTCAAGGTTTGTGACCGGGTCGCGGTCATGAGCTATTCATAGTCCACTAAAAATGAGACACTTGATAAAAGGATGTACCTTTTGGCCCACTGGAGTAGTGTTGTCGACACTGGAATGTTGTCCTCCAATGGCAATATATAGTCTCCTATGCTCAAAGCTCCTTGGAAGTCCCACTGGGCGTGCCAAATTTGTTGGGGATTCGGGGACAAGAAGGAGTTTGAGGGTTTGTAGGAGAAAAAAGAGATGATGAAAATGGACTAATAGTGAGAACTTCTGCAAAGGAATACTCTTGGAACCCTTGAATATTACTTATCCTGCAACAATTACAATGACTGCGCACAGTCCAATCAATGACTAAATATAACTTCAGGGAGTATCAATTACTGAAGACCAATTATCTCAAGTCCTCTAGCGGCAGCCTCTCGTGCGCCAATCCTTCACTTGCTTCCCGCTTCCCTTGTGCACACCTTGCACTAAGCTTCCGCCAAGCTAAGGAATTGGTATCACTGCGCAGCACGCAATAGCCCTTGGAACTCTTGGAGTCCAGCCCGCCTTTTCTCTTCTCTGCACACTTTCCTCTTGACACCTCTTGCACTCTTGAATGTCGTCCCCCACTGGAGGCTCTTCTTGCTTCCTTTCTTGCTCTTCTGAAGCTCTCTCTTGCTCTCCACTCTCAATCTGTCCCAATAGCCTTTGTCCTTCCTTTTGTTTTAGAGTCCGCCGGTTCGCGCACTCTAACTGCAATACAATCTTGGTGTCCTTTCAATGTCCCAAGATTGTCTTTTTGAACCGGTCCTCAACGATTCGCTACTTTGTCTTGTAGTGTCTTTAGAACAAGAGTGACTTTTTTAAAATAAAATTTTGATTGGGCGGCCTATTTCCACCTTTTCGTACGCGGCCTTCCACCTTCACTTTTCCTTTTAATTCTTTTTCTTTTTCACCTTAAGATTTAGATTCAACCTTTGAACCTTAAGAGGAAAAATACCTTGTACCTTTAGTTTCAACCGGCTAGGGCTCTACAACTGCTCTTGAGAAGATGGGTCAAAATTGCAAACAGTAGTAAACGCCCATTCTTCTTCCTGCACAAGATTAGCAGACTCTGTTTTTGGTGTAGAGGCTTCTGCAACAACCATTCCAGCCTTTTCTTTCTTTGCCTCTTTTGCAGCCAGTTTTGGACAGTTCTTTATGATATGATCATTCCCTTTACAGTACTTGCAAAAAAAATTCTGCTTTTCTAATTTCTTCTCATCTTTATCGTGGTTCTTCGAATGTGCAGCATTTGCAGATTTCTGCTTACTAGTAGAAGAGCTCCATTTTCCTTTGCCCTTCTGACTAGCCAGGAAAGCTTGATCTGCAACATGCATAATGGACCTGTTCTACCTGGACTGATCTTCCTGCAACAGAACAGAGACTAACTCCTCAAATGATAAGGCATTCGGATTTCCTTTCATCATCAACCGAAGAGTAGAAGCAAAACTTTGATATGAATCAGGAAGACCATTCAGAACGGTCTACACAAGTGAGCTATGTGGTATAACCTCATCAGCAGAAATCAATTGTTCCTTCAAATCTTTGATCTTTGTTAGGAAACTGTCCATAGAATCACCTTCATTCATGTGCTCACTCTCCAACTGTTTTCGAAGGTAAGCAACACGAGCCTCATTCCTAGCTTGGTACAATGTGGTAAGTGTATCCCAAGCATCCCTAGCTGTTCTGCAAGACCGAATATGAGGAATAATGGCATGTTTGACAGACAAAGCTATCAATGCATGTGCTTGGGCATCTCTGCCATCCCAACGAATCTGCTCTACAGTAGGTGCAACAGAAACAACAGCACGAACAGGAATCTGCGAAATATCATCTTCGACACCATCTTCATCAGCTCCAGCACCTGTATTTGCAGTACCTGTCGTTACAGGTGTAACAAGACGTCTTTCAACACCCTGCACAATGTTCCACTTCCACAATCCTTTTGCAACCAAAACATGTCGCATCATATAAGCCCATAATGGGTAGTTGGTACCATCTAACTTATCCTCAATAACCAACATACGGAATACATCACTGCTTTCAGCCATGGCCGGTGACTAAAATACCTTGATGCAGAAAACTGACTGTATCTCAAAAAGTTGAACAGAACTACCCCAATGAATTCTACTAGACCTGTAGTAGACTTCGAGACGCTTATATAGGCGAACAGAAACTAGTATATATCTTTGGCACAAAAAGACGAAATAGCCTGCACAAGCGCTACGATAGTGCGTTCGGAGGTGGAAACGAGCTTAGATCGCGATTTCGTCACCACAAAGCGAAGCAATTTTGATCTATGAAACACCCTGAGTATGCTCACCAAATTTCGTGCGAATCTGAAACTACAAACGGAGGAGTGTAGACGGCGCCCTAGATGAAGCGACGACCTGCTCTGATACCAATTGTTGGAGTTAGACATCTGCAGAAGCACGCGAACAGCACAAGGAAGAAGAAGAAGCTTGGAGCGCAAACACACAATACTGAATGTATTACTAGAGAATGTACAAAGATAAGTAGCCCATTAGGGCAATAGGTGTATATACAAGCCGAGGGAAAAAAACCTCCTAAAGAGGGAAAAAAGTGCCCCGGCGATCCTAGTGTGTTCACACACATCACTACCTAAATATATCAACACATACCACTAATGCACAAATAATTTAACGATACTGTTTTGCAAAACATTTAACTTGTACTAATATTAAGTTTTACCATCGTGCATAGTTATTTTGTTTCAAGCTCTTACTAACAATGTATCTTGATTTATATCCAAATATTTACATTTCAATCCAATGTATGTTGATATATTTAGGTAGTGATGTGTGTGAACACTCTAGGACCGCCGGGGCACTTTTTCCCCTCATTAGGAGGTTTTTTTCCCCCGGCTTGTATATACGCCTATTGCCCTAATGGGCTACTTATCTTTGTACATTCTCTAGTAATACATTCAGTCTTGTGTGTTGTGCTCCAAGCTTCTTTTTCTTCCTTGTGCTGTTCACGTGCTTCCGCAGACGTCTAACTCCAACAATTGGTATCAGAGCAGGTCGTCGCTTCTTCTAGGGCGCCGTCGACACTCCTCCGTTTGTAGTCTCAGATTCGCACGAAATTTGCTGAGCATACTCAGGGTGTTTCCGAGATCAAAATAGCTTCGTTCTGTGGTGCCGAAATCGCGATCTGAGCTCGTTTCGGCCTCCGAACGCACTATCGCAGCGCTTATGCAGGCTATTTCGTCCTTTTGTGCCAAAGGTATATACCAGTTTCTGTTCGCCAATTTAAGCGTCTCAAAGTCTGCTACAGGTCTAGTAGAACTCATCTAGGCAGTTTTGTTCAACTTTTTGAGATACAGTCAATTTTCTACACCAAGGTATTTTAGTCACCGCCCATGGCTGAAAGCAGTGATGTATTCCGTATGTTGGCTGTTGAGGATAAGTTGGATGGTACCAACTACCCATTATGGGCTTATATGATGTGACATGTACTGGTTGCAAAAGGATTGTGGAACATTGTGCAGGGTGTTGAAAGACGTCCTGTTACACCTGTAACGACAGGTACTGCAAATACAGGTGTTGGAGCTGATGAAGATGGTGTCGAAGATGATATTCCGCAGATTCCTGTTCGTGCTGCTGTTTCTGTTGCACCTACTGCAGAGCAGATTCGTTCGGATGGCAGAGATGCCCAGGCACATGCATTGATAGCTTTGTCTGTCAAACGTGCCATTATTCCTCACATTCGCTCTTGCAGAACAGCAAAGGATGCTTGGGATACACTTACCACTTTGTACCAGGCTAGGAATGAGGCTCGTGTTGCTTACCTCCGAAAACAGTTGGAGAGTGAGCACATGAATGAAGGTGATTCTATGGACATTTTTCTTACAAAGATCAAAGACCTGAAGGAACAATTGATTTCTGCTGATGAGGTTATACCAGATAGCTCACTTGTGCAGACCGTTCTGAATGGTCTTCCTGATTCATATCAGAGTTTTGCCTCTACTCTTCGGTTGATGATGAAAGGCAATCCGAATGCCTTGTCATTTGAGGAATTAGTCTCTGTTCTGTTGCAGGAAGATCAGTCCAGGCAGAACAGGTCCATTATGCGTGTTGCAGATCAAGCTTTCTTGGCTAGTCAGAAGGGCAAAGGAAAATGGAGCTCTTCTACTAGTAAGCAGAAATCTGCAAATGCTGCACAATCGAAGAACCAGGATAAAGATGAGAAGAAATCAGAAAAGCAGAAATTGTTCTGCAAGTACTGTAAAGGAAATGATCATATTATAAAGAACTGTCCAAAACTGGCTACTAAAGAGGCAAAGAAGAAAGAGGCTGGAATGGTTGTTGCAGAGGCCTCTACGCCAAAAACAGAGTCTGCAAATCTTCTGCAGGAAGAAGAATGGGCGTTTACTACTGTCTGCAGTTTTGACCCATCTTCTCATGATCAGTGCATGTCTGCAGTAGACTCAGATGTTTGGTAGTTTGACAGTGGGGCGACCAAACATATTACCTCGCAGCGTAGTTTCTTCTCTTCACTCGAGCCTGCCCCTACAGGGAATACTGTCACATGCGCCAATAACTCCTCTTATCCTGTTATGGGAGTTGGTAAGATCATTCTGACTACTGTTGATGATAGTTCTTTCACTTTGTCAGATGCTTTATTTGTGCCAGGGATAAAAAAGAACCTGTTATAAGTTTCTGCATTAGCCAAGATTGGCTTGGTTGTGAAATTCGTTGATGACAGGTGTGCAGTCCATGATCTCTCAAATGGCCATGTGATTATTGCTTCTGGCATTTTATGTCGTGGGATGTATAAGCTCATAGACTATGAAAGATCTGTGAATGATTCGGCATGTGTAGTTCATGATTCTCAGGCTATGTCAGATGCAAAGCTTTGGCATGCACGCTTTGGTCATCTCAATTTTGCTAGTTTGTTACGCCTGCAGAAATCTGAAATGGTGTCCTCTTTGCCCAAACTTGAGGCACCAGGAAAACATGTTTGTGAAGGCTGTATTTTGGGCAAAATGCAGCGTTCTTCCTTTCCAAAAGATGGTTCAGTTCGGGCTACGCAGAAATTGCAGCTTGTACATAGTGATGTCTGTGGTCCTATGCAGACACCCTCTTTTGGAAATTACCTTTACTTCGTGACTTTCATTGATGATTTTTCCAGGCATGCATGGGTATATCCACTCAAAGCAAAGTCCGAAGTGTTCATGTGCTTCAAACAGTTTTTTGTTTTGGCTGAAAATCTATCAGCATGTAAAATGGGCACCCTCCGTTCTAATCGAGGGGGGGAATATATGTCTTCAGATTTTAATGCATTTCTGGCTGAACGTGGGATAAAACACCAGTGTACAGTGCTGTATACACCTCAAGAGAATGGAGTTGCTGAACGAAAGAACAGGTCACTCATGGAGATGGCGAGGTGCATGGTCAAAAGTCAGACTTTACCACATAGTTTCTGGCTTGAGGCTATCATGTGTGCAGGATATGTACTGAATAGGTGTCCCACTAAAGCGTTGCAGTCTATCACTCCATATGAGGCTTGGCATGACCGCAAGCCATCTGTTGCTCATCTGCGTGTTTTTGGTTGTTTGGCATATGCATTAGTGCCTGAACAACATCGCAGAAAATTGGATGATAAGGCAGTAAAATGTATTTTTGTTGGGTACAGTTCCGAAAGTAAAGGCTATCGTCTGTATCATCCACAGACTAAACACACTCTGGTTAGCCGTGATGTTGTGTTTGTGGAAGATGCTATTCAGCCATTACTTTCATGTACTAAGGAGACATCTGTTAGCTCCAAAGACATGTATGATACTTTGATGCCTCTTTTTACAGGTGGACAGGCTAGTGCTGGTCCTAATGAGGCAACTTCTCAGCCTTTGCAGGTTTCATATGATGATGCAGATCATTCCATTTCTGATGCAAATTTACATGATGCACTTGTTGATGACAGAGCTGATATTGAGCAGGCAAAAACTATGCCAGAATGGCTGGTGCAGACTTTGCGTGACAGCAAATTAGATGCACCTTTGTCATATCGTACTCGTTCAGGCTCTCATAGTACCTCCTTTGCATCAGATTGCTATGCTATGGCTGCATCTAGTCTCTGTGATGAGAATGAGCCTGTTTCTTTTGATGAAGCACAAAATTCAGAAAATTGGATGGCTGCTATGCAATCTAAATATGATGCTATAATGAAGAATGGTACATGGTCTTTATGTGACTTGCCTCCTGGCAAGAAGGCCATTGGCACTAAGTGGGTATACAAGCTGAAGCGTAAACCTGATGGTACAGTTGACAGGTATAAGGCTAGGCTTGTTGCAAAGGGTTATGCACAGGAAAGAGGCATTCATTTTGATGAGACCTTTGCACCTTCATGCTGTATGACTATTGTTTGGAGCATTTGTGCACTTGGAGCCCATCATGGTTGGAATGTACATCAGTTGGACATTAAAACAACATTTCTGAATGGTGACTTGCATGAAGAAGTGTATGTTTTTCAGCCCCATGGATTTGTGCAAAAAGGGCATGAAAACCAGGTTTGCAGGTTAAAGAAGGCATTATATGGTTTAAAGCAAGCACCACGTGCTTGGTATGAGAAGATACATGCCTATCTGATTGCACATGGTTTTGAGATCAGTCCAACTGAAAGCACCTTATATGTTAAACGTGCTAATGATGTGCTTCTCATCATTGTTGTCTATGTTGATGACATGCTGCTCACTGGTCCTATTGAGACACATATTGCTGATTTTAAGGCTGATTTGCATGCCTCATTTGAGATGTCTGATTTGGGGCATTTGCATCACTATTTGGGCATTCAGTTTATGCACGTTGATGGTGGAATGGCTTTGTGTCAAACGAAATATATTGACACATTATTGCAGCGTTTTGGCCTTGAAGATTGTAAGCCTATTGCCACTCCTATGGAGACAGGTTTACGATTGAGTCTTCATGATGCTGGAGATGCATTTGATGCTGTTCTCTATCAGCAGGCTGTTGGATGCTTGATTTACTTATGCATTACTCGGCCAGATATTCAGTTTGCTGTCTCACAGATGAGCAGGTTTATGCATTGCCCAGGAGTCACGCATTGGAAAGCGGTTAAGCGCATCTTTCGCTACTTGAGTGGTACTCAGCTACTTTGGTTGTTTTATCCCAAGGGGGGATCACTACCGCCATATTTGCATGCTTTTTCTGACTCAGATTGGGCTGGTTGCTATGACACTCGTATGTCCACCAGTGGTTTTTGCTTCATGCTTGGTAGCTCATGTATATCTTGGTTGAGCAAGAAGCAGCCTACTGTGGCCACTTCCAGTTGTGAGGCTGAGTATAGGGCAGCTTTCACAGCGACTGTTGAGTGTGTGTGGCTCAGACGCCTTATGGCTGATTTGGGTGTTGGCCAGTCTTATGCCACCACCATCTTCACTGACAGTCAGAGCGCATTGGCAGTTGCGAGCAACCCTGTGTTCCATGCTCGTACTAAGCACATTGAGGTGCATTATCACTATGTCAGGGAGAGGTTCTCTGCTGGGGAGATCAGCTTGGCATATGTGCCCACGCAAGAGAACATTGCAGACCTTTTCACGAAGGCTCTGCCTAGGGAGAAGTTTGAAGCTTTCTGCAAAGCTTTGGGCTTACTTCCTTTTGTGGAGTGATTTCCACATAGCTTGGCACTTCCTTATACATGAGTGCCAGCTCCTTGTTCAGCGCATCACTCCCAGGGGGGGATTTGTTGATATATTTAGGTAGTGATGTGTGTGAACACTCTAGGACTGCCGGGGCACTTTTTTCCCTCTTTAGGAGGTTTTTTTCCCCCGGCTTGTATATACGCCTATTGCCCTAATGGGCTACTTATCTTTGTACATTCTCTAGTAATACATTCAGTCTTGTGTGTTGTGCTCCAAGCTTCTTCTTCTTCCTTGTGCTGTTCGCGTGCTTCCGCAGACGTCTAACTCCAACAATGTACACAATCTATTTAGAAGTATAAATATTTAAGTTACTTATTGAATAACTTCTTCAGTTAAATAAGAAGTTATGTATGTTAAAAAACTATTAAGAAGCTGATAAGAATATGACGGCAGCTGCAACATATAATGTGTAAATTACAACACTAGTTCGCCACCATATCACATTAACTAAATCACTGAAAAATCTGTGTGTAGAGTTGCGCTCTCATTTTTTTTGTTTTTCTTTTCCAGAAAATAATTATGATTTTATGGTTTACAATTTCTTTAAAAGTGGAATTAACTTGGAATTATAAGTGAAGCCATAACATTGAAAAGAATCTCCACGCTTCACAAAGCAAGAGTTAATCAACTAGCATACTATAGCTAACATCATAAGTATTCATATTAGCTAACAAATAAGTATTTATATATACATCATAAGTATTTATATTAGCTAACAAATAATTTCTTCAATTAAATAATAAATTATATGAACTTAAGAAATTACTTTTTATATAACAACAACAGGATGTCAACTCTTCTATCTAATGTGTAAAGCACAATATTAGTTTCCCACTAAATAACATTAACCAAATCACTGAAGTCTCTGTGTACAGATGCACTCTCTTTTTTTTCTTTCCATAAACTTTATATTCACATCCTAAAAATTTATAGTCACCTAAAGAATAATTTATTCAATAAAGAAAGTATTAAAAATCTGATAACAATGTGGAGTCAGATCTTACATCTAATGGGTGAGGCACATTATTGGTTTTCATTCATATCACATTACCCAAATCACTGAAGTCTCTGTGTACAGATGCACTCTCATTTTTGTCATTTTCTTTCCAAGATTGGAGTGGAATGGATTTGAGAATAGACTTGAAAGGCATAACATTCAGAAAACTGTCCACATTTCATAAAGCAAGGCTGATCAACTAGCACATTACATGAAGACAAACTACTGATTAGGTATAGAGCCTAATGGCCTAAGGCTACGGGTACAATCTAAGGAGAATTCTTTGAGAATAGGACCCATGCCTGTGTATGACCCATGCAACTTGCATGAACATGACCCATGCAAAATCGCTTCACAAAAGCTGACTCGAACACACACCACAAGCACACTTGAACATACCATCAAAAGAGTGTCCTCAATACCATCAAAATCCCTTCCGAGCCCGCGTAGTCTAATAGCTGATGCTTTGAAGCTATGGGAGGAAATCCTGAGTTCAATTCTTGGCTCGACATGTCCATGAGTCTCGCATGATGAGTGCCTCTACCTTATGAGGTTGGGTGGTGCCTCTACCTTATGCACCCATAGTCAACAATGCCGCCGTTCTCTGTTCTGGTCTCTCTCCTGACTGCCGATACTACAATCAGCTGAACTTTCTCCAATTCTCTCTCTCTCATCGCTGCAATCTCTCTCTAGCTACGAGCTTCTCTCTTTCTCCCTCTATCAATTCACGACAAATCTGCAATTTAAAACTCTCTTCCTTTGTAAGA
Organism: Ceratopteris richardii; assembly: GCA_020310875.1. Lineage (NCBI taxonomy): Eukaryota > Viridiplantae > Streptophyta > Polypodiopsida > Polypodiales > Pteridaceae > Ceratopteris > Ceratopteris richardii. The sequence continues at coordinate 111,619,750 of CM035406.1, forward strand.
ATCGTGCAGCGACAAAACAGCGATGTTGTGGTCTCGTGTTCCTCTCCTGGCTGGCAGAACCACGATCAAAAACACTTTTCTCGTTAACATGCAGAACACCGCCTACCTCTCTCTCTCTCTCTCTGTCTCTCTCTCACACACACACATCGCAGCGCCACACTACAATTCTTATTTCTCTCTATCTCAATTTCTTTGCACAAAAAAGTGGAGACAAGAGCCCTTCCCTTTTCTTCCTCTTAACAACGTTATACGCAAAGAGTATGATTAAAAACAAATGTGACCCACATTCATTCTATTCTGTCATTTTTTTTTTTTTTTTTAAAGAAGGTTTGGTCGAGGCCTACTCCCTGACTTTAACTTTGAAATTGCAACTGTACAAGGAAGGGCTTAGTACCCATGGGACCCCCCTTATCCTACAAGAACAGGGGTTAGACTCAGACCAGGAAGGACTTACAACAAACAGGGATTTAAACTGGCATGAAGGCACTACACAATTCTCTGCCCGAAGGTACAAGGGTCCATCGCCCGAAGGCAGCATCAGATTTTCCACGCCCGAAGGCAGCATCAAATTTTCCACACCCGAAGGCTCAAGTGCGTCCCGCAGCACATGGGGGTTGAACCCACACCCCCGCCTCAAGAGGCGAGGGATCCAACCACTAAACCAGGCATCTGAGACTTCTATTCTGTCAGGTTCTCCTCCACACATCAGTGAGTCATCAATACATCCATCGAGTACTTTTATGAGCTTCAAAATTCACAAAAGGAGACTACAATGCTTTTCCATAAGCAGAGTCTGTTTTTCTTTACATTGCTACATAACTTACGTACTTATGTAGTTTTAAATATATTATTTTTAAGTATAAAATTCACTGCCAAAAAAGAGCAACTTTCTCTAAGACCCTGAGGGCCTTAAACTACACCTAAGAATTCCACAAGTACGAACTTTCTTGGGTAACACATACAAACGAACGCAAGTATGCACATATGTTAATATATGCGTGCCTATGTACCTACATACATGTATACATGCATGTGCTTGTGTTTAGATACATGTGTGTATAAGCGTATATATATGTGCACACATACGTATCTGCATACATATACAGATGCCTATGTAAACAGATGGAAAAGGGTGATTATTTGTGCCTATCTGCATACATATACAGATGCCTATGTAAACAGATGGAAAAGGGTGATTATTTGTGGATCTACCCATTTGGGTATATAGGTTATCTCATTTTGTAGAAATTTGAACTAGATTTTAAGGTAAGTGAACTACTATGGTTTCCTCTTTTGGGGAGACAATCTATAAACTATACCGTAATTAGGGAGTTCCAAGGGGGTTTGAGCATGTCTTCCCTAGTTTTACAACAAAGGGAATCTTCCTATGAATATTCCTTATTGAATAGAATATTCCATAATATTTGCTAGGTCATCCAAACCAATCTAATTTAGATAATTTGGAGGTAGTTACTATCTGACTTTGCTCTCACAATATATATATATATATATATATATATATATATATATATATATATATATATATATATATATATATATATATATATATATATATATACATACATACATACATACACACGCGCGCGCACACACACACATATATATATACACACACACATATATATATACACACACACATATATATGGATATAAACGTTTGGGTAATAGGTTATCTCATTTTGTAGAAAGTTGAGATAGGTTTTCAAGGTAAGTGAGCTACTATGGAGTCCTCTTTTGGGGAGACAATCTATAAACTATATCTTAATTAGGGAGTCCCAAGGGGGATAATGGACCCCCTAATGGGTGGTTGAGAATATCTTCCTTGGCTTGACAATAAATGGAATCTTCCTATGAATATTCGTTATTGAATAAAATATTCCATAATATTTGCTAGGTCCTCCAAACCAATCTGATTGAGATCATTTGAAGGTAGTTAGTATCTGACTTTGCTCTTTGTGTTTGCATTTATGTGTGTGTGTGTGTGTGAATGTGCATGCACGGTTTGATCATCTATCTCTCAACCAAAAAAGTGATATTGCAAGTATCCTAAGCTCCTCATCCACCTTCTTTGTATATGATAAGCTCCATAGTGGGTGAATCTGAGTGTACAAATTCATCTTTGTATGAGTTCTATGAATAATTAGAATTTCCATTTCTATTGGCTATTGTGTACCCCATGTCTCTTGCTCAAGTTTTACTATTTATGTTACCTTTATGTAGAGACTCAAGCTTACATGGATGCAAAAGGTTATCCACATGGAAAAGGATTTCCATCTGAAAGAGCTTAGAGAAGCTTGTAGGAGGTAGAAAAGTGAGTTGCAAAACGATGAAGTTAGGTCCAATCAATGGGCACACGACCAACCCTTAAGCTTATGGAGACTCAAATACACCTTATAGGCATGTGATAAGTGAAATAAAATTCACAACGTACTTTGGAGCATCAAGGAGAAAGAGTCGATACAAAACATATAGGCTTTTGCATTGAGTGGCTCAAAAAACTTACTATCTTTGGATGAAACAATCAATTTTAAATGCTCATAGCAGCCAACATGATTTCAACTAGAAAAAATCCTTTTGGAGGAATGCTAAACATAGGGTTGGGTGTATAGAATTCACAACACTACAAGAAATAAGCAAAATATGCTTTCGGAACGAACTTGACACTCAATAGTGCTACCTCTTATTTTTCAGGGATGCACATAGATAGACCCTGAGACATAAAAATTAAGATCTCTCCCAATCTATTGAACCAAAGGCTTCGAAAATTGGTATCCATAAAGTAGAAACTAATAGCTTTCTAATCAATGCTCACTCATCCAATTTGGACTTTGTAGAGAGAGCAGTAGCCTCTACAAATGTACTATTTTTGAAGAAGATGATGGAAAGAAATGAAGACAATGATGTCCACATGTATATGTATATTGCTTCCATGTAATGTATAGGTGATTTGAAGTCTCTAAATAGATTCTTGAAGTGCTCCATGACTTTGGCAAGTGGTTTTTGAATTCATATGAAGGTGGGATTAGTTGTTGAAGAGAATCAATTCACTTTTCTACAATCTAGGAAAAGTGACGATCTAGTTTGATTTACTTTTAGGTGATTGATTGATTTATTGCTTTTGAAGCTCAACCACCTCAAATTCGTGGATGTTTAGCCCTCTTTTTCTCCTTTTACATGTGTAAAGCTCTAGGAGTTTGCAATGGTAAATGATCCATACAAAGTCTTTTAAAAATACAATAAATGTTCATAGGTAAAAGAATGCTTCAATGCATATTTTGACATAATCCATACAATAGCATTTTGATGTAGATCAAATCCACCTCATGCATAGTGTAAGCTTGATGTTCCAACAGCTCCCCCTCAAGCGGAAGTAAACTTGAGTCTTCATTCTCTAATAGGTTGAATACCTACCATCGATTTAAATTTGCAAAGCTTTATTCCGTCCTCTAGGGGCTTGTGGTCTCACTTGTCTCGATTGGGGCCTAGGGTTGGGATTCGTGTACATGAAATTGGAGTATTATGGCTCCCAATTTTGTTCCATAGGTGGTGCCTCTTATTGATAGGAATAAGCCTCACTATGCTCAGGTGACTCTATGAAATAAGCTTGTGGACTATCTTCATGGAATTAGTTAGAACTATGAGCATTTTTCTAAAACCAATGGGGTTATTGGCATCAGTGCTCTATTTGGGCTCTCCTCAACCACTGAATACTTAACTAAAATCACATTAGCAGGAGGTGGTGGTTGGTTTCCTAAGACTGTTTGTGGCCTATATGGTGCCTGATACTGTTGTTGCGGACTATAATATGGCTGTTGGTATTGATTTTGATACATACCCTACTTGTAAGGTTGCAGATAAGTTTGTCTGATAGCCTGCCTATTATAGGGACAATCTTGAGCCGTATGGTTTGTGTATTTTCTCTCAATGATGCAATGTGGAGTATTAGGTTTCCCTTGGGGTTGAGCCATCATTGGATAAGCATTAGCCATGTGATCTCCACAAGTATAACATCGCTTCAATGAGGTGACCTTGGTGTTTGTCTATTTTGAACTCCTAACTTTCTTGCAACCTGCTCAGCTATCTCATCTATCTCAATGGAGGTTCTTAAGGTATGACTAGGAGAACTGTCAAACTTCTTATAGAGTTTTGACAGTGCTAACTCCTCACCCAAATTGTCTTCCATGTCAATGCACATCCGCACACACTCTTCTATGGATCTAGGCTCTTTCAAGTACACATATGACCTTAACTTGGTGCTTTGTAATCCATCTAAAAACAAGGCCACTTGTTTGGTCAGTGTGGGTAATTTTGGCACATTGCATCTTTCTAAGTATTGTCTAAACCTTCTTCCTACAAGTTGCACTGTTTCCTGGGGTGTTGTCTTGAAGCTATGGATCAAGAACGATGTGTTATGCCTGATACCACTTTTGGAAAATTCTACAATGAATGCTTCTAGCAATTGGCCTATATATGGGTACTTGCGACTATTTAGGGGCTGAAACCAAGCTAAGGCAATTCCCTTAAGAGTGAAACCAAATGCCTCGAATTGAGTGAATAAGTCTTCGACCTGTTCAGCTCTTAACACCTGTTTAAACTTGGCCACATGATCATAAGGGTCTCCATTTCCATCAAAATAGTTCTTCATTGCCTTAACCACTTGAGAGGTTCTAAGGGTTCTTGGGTGCTCTCGAGGTCTAGGCAATGGAAACTCATGTTCATCTCTTTGATGCCTATGTGCTCTATGTCTCTCTCTTTCAGGTCTTTCACCCTCATTTCTTAATCGATCTCTACCCATGGTGTGTGCAAAGCTTACCTCGAGTCTCTCTCTGGTTTTGTCCCTCTGGGTTTCATGAGCCTTGGATGATCTTTCTCCCTGGAAACCATGGGAAACACTAGATCTTGCTAGAGGGAAAATCAATTCACCTTGCCAAGTGTATGCATGCCTATCATGCTCTGTTACCAAGAACATTCTTTCTGATGTGTTATCTAGATAGACTACTTTGCCCCATATCTCCGGGTCCTTGAACTCATAGATGGTGATTATTGGGTTATGTTGATCTAGCTTGAATCTCCAAAAGGCTTCCTCTGTTTCTCTAGTCAAGAACAATTCTATGTTTTTGTTGTCTTGGGGAATCCACTCTTAAGTGTCATCTCTAGTCAAGACTGACTTGCCTCTAGGAGTCTTGGGTTCTCATATCCTTGCTCTAGGTCTTCTATCTCATTTTCCAGAATGATATTTCCAAAATCATATGTCCTATCTAGTAAGCTAGTAACCACATACATGGTTCCTTCCTTATCAATATAAGAACCATTTTCAAACTTGACCACTGGGTGTTCAAGTCCAAAGGGTTGGTCGGTATTTTTGAGTTGGACAACTGATCGTCTTAGACCATCCTCATAGATGCGAGCTCCTAATTGATTGGTCCTGATATACTCCAATTGTGTCTTATAGAGACCTTTTGGTGTTTGTAAATAGGAGGTTCTTGAGGTACGTGTGTGTCTTTCCATGCTAAAAGACATTTCTGAGTCACTTGTTTCAGAACTTAGTGTGTAGGGATAACCACTAAGTTGTTGTGCCCATGACCTAGCTGTATGGTTGACACTGGCCTCAAATGATCTAATGCTTTGTCTATCCTTGCCTAGGTGTCTACGACATCTCAGGTTCATAAGCTTTGTCTTCTAGTCCCAAAGTTCCCCTTTGTCTTGCTCAAAATCCTTTGGAGTCCCCTAGGTTTCCAAGTCCCACTTGAGGGTCAACTTCAAAATACTATATCTAATAATCCACGTATTATTTTTACTGTAGTACTCGAAACGAGCTTTCCAACGAACCCAAAATCACAACAAACGAATTTTGTATGAGAAAGTTATGCCAATTCAAGGTTCTAGGGGTTAAAATAGGGAAACAAGACCTCTCTAGGATTGCTTTAGAACAGGCGATACATGATATTTAGGAAGTATCGGTGATACTTGGGAGCAGAAAATATAGGATACTTGCCTTGCCATGATACATGATATCAAAACTAGTTACGATACACGATACTTATGAAGTATCGCGACACATGACCCGATGATACACGACCCTGCGATACACGATACATGATATTTGAGGTTGACGATACTTGACTTCATGAGACATGATACTTGAGCTACCATGATACACCATACTGACCTTTGCGATACACGATACTTAGGAAGTATCACGATACACACTTAGGTGATACACGATACACAATACTCGACCCGACGATACATGATACACGTGAGGTATCGTGATACACGGGGAGATGATACATGATACTCGACAAGTATCATGATACATGGGAGTTCTGGTATCGTGATACCTGAACTCAACCGGACACAATACTTGGAGTTTTTGAAGTCAAAATTCAAAACTTTTTGCAAATATGTGTACCTTATGTCCTCCTTGTCAGTCCTATATGCTTGTACATGCAAAAGTTCTCTCCAAACCCACGATACCACACTCACGATACTTGGCCCAGGTTGTGTCACATCTAAGACTCGTCACTCAGTTTTTGGGTGTATTGAGGTGTATTTCTTCAGAATATCAGATTTACGCCTCCTCTACACTTCTTACTCGCAGCCAAAAGTGAAAAACGAGGTAAATGTACAACTACAAAATGGAAAAATCTGAGAAGATGAAGATGTGAGAAGATGGTGATGATGATGAAGATGAAGATGGAGCAAAACTCAAAAATTAAACTAAAAATGGTGATTTTTTACCTTCCAATGTTGCTTCTGTACATCTTACCGTCATATGCTCATCCTCCAAACTCTCTCCCCGACAATGGTGCCAAATTTGGTGTCACTCTAGCACAATGGTAAGTACCAATGTGAGGAGATTCAACTCATAAATGTCGATTGGTGGAGATGTGAGGACATGTATGAAGACCCTGAGCAAGTGACGGCACAAGTGCGTGAGTGAAATCACACAAGCATGCACACACATACACACACATGCACACAAGGTAAGAGCAAAGAGTGCAACAATGGAAGGACTTTGATTACAAAGAGTTCTCTTACAAAAGCTCAAATCTACAATAAGCTAACCTCAAAAATGAGCTCTCTAGCTCTTTTTATAGTTTTTTGAGTGGTTTTGGCCCTGTCCAGACCTAGTGTGTGGCCTAGTTAAAAATTGGGTTCCAGGGCTTATTTAAGGGCTCAAATGGAGTCTAAGAATTATGAAAACTGGTAGGATGGTATTTCTAATACTCCTCAAGCTCGAGGACTCCTCGTCTTGTACAAAATGGAGTTGCAAAAATGGAAAATGTATTTACATTGGTTTTTAGTGATGAATATCACTATTTTTATAGGAATTTCTTCTGAAAATTTGACATGTGCTTCTTGGAGCTCCCTACGTGCTCCTCCTTCTTGTGTGTCCACTTCCTTCATGCACTCCCATGCTTGTGCTTGACCTTGAGTGTCAACAGTAGCCTACTCTGATCACTTCCAGTTGTGAGGCTGAGTATAGGGTAGCTTTCACAGCGACTATTGAGTGTGTGTGGCTCAAACACCTTATGGCTGAATTGGGTGTTGGTGAGTCTTCTGCACCACCATCTTCACTGATAGTCAGAGTGCATTGGCAGTTGAAAGGAACCCTGTGTTCCATGCTCGCACTAAGCACGTTGAGATGCATTATCATTATGTCAGGGAGAGGTTCTCTGCTAGGGAGATCAGCTTGGCATATGTGCCCATGCACGAGAACATTGCAGACCTTTTCACGAAGGCTCTGCCTAGGGAGAAGTTTGAAGCTTTCTGCAAAGCTTTGGGCTTACTTCCTTTTGTGGAGTGATTTCCACATATCTTGGCACTTCATTATACATGAGTGCCAGCTCCTTGTTCAATGCATCACTCCCAGGGGGGATTTGTTGATATATTTAGGTAGTGATGTGTGTGAACACACTAGGACCGTTGGGGCACTTTTTTCCCTCTTTAAGAGGATTTTTTCCCCCGGCTTGTATATATGCCTATTTCCCTAATGGGCTACTTATCTTTGTACATTCTAGTGGTAATACATTCAGTATTGTGTGTGCTTCTTCTTCTTCCGTCCGTAGATGTCTAACTTCAACAGGTTTGTCTTCTGCCACCACCATCTACATCGAGAGTTAGAGCACATTGCCATTTATGAGGAACTCTACGTCCCATGCTTGCACTAAGCAGATTGAGGTGCATTACCATCATGTCAGGGAGAGGTCCTTTGTTGCAGAGATCAGCTTGGCATATGTGCCCACACATGAGAACATTGCAGAACTTTTCACGAATGCTCTACCTAGGGAGAAGTTTGAAGCTTTCCGCAAAGCTTTGGGCTTACTTCCTTTTGTGGATTGATTCCACATAGCTTGGAACTTCCTTATACATGAGTTCTAGATCATTGTTCACTGCATCACTCCTAGGTGGGATTTGTTGATATATTTAGGTAGTGATGTGTGTGAACACACTAGGACCACTGGAGCATTTTTTTTCCCTCTTTAGTAGGCTTTATCCCCCCTGGCTTGTATATAGACCTATTGTCCTAATGGGTTAATTATGTTTGTACATTCTAGTGCTAATACTGTTATACTTTATGGAATATTTGGAATGAATGTTTAATGCCTTGAGGATTTTAATGTGTGTTGTGTTTTGATTTAGCAGGTGGAGATCCATGAGGGTATGAACAAGTTTAAGTGTGAACGAGTGTGAATGCAGGAGGATTTATTTACATACTTTTTGGAGTTATTTTTAGAAGATAGTTATTTTTAGCTATTTTTAGCTATTTTTGTAAATGAAGCAAAAGCACACTATTTTTAGTGTGGCCCTCATGTATCTTCCATCAAGGACATAATATGAATTACCTATAAATACGCATGCTCTCATAGAGTGTCCAGGAGAGCATGTGGGGGGAGATTGGACCCAATCTTGTGTCTTTTCTTTTCTCTCTTGTCTCTTGTCTATTTGCTTCGTGTATGCTCTATCGTCAACAGTGGTATCAGAGCAAGGTGTCCGCAGAGATGATTTCGTTTTCTTCTTCTCGTCGTCTTCTTGATCGTTGTGTTGGGAGCGTTTCCCGAGGTCGGCCGTCGCGTTATCTGCTGAAGCTGGAGCGTTTGTCGTTAATCTTTAGCGTGCTGGAGTAAGCTTCAGAGATCATGGCCCTCACATGAACCTGGGCTTGTTGTGAGGATGTCGGGCAAGGCCGAGGCCGCGAAGAGGAGACTTGAGTCGCCTGGACGCCAACCAGATGGTTCTTGCCACGGAATACATGGCCTACCCGGGTTTTTCGCCATCACCCTTCGGAAAACCGACGCACTAGAGTTATTAACGCTTTTGGTTTTTGTTTTTTTTCACAGCGATGATGAAGTTGCATTGTCACCCGCGTGATCGCAGACAGGGAGGAGAGAGAAATAGCATCTTCACTTCTCGCACCTCCCTGAACTGGGAGCGGCAGTTTATTATATAAACAACTCTGAATTTTTGTGCTATGTGGGATAATATTCTTGTTATGCGCACATCCCAGAGGCTGAAGATGTCGAGAGGGAATACTCAGCGTATATATTTGTTTTCACTTGAGCCAAGAGCTGCAGCCGGAGGCCGTAACTGACACCTTGCGTTTGTAGCTTAATATATACTTGCTTAGATTAACCAGACGATGCGTACACATCCGCCAGAATGATGACTACATTCACGTGGCTTTCCAGCCATGGAGAGTTGAGAAGGATGCAACGAAGTTTTCCTTTGAATGGCTCTCTGATGATTCAACATATGCCGTATTCTTTGGCAGAACAGCTCAACGTTTTTCTAACGCTTCTGTGTGATGGAAGTTGGAGTATAATGTCCGACGGATTTGATGTGTTAAGTTCCAACTATATTTGTTCTAGTTTATATACAGCTCAGCGTGAATGTCTGAAGAGTGCTTTCTCACTTGAAGAAGATGAGAGTTTGGTCCATATATATATATTGAAAGCTTGATCTGAATGGGATTAACACATCCGATCTACTGTTCTTCTTCTGGTAATCATATGACCTGCACCTCACGGACGGAGGAGCATTTGTTCGCTTAAACTTTGGAAGGACTTGAACCGTACATAAATTCGGATCTGACACCGCAAACTCTCTGATTATCTCATAAGTTTTTGTTTTACCAATTTCATCTCTGACAACACGCAAAATTTTATGGGTCAACATCTTATTCTAATGATTTGAAGGGAGGCTCTATATATACTGAAATACTGTATATCTTTCTATATGGGATATCGAAGGTACAAGACAACGCTGTGGCTGGAGATTATTATACAGAGGGTGCCAATTTTTCAAAGATTTGATTAAGGCCACAATTGAAGCTTTGTCTCATAGCAGAAGTTTTGCCTTTTTTTTTTTACTCTCATTCAATATTTGGCCCTAACTTGGGCATATGACTCTAAACTCAAAGTTTTTTGTTGCTATGGAAAGTTCTTTCAAAGCTCTTTCTAATGAGTGGATGCGAGCCCCCTCTTGGCTTCACTTCTAATTACTTTCAAAGGTTCAACTTTGATCATTCTTCGTCAACGACCCTCCTCCAAGCATTGTTTCGAAGTATCGCCTCTTGCAAACATATTGGAAAGCTATTTTGACAAAGTATGGATCATCTTCAACACTCGTACACACCTTCAAATTAGTTTTTGGACATCCAGATAAGTTTCTTGTCAATTTACATACATCATTGCGTTGTTTTTGCATTAAATTACATTTCAGACATGCGAGTTTTGCATTGTACCTAGAGTTTGTGTAGTTTCGACATGGATTCGTCTTGTTTGGTACATGTATTTTTCTTGCAGGGACAAGTATTTTCTTGTAGGTTTGCGAGCAGAAAAATATATATATTTTCCAGGGTGTGTAATCCCCTTTTGGTCTCTTTGTGCATAGATTGTGCCTATTGGCATCTATATCATGGAAATTCTTTGTCAGAATTTTTCCGATTTTCAAAATCACACCGTTATGCTGCCGAAATTTTTACAAAATTCGTATGCACATGCATTCAAGCATTCAGGATATATTAAAATTTTCTTACTCTATTGAGCACATGCTTGTAATTTATTTCAAACTGCATCACATTGAGATATTCATTTTTATCGTCACTTTTGGATTGCATTTTCACTTAAATCCTGCTTATCATTCACATTCACATTAAATTCGAGTTTTTCCAGTTCCATGCATGTGTTTTTACATGGAACATGCTTATGTTTGTTCAGTGATGCGACATGTGATTTGGCCATCCATGTCTCTTTTATTCTTATCAACTGAAGTCAGTTGCTCGACAACTGGGGGGCATGTTATACTTTATGGAATATTTGGAATGAAGGTTTAATGCCTTGAGGATTTTAATGTGTGTTGTGTTTTGATTTAGAAGGTGGAGATCCATGAGGGTATGAACAAGTTCAAGTGTGAACGAGTGTGAATGCAGGAGGATTTATTTACATACTTTTTGGAGTTATTTTTAGAAGATAGTTATTTTTAGCTATTTTTAGCTATTTTTGTAAATGAAGCAAAAGCACACTATTTTTAGTGTGGCCCTCATGTATCTTCCATCAAGGACATAATATGAATTACCTATAAATACGCATGCTCTCATAGAGTGTCCAGGAGAGCATGTGGGGGGAGATTGGACCCAATCTTGTGTCTTTTCTTTTCTCTCTTGTCTCTTGTCTATTTGCTTCGTGTATGCTCTATCGTCAACAGTGGTATCAGAGCAAGGTGTCCGCAGAGATGATTTCGTTTTCTTCTTCTCGTGGTCTTCTTGATCGTTGTGTTGGGAGCGTTTCCCGAGGTCGGCCGTCGCGTTATCTGCTGAAGCTGGAGCGTTTGTCGTTAATCTTCAGCGTGCTGGAGTAAGCTTCAGAGATCATGGCCCTCACATGAACCTGGGCTTGTTGTGAGGATGTCGGGCAAGGCCGAGGCCGCGAAGAGGAGACTTGAGTCGCCTGGACGCCAACCAGATGGTTCTTGCCACGGAATACATGGCCTACCCGGGTTTTTCGCCATCACCCTTCGGAAAACCGACGCACTAGAGTTATTTACGCTTTTGGTTTTTGTTTTTTTTCACAGCGATGATGAAGTTGCATTGTCACCCGCGTGATTGCAGACAGGGAGGAGAGAGAAATAGCATCTTCACTTCTCGCACCTCCCTGAACTGGGAGCGGCAGTTTATTATATAAACAACTATGAATTTTTGTGCTATGTGGGATAATATTCTTGTTATGCGCACATCCCAGAGGCTGAAGATGTCGAGAGGGAATACTCAGTGTATATATTTGTTTTCACTTGAGCCAAGAGCTGCAGCCGGAGGCCGTAACTGACACCTTGCGTTTGTAGCTTAATATATACTTGCTTAGATTAACCAGACGATGCGTACACATCCGCCAGAATGATGACTACATTCACGTGGCTTTCCAGCCATGGAGAGTTGAGAAGGATGCAACGAAGTTTTCCTTTGAATGGCTCTCTTATGATTCAACATATGCCGTATTCTTTGGCAGAACAGCTCAACGTTTTTCTAACGCTTCTGTGTGATGGAAGTTGGAGTATAATGTCCGACGGATTTGATGTGTTAAGTTCCAACTATATTTGTTCTAGTTTATATACAGCTCAGCGTGAATGTCTGAAGAGTGCTTTCTCACTTGAAGAAGATGAGAGTTTGGTCCATATATATATATTGAAAGCTTGATCTGAATGGGATTAACACATCCGATCTACTGTTATTCTTCTGGTAATCATATGACCTGCACCTCACGGACGGAGGAGCATTTGTTCGCTTAAACTTTGGAAGGACTTGAACCGTACATAAATTCGGATCTGACACCGCAAACTCTCTGATTATCTCATAAGTTTTTGTTTTACCAATTTCATCTATGACAACACGCAAAATTTTATGGGTCAACATCTTATTCTAATGATTTGAAGGGAGGCTCTATATATACTGAAATACTGTATATCTTTCTATATGGGATATCGAAGGTACAAGACAACGCTGTGGCTGGAGATTATTATACAGAGGGTGCCAATTTTTCAAAGATTTGATTAAGGCCACAATTGAAGCTTTGTCTCATAGCAGAAGTTTTGCCTTTTTTTTTTTTTTACTCTCATTCAATGTTTGGCCCTAACTTGGGCATATGACTCTAAACTCAAAGTTTTTTGTTGCTATGGAAAGTTCTTTCAAAGCTCTTTCTAATGAGTGGATGCGAGCCCCCTCTTGGCTTCACTTCTAATTACTTTCAAAGGTTCAACTTTGATCATTCTTCGTCAACGACCCTCCTCCAAGCATTGTTTCGAAGTATCGCCTCTTGCAAACATATTGGAAAGCTATTTTGACAAAGTATGGATCATCTTCAACACTCGTACACACCTTCAAATTAGTTTTTGGACATCCAGATAAGTTTCTTGTCAATTTACATACATCATTGCGTTGTTTTTGCATTAAATTACATTTCAGACATGCGAGTTTTGCATTGTACCTAGAGTTTATGTGTAGTTTCGACATGGATTCGTCTTGTTTGGTACATGTATTTTTCTTGCAGGGACAAGTATTTTCTTGTAGGTTTGCGAGCAGAAAAATATATATATTTTTCAAGGTGTGTAATCCCCTTTTGGTCTCTTTGTGCATAGATTGTGCCTATTGGCATCTATATCATGGAAATTCTTTGTCAGAATTTTTCCGGTTTTCAAAATCACACCGTTATGCTGCCGAAATTTTTACAAAATTCGTATGCACATGCATTCAAGCATTCAGGATATATTAAAATTTTCTTACTCTATTGAGCACATGCTTGTAATTTATTTCAAACTGCATCACATTGAGATATTCATTTTTATCGTCACTTTTGGATTGCATTTTCACTTAAATCCTGCTTATCATTCACATTCACATTAAATTCGAGTTTTTCCAGTTCCATGCATGTGTTTTTACATGGAACATGCTTATGTTTGTTCAGTGATGCGACATGTGATTTGGCCATCCATGTCTCTTTTATTCTTATCAACTGAAGTCACTTGCTCGACAACTGGGGGGCATGTTATACTTTATGGAATATTTGGAATGAAGGTTTAATGCCTTGAGGATTTTAATGTGTGTTGTGTTTTGATTTAGCAGGTGGAGATCCATGAGGGTATGAACAAGTTCAAGTGTGAACGAGTGTGAATGCAGGAGGATTTATTTACATACTTTTTGGAGTTATTTTTAGAAGATAGTTATTTTTAGCTATTTTTAGCTATTTTTGTAAATGAAGCAAAAGCACACTATTTTTAGTGTGGCCCTCATGTTTCTTCCATCAAGGACATAATATGAATTACCTATAAATACGCATGCTCTCATAGAGTGTCCAGGAGAGCATGTGGGGGGAGATTGGACCCAATCTTGTGTCTTTTCTTTTCTCTCTTGTCTCTTGTCTATTTGCTTTGTGTATGCTCTGCGGGTTACGATCGTCAACAAATACATTCAGTATTATGTGTGCTCCAAGCTTCTTCTCCTACCTTGTGTTGCTCGCATGCTTTTGCGGACCTCAAACTCCAACAGAGGCAATATGGTTAAAAGCATTGTATATAGATTTGGGACTTGTGAGTTCCAAATCTCACATATTTGGAGATAACGTAAGTTCCATGCATCTAGCAGCAAACCCTATTTTCCATGCAAGAACCAAACACATAGAGTTTCATTAACACTTCATTAGGGAGAAGCTCATGGCAAAGGAGATTGATAGGGTGACCATCTCATTCGTGAATGTCCCCACTCACCGACTCCGGGACAAGGACAAAACATCACAATACAAGGCTTTTGTCCTAAATGTGGCAAAGAAAATCTTCCGAGAGAGTGTCCCAGGAATCCCTCTAGCGCACCCAAGGTTACACTCATTAATGTGGTAGGCTTAGTGGTGGATTCAAGTTCAAGTAGTAGTAATGTGGCTCCTGTATAGGGAGTTACTAGGGCACAAGCATTAAAACAGGATAAATTAGCTGAGCAATCAGAGCCAAGCAAATCAGGAGAGCCTAATAAGAGGAAAACAAGAACATGGAAGGACACCAGGGAGAGAACCAATCGCAAGTGGAATAAAAAGGTATCTAAACTAGAAGAAAGCCTGAAAGATGCAAAAACAAAAATAGAAGACATAGCATCTCAAAACCCCTCGCATGTTGTGGCTCCATCCACACCACCTCATTCCATCCCACCACCCATTGTAAATAAACAATAACGAGGGTATGTTCTTGCGGATCCAATCCCAGAAGACTTGGACATGATTGAATTGAGATTGAATGGACGAAAATGTGCATGAAAATGGTAGAGCTAGCTTAGACTATGCTCGAGACTAGTCAATCATTCAATCAGACAAACTATGTCAAACCACATTTGCATTTTCAAGGCTTACTAGAAAGATAAGAGCAGTTGCTAAACAAGCCCCAGGTTTCTTTACCTCCACAGGCTCAACCAGTAGTTGAAAGAAAAAGTTCACCACCAACAAAAGCTTATGTTCCTGATTCCATAGATGATGGAGCACCTCTTTGAATTCAACAATACTCTCAAGAGTTCTTGCAAGAAATACAAGAAGAGAAATGGGCCAAGGAGAAGGGTAATCCCCCTCCTATTCCTGAGATTGATGACCTTCATGATCGATTTCCCCAAGACATTCCATCTATCTATGGAGACCAAGTAGAGCAACAAGAAGACAAAAGATTATATTTTGAATCTAATTCTTTACAAGAGTTGCCACAATTCCCAAGCCTGTGGGAATTTGAATCTCTTCAGATCAGAGCTCCCACAATATTGGTAAGAAATGAAGACTCAGTGATTCCACGAAACACTAATGTTGTGAAGAACACTAAGGTTCAGTGTCATCTCACTGTAGAAGAGTTGCTCAAAGTAAAACTAGAGCTATGGAAACATGTGAAGGATCATGTTCCAGAACTTGATTCCAATATGCCAAAGGCAGGCTCTAAGTAGAAAGTACCAGAGAACGTGTAGATAAAATAGGGGACATGAGTGAGGGTGAAGAAGGTAATACTTATCTTCCAATCACCTACCAAGGTTACACAACCAAAGCTATCCCAGATTCAGGTGCTAGTGTTGCCATTGCCACCACCTTCTTGTGGAAGCAATGGGGAAACCTGCATTAAGACCAACTAGAATGAAGCTTCAAATGGCTGATGGCCATGTTGAAAGACCTCTGGGATTGCTAGAAGGGATAACTCTGACCACTTGTGGTGTAGAGTTTGAGCACACCTTTGCTCTTTGAGAAAATAATGTCTATGAGATGATCCTAGGAAGACCCTTCCTACGACAACTGCAAATAGTACAAGATTGGGGAACGAACTCCTTATACTTGCAGCACTTAGGCATCGCAACCAAGCTCAATTTGAAGGATTAAACCTTCAGAGATGTACCACCCCTACAGTGCAACCCTATCCACAAAGCACAAGAAGATTCAATCTCAGAGCATTCTAAAAGTTCACCCGATCCATCCTGGATGCATGAAGATACTCATCTGTGGATGTGCAAGGTTGCAGAGGAAGAGGAAAAACGCCTAAAAGCAAGAGAAGAAGGAACTCCCCCAGGAGAGAGACCTATTAAAGACCCAGCCTATACACCGATGATCTTTCTAGATGAGGAATTTGAGCCTCATGTTTGGGCAAAAATCTTAGCCACCATGGACATTGCTGTCAATGAAGAATAGTGGACACCTCATTGTGATGAGGAGGGTTATGATATCTCTGTGTTCATGTGTCAATCCTTGTTAGAAGAATGTGACCCTAGTGATGTCATAGAAGAAGAAGAGAACGATGATGACCTAGAGTCCATTGTGATGGATAGTTGCTTCAATTCAGAGAAGCACTTTATAAAAGATGTAGGAGTGTTTACCCAAAAAGAAGAAGAACCTCTTGCAAGTATCAAAATGGTAAACTCAAAGGATGGAAGTGAAGGAGTTCAAAAGAGAAAGAAAAGAAGAGTAGCGAAACAAGAAGAGGAGGAATCATTGTTTGAAGTACTAGAAAACTTCAAGAAATATGAAGTTGAAGACCAAAAAAAATTTGGTACGAATGCCTAAGAGAGAGGCCATCATAGGAGAAGCATATGATAACAAAGAAAAGACCAAGAAAATTGTTGTAACCATTGAAGGGAACGAAGAATGATGTACATACATAGGAGAAGACCTAAGTCAAGAAGAGGAAGCA
This sequence comes from Ceratopteris richardii, assembly GCA_020310875.1. NCBI lineage: Eukaryota > Viridiplantae > Streptophyta > Polypodiopsida > Polypodiales > Pteridaceae > Ceratopteris > Ceratopteris richardii. Next base: position 111,636,958 of record CM035406.1, read on the forward strand.
AAGCTTGTAGCTTTCTTAAGGGAATATAGGGACGTGTGTTAGCCCACAAAATGGTTGATTTTTATGCACTAATGTGGTTTTATTTGGCAGGAAAATATGTTTGATTGCAGGTATTTGAAGAGCTAACCAATTGGATGGAAGGTGTTTGCAAACTACATGGCTACATCTTGTTCAGAGGGGAATGCCCTTGGTGTTTGGAGTTCCGATTATGGAAAATATGAGCATGCTTAGGATGCAATCATTTGTGTTGAGCAGATGTAGTTTGGGGGAAAGCCCATTCAGATTCTTGCATTTCTTGTTTATGTATTGAATGCCTATTGTCATGCAAGCTTGGTGAGTGAAGGCCACACCCATTTTGAGGCCATGTATGCAGGTTGTGGCTTGCTTATAGAAGCACGTGAAGTGCTTTTCAAGCTTCGGTACAGAAGACATATTTCATGGAGTTCACTCATGTCCGGATACATTGACAACAGGCTCGGTAGTGATGCTGGTGCGATAGCCATGGGCTCATCAATACATCGAGAGGTTATCTTGTTAGGTTTGGAGACGACGCTTACTGTGGCCAATGCCATGGTTGATGTGTAAATGAAATGTGGATGTCCTGCAGCTGCTGAAGATGTGTTCCAAAAAACTCCCAAGTCATGATGTTGTATCGGAAGCTAGAGAGGCAATCTTGTGGAATGCCTTGATATCAGCATACATTGAACATGGTCAGGGTGATAAAGCTTTATATTGGTTTGAGGCGATGGAAAAGAATCAGATTCATTATGATGGCACTGCAGCGGTGGACATGTATGCCAAGTGCGAAATGCTTGAAAATGCACAGAAAACATTTGATGAACTTGCTGTTCAGAATGTGGTCTCATGGACAGCACTCATTACTGGTTATGCGCAAAATGGGAGCGGTGAGAAAGCACTTTATTGCTTTGAACAAATGCGAAGGGATGGCCTGTCTCCAAATGAATCTACCTTCTCGTGTATTTTGAAAGCATGTGGTGCTGTTGGAGACTTCTGGAAAGGTTGTGAGGTGCATGTTGAGATTATGAAGGCAGCTTTGCTAGAAAGGGACATTGTGATAGCAAATGCCTTGGTTGACATGTACGCTAAGTGTGGGGATATAGGTAAAGGCACAAACAGTTTTCAATGAACTTTCTGTACCGGATGTTGTATCTTGGAGTACCCTTATAAGTGGATATGCTCAGCACTTGCATTATGAGCAAGCCTTGTGCTGCTTTGAGTGCATGAAACGTGGGGGGGTCTCTCCAAATATTATAACCTGTGTCTCTATCTTGAGTGCTTGTGGTAGATTGGGTGCTTTTTCAAAAAGGACAAGTAAATTATCGACTCGGGAGGGACCCAAATAGAAGAAAGAAGCCAGCAGCTTCAGCTTCACAAAGAAATTGTTTATCATCACCTAAAATACGTTGCTGCAAAAAAGAAAAGCCTCTTAAAAACCTTCAACGCTAAGAGTTGACAGTGACTATTATGCATGACAAAGGAGGAAGCGATGGTGTTTTTTTACGAGTTCAAAGAAGGCATAGAGAGAAATTAAGAGGCTCAAGGAAGAATATCATGATGTGTCAAGAATATGATGAGTTCATCTGCCATAGGACTGAAACGAAGAGCAACTTTGTGAGCACTTTAAGCAGCATGTTTATGTCCAAGGGCACTATGTGCTTTGTTGCTTACCGAATGACTATGGCAAAAGATGTACAGTCTGAGATCAATGGTGCCATAGAAAGCTTGAAGGTGTTCATTATAATTCTAGCCAAGATTTTGCAAGTTCTAGGTCGTATCCAGATGAAACCGGTGAAAATCATGAAGATACGAGTCTCTTGGGCACAGCGAATCCACCTCCCAAAGTCATACCTATTTTCTATGGCATGCAACGTGACAGGGTTTGGCACCTATCTGAAGTGAAAAGGGGTGATGCTGCAAAAATCGAAAGCTGGGGGGGCAATGCTCTCTATTTTTTTTGCCAAAAAAGGAGGGGAGGGCTGGCATTTTGGTCTCTCTCTCTCTCTTGTTTTTTGTACAGGCATCGAGAGGAGGGGAGGCTGCCGCCATTATCGGGAGGGGCTGGCGTTGTTAGCAGGGAAGAACAGAAAAGGGGGGCTTCCGTCTGTGGGCGTGGCAGAGAATAGGACGGCCTGTCATGTGGCGTACCAAAAAAGGGGGTCGGCTGGTCGCCGTAGGAGATGCTACACACTAGAGAAGCTCAGAAAAATTTGAAGTCCCTCGAAGAAGACATTCGTGACTCTCTCTGCGATTCTTGTCTGGACCTTGTCAGAAGTGATCTCATGGGATGCTGCCGTTCTAAAGCTATAAACCATACGGAATTCTAGAGGATATAGGCCAATCTTGCAGAGGGCGCTGTGTTTTTTGTGCAAATGGTGCAGTTAGTGCAAGTGAAGTGGAGGCTTTGCATAAACTTTTCAAGAAAAGCAGTTCAGTTGTTGATGATGGCGTGATACACAAGGTGACGATGATGTTGATGGCCATATTCAGTGAGTCTGACACGACAATATCAGAGGAAATCGTTGAGACTATTCTGGGTAAGGCTTCCTATACTTTGTGTCTTGACGGTTCCATTTTTTCTGCCTCGTTGTCCTTTGACATCGATTGTCCTTGGGCTTCATCAGTAGCATATATTTTCCCAAATTACTATTGATTTCAAGTCGCAGAAACTAAACTTCGTGGTCGATTGTCAAATCATGACCTAGTGGTAAGCGTATCCTTCACGGACCATGTCTTACGTCCATCTGTATTGTTGTTTTTGACAACTAGGATGCTAACATATATCTCTATTATCCATCTCTTTGGTAATGGTTTTCTCCTAAAGTGGACACATGCGTTGGATGATATTCATGTGATGTACTGGAGCTTTCTTTAGTGTTTAGACATGAATGTTGTGCTGTGCTGCAGGCCTCGATTTTATGCACGGAGCATAAAAGGAACACTTCATTTCAGCCCTTGAAGGGATTCATTGAGGGTATTCCTAAAGTGCTATTGTTTTTATTTCCTGAGGAATAGGACACTAGTTCCGGAAATGATCTGTGGTTGTGCACGGAAGATTGAGTGGGGTTCCGGAGCATTCAGATGAACATGCCAGTGATATGATTATCACGGTTTGGAGAACTGAAAGGGGAAAATGTATTGTGCTGAGGACAGATTTTCAGAACAGTAGGCGCCAAAATTTTCATGACGTTTTCGATAAAGTGCCTGGGATTTCAACATAATGACAGTTTTAGACGTGTATCATCTGGTCTGATTGCGGTCTTATTTCCAGAGTGAAGTTTGCCTTTTTCTGCAGCGTGTAAAGATTCCACTGACTGTATAATATCATATAAAAGCATAGACTAAAAAAAAATATATAAAAATTAAAAACCATAAAAATCAATTACAGTATACAATGTACGAGCATAGATTGAGCTTTGATGGGGTTCGCTTTCGTACATCGAGCTGGAGAGAGCACTGATCGTTCCCTAGAGATCTTTTGAGGTGCCTAGACTTATTATATGGCACTAGTTGGTACAGTTTCCTGTTCGGAATCGTGATAACACACTCAAGGCACTTGTTGGTATAGCTATGAAGAAAAGAATCTGTTGTTGATGGTTGCATCCAGTTCGGACTAAAGAGAGGAGAAAACAACGCAGTTGTGAGTGTGAAGTTAGAGGGAGGGCTCCATTAGCTCATGTGGACTGGTAAAAGACTTGCAAGGTTGTGGCATATAAGAAAAAATAGTGAAAAACAAAGGGGACACTTCATTTTTTATGTCCATTTTGCTTATTTTTGAGGGAATATTGTCCTAGGACCTGACCCATGGAGGATTGCCAACCATAAAAGAAACAAACGAGAGGCCATGTGACCTCAGGGATTCAAGCAAAAGCAAGTTGATAATGTCATCTGAGGAAGGACAATGAAGATGGATGCTACTCAAGAATATGAGGTGGATACTTGAGCCGCACCTAAAAAGGAGAGAGAAGGAGAGTGTCGATGTTCGGGTATAGGGGTGTAATTGAGAGAGCGGGTAGATGAGTGAAACGAAAAAGTGAGTGGAAAAGGGAAGAAGTAGAAAAGAAAGAAAGGGGGAAAGTAAGTGTGTAGGTGCGAATGTGCATTAGTGTGTAAGAATGTATGTGCAAGTGCATAAGTGAACCTGTGGGTGCATGGTTGGGATATGTGGATGTGTGAAAAGAATACAGGAGTGGGTGAAAGAGAGAGAGAGAGAGATTTTTAGAAGGAATCACTAGGGTTGGATGCTTATCCATGCACGTATGTTTCCATCTTCTCCAAGGTTTCATTGGCGTGCAATTGCGGGCTCACGTGGACGAAAAGTGACCTAGGTAACAGAGGGATTTGAACAAAATAAAGTCTCGTATAATCACTTTTTCCTTGGGCTAAAGACTTGTTCATTTGGTGCGTTTGCTGGGAACATATGAGCTAGTGCATAGACATAGGAAGAATCCATTCCGAGATAATTATGGGCTCCAGGTAATCCAAGTAAACTGATTGCGAGGGGTTTAAGCAAAATAAAGGCTTCCATAATCATCTTTTCCGTGGGCTTAAGAGCTAAACATTTTGGTGTGTTTGCCGGGAATTGGCTTAGCACATCTCAGAGAGAGTGCTACGAGTTCGCTTGGTGCCCCAATCGTGTGGCACAGCCAAGTCGATCCCAAATTTGCTTTGACCTTCATTAGAGAAATGGCCCAACAAAGACAAGCCTCTAGTTTTGAGAAAGCGAATATAAGGCAAGGGAATTTTGGACAAAATAGATGGATAGATTCTCGTCCGACCATGAGACATCATGTGAACCGAGGGTGGCGATTTGGTCCGATATCAAATTATGTGAGATGCTGGTGTTGCGAGCACATTGGGCATATAGCCAAATATTGCCCTCGTGTATGCACCCCGTTGGATTTTGTCCCCACATGTGAGGACTGTGGGAAAAAGAGACTATGGAGCACGTGTGTGGCTCAAAAGAGGTGATTGACCTAAAGGTCGCAACGAATGAACCAGATAGGTGCTTATCCTCTTTGTATGTGGAAGTTGACAAGGGTGGAGTTACTTCATGGACGGAAACTGCGAGAGCAAGTGGAAGCAAGGACACTGGATCTCATGATCGAGACTTGGTAGAACTTGTGAAGAGCTTGGAATGTCAAGTCAATTGGTTGCATGTGGAGCGAGATAACGAGAGGATCAAAATAGAGAAATTAGAGGAAAATCAAGTGAAAATGGCCGAGGTCCTAGAAACTTGGGAAAAGCAAGTACAAGTGTTGAAAAGCGGAAACAAGGAGTGGAAAAGAGTAAACAAAAGCTGGAGGCAAGATCTGGTGAAGCCCGAGAGTGAAAACGTGGTCTGGGACTTGAGATCCGGTTTGATGGTAGCCGACTGCTTTGGAGTTGCGATCGAAGAAGAGCTCTCAAGAGACGAGGATGACCTGATGAGGAGAGTCGAGGGAATGGAGCATGAAATCGAGAAGGTACAAAGCATAATCCGTCGATACAGTGATCAAGCGGGTAAGGCATGTGACGAGTTCCACCTGGAGTTAGAAAGAATGAAGAGTGCCCAAGCAGAGAGCGATGAGAAAATGAGACGGGTAGAGAAAGAGAATGCAAGGTTGAGTAGCAAGCTCGATAGGTGGATGAATCAGAAAGACGATGAGACCCGAGAACGAGCAGAAGATCCGAAAGTAGGTAGAATAGAGGAAGAGCTAAAAGTGATGTTGGACAAGTTAGAGACGATAGGCGTGAAGTTAGAAAAGGCGAAGGAGTTGTCGAAAAAAGTGGATGATCTGGAAGTAGAAAATATGAGTAGAATCTGGGAGGAGAGGTCGATTCGAGAAGAGGTTGAAAAGTTGTCTGGCCAAGTTGGGAGGAGCGAGGAGGTTCCTTTGGAAATAGAAAGAAAGATGAGCCATTTAGAAGAGGAGAAGAAGAAAATGTGGGTTCGGTTCCATCAAGTGGATGATGAGATTTTTCGACTCCAAGGCAGTGATGAGCGAAAAGATGAAGGGATAAGGGATTTAGCAGTGAAGCTTGAGACATTAAGAGGTGTAGTAATGAATGGTGGCCTTCCAGACCGTATCGCCTGGCTAGAGGACAATATCAGCAAGCTGTCGAATCATGTGGAATCTCTGCGAGGCAGAGTATGGAGATGAAAAAGAAAAAGATGATATGATGGATGCCGGTTAGGACGGCTTGAGTTTGATTAGGGTTTGCTTTGCGGATTACGAGTCAGAGATGTGAGGACGGATGGACCAAGTCTGTTGTACGCTTAGGACTGAAGTGACACTTTTAGAGGTTTCAGGTCGACGAGGTGGTTAGTATGTGCGGGTTTTGCGAGGACGGGTTGACCATGGCATTAGTGGCTGGATTTTGGCTTGAGTGGCAGCAGAGAGGAGATATGTCTCATTGGGATGTCCACAGGGAATCTATGTGTGCGTGTCGTGATTGGGATGGTTGGAAAAAAAAAAGTCCTGTCTTTTGTCTCCTAATTCTCGAGATGCGGGAATGAAAAGAAAATGAGAAAAATATGTGTTTGTGTATGTGTGAGTGTGGCTACGCGCCTATGTGGGCCGATAGGTGGGTGGACCCACTTTGGCCGGGTGGTCAAAGCCACGAACCGACGTCGGTTTCGCATAGGGCTAGCTGTCTGTGTGTCGCGCGCTGCGTTGGGTTGGTAGATGGGTGGAACAAACTTGATCGGGTGGTCAAGTCCACGAGTCGCATCCAGCTTCGGCGTAGGCCGGCAAGTGTGGGTAAATATGTGAAAAAAAAAATGATGAAAAAAAAATGTGGAAAAAAAAAAATGAATGAGAAGAATTCCTCGCTCGAGGGGGGACATAAGAGAGGTGAGAGAGCATGATGCTCGGATGGGAATATCTGTGTTTGTGTTGTGGGGATTTGGGTTACGTGTGGGCTCCCGATGAAACATGTCAAATTGAAGCTTAAGCTCGGCTAGGGTTTTGTCTGCTACGTGTCCGTGGAAGACTTGGACTCGAGAGATCCAAGCGTGCTAGTTACTTCGTTCGTCTTTGAATTCTTGAGAGGTGCCCATTTTGGTTCTTAGGCTATGCAACTACTTGCGATATCCCGAATCATGTCGACGATGAGCGATCTTGTCGGAGTGAGCTCATGTTAGGCTTGAGTGGTCTTTGTCGTGTGTCCATCAATTTAGGAGAGGTGGTGGCGACCAAGCATAGGATCTGATTGATGAACAAAAGAGCACAGAGTAGATGAAAAGGTAAGTGGGAATAGAAAACCCTAGGTGGGAAGGAAACAGAACTCGGAAATGGTTTTTGATGGTGTGTGTGGAAAGTGATTTGAGTATGCATGTGGAATAGGGATTTGTGACGTGTTGAACGAATAGTCGAGAAGAGTGACGAGAGCGAATGTGGACATGTCTTCTGTTTGCATGTATGTATGTTGTGTGTGACGAAAATGCATGTGTGATGCGGGATCGTGATGTGTGTGCTGAGTATATATGTGTGATGTGGATGAAGGATATGATTGTCTTTTCATTTTGGTTGTACATATTGTGATTTGATGAAGAAAGGTTCTAATGTTTTAATGAAGTTTGCAGACAGGTGGACATGTCAATGAAGATGCGAGAAGATGGACACAGATGGTAAGTGAAATGATTGGATTTTGGTACTAACAAATGATTGTACGAGTATGATTTCAGGTGCTACATTGAGGAAGAAGAGTATGGTCATGCAAGGTAAAGATTTGTATTTGATTGAGTGATGATTACATGTTGGAACTGGAGTGCAAGTAGCATATCGCTCGTCGAGGACGACTTCGCAGATAAGAAGAGGGGAGTATGTTAGCCCACAAAATGGTTGATTTTTATGCACTAATGTGGTTTTATTTGGCAGGAAAATATGTTTGATTGCAGGTATTTGAAGAGCTAACCAATTGGATGGAAGGTGTTTGCAAACTACATGGCTACATCTTGTTCAGAGGGGAATGCCCTTGGTGTTTGGAGTTCCGATTATGGAAAATATGAGCATGCTTAGGATGCAATCATTTGTGTTGAGCAGATGTAGTTTGGGGGAAAGCCCATTCAGATTCTTGCATTTCTTGTTTATGTATTGAATGCCTATTGTCATGCAAGCTTGGTGAGTGAAGGCCACACCCATTTTGAGGCCATGTATGCAGGTTGAGTGAATGTTGTGATGTGCTGCAGGCCTCGATTTTATGCACCGAGCATAAAAGGAACACTTCATTTCAGCCCTTGAAGGGATTCATTGAGGGTATTCCTAAAGTGCTATTGTTTTTATTTCCTGAGGAATAGGACACTAGTTCCGGAAATGATCTGTGGTTGTGCACGGAAGATTGAGTGGGGTTCCGGAGCATTCAGATGAACATGCCAGTGATATGATTATCACGGTTTGGAGAACTGAAAGGGGAAAATGTATTGTGCTGAGGACAGATTGTCAGAACAGTAGGCGCCAAAATTTTCATGACGTTTTCGATAAAGTGCCTGGGATTTCAACATAATGACAGTTTTAGACGTGTATCATCTGGTCTGATTGCGGTCTTATTTCCAGAGTGAAGTTTGCCTTTTTCTGCAGCGTGTAAAGATTCCACTGACTGTATAATATCATATAAAAGCATAGACTAAAAAAAAATATAAAAATAAAAAACCATAAAAATCGATTACAGTATACAATGTACGAGCATAGATTGAGCTTTGATGAGGTTCGCTTTCGTACATCGAGCTGGAGAGAGCACTGATCGTTCCCTAGAGATCTTTTGAGGTGCCTAGACTTATTATATGGCACTAGTTGGTACAGTTTCCTGTTCGGAATCGTGATAACACACTCAAGGCACTTGTTGGTATAGCTATGAAGAAAAGAATCTGTTGTTGATGGTTGCATCCAGTTCGGACTAAAGAGAGGAGAAAACAACGCAGTTGTGAGTGTGAAGTTAGAGGGAGGGCTCCATTAGCTCATGTGGACTGGTAAAAGACTTGCAAGGTTGTGGCATATAAGAAAAAATAGTGGAAAACAAAGGGGACACTTCATTTTTTATGTCCATTTTGCTTATTTTTGAGGGAATATTGTCCTAGGACGTGACCCATGGAGGATTGCCAACCATAAAAGAAACAAACGAGAGGCCATGTGACCTCAGGGATTCAAGCAAAAGCAAGTTGATAATGTCATCTGAGGAAGGACAATGAAGATGGATGCTACTCAAGAATATGAGGTGGATACTTGAGCCGCACCTAAAAAGGAGAGAGAAGGAGAGTGTCGATGTTCGGGTATAGGGGTGTAATTGAGAGAGCGGGTAGATGAGTGAAACGAAAAAGTGAGTGGAAAAGGGAAGAAGTAGAAAAGAAAGAAAGGGGGAAAGTAAGTGTGTAGGTGCGAATGTGCATTAGTGTGTAAGAATGTATGTGCAAGTGCATAAGTGAACCTGTGGGTGCATGGTTGGGATATGTGGATGTGTGAAAAGAATACAGGAGTGGGTGAAAGAGAGAGAGAGAGAGATTGTTAGAAGGAATCACTAGGGTTGGATGCTTATCCATGCACGTATGTTTCCATCTTCTCCAAGGTTTCATTGGCGTGCAATTGCGGGCTCACGTGGACGAAAAGTGACCTAGGTAACAGAGGGATTTGAACAAAATAAAGTCTCGTATAATCACTTTTTCCTTGGGCTAAAGACTTGTTCATTTGGTGCGTTTGCCGAGAACATATGAGCTAGTGCATAGACATAGGAAGAATCCATTGCGAGATAATTATGGGCTCCAGGTAATCCAGGTAAACTGATTGCGAGGGGTTTAAGCAAAATAAAGGCTTCCATAATCATCTTTTCCGTGGGCTTAAGAGCTAAACAACGTGTTTGTGTGGCACTATAGAGACTTGAAGGGAGTAGATCCAAAAATTTTCTCTCATACAATCCCCATGATACCTGATGCCAAGCCCACCAAAGAGAAGCCCTACACATATAAGGACACTTATGCAGCCAAAATAGAAGAAGAAATTGACAAGATGATTGGAGCTAGATTTATCTATGAAATTAAGCATACTAAATGGGTTTCCCCCATTGTAGTGGTGCTCATGATGAATGGAAAGTTGCGAGTTTGTATTAACCTTAAAAAAGTTAATGCCGTTACGATAAGAGATAGCTATCCGCTCCCAATCACTGAAAATTTATTGGAGCGTGTTGCATGCAAGAAAGTTTATAGCTTCCTTGATGGATTTTTAGTTTACAACCAAGTAGCCATTGCCCCAGAAGATCAACACAAAACGGCTTCTGCCATAGAGTGGGGAATTTTTGCATTCTATGTGATGCCATTTGGCCTCACCAATGCACCTGCAACATTCCAAAGGCTCATGTGTCATGTCTTCAAAGAGTTCTTGCGAAAGAGCTTAGAAGTATATGTGGACGATTTATGTGCTCATTCCCAAGAAAGAAGATACCACATCCCTGAGCTCAAACAGATCTTCAACTAGTGTAGAGAATATCGAGTGTGTCTGAACCCAGAAAAGTGTGTATTTATGGTACGAAAAGGTAAAATCTTAGGTCACATTGTTTCTAAGAATGGAATATCAACCGATGAAGACAAAGTAAGAGCCATAGCAGAGTTGCCCAGGCCAAGAAATGTTAAAGAGGTACAAGCCTTTATGGGCCATTGTGGATATTACTGTAGATTTATCCACATGTATGCAATCATAGCTAAACCTCTTTATGCCTTGTTGACAAACTTTGAGTGGAATGACGAATGCGAGAATTGCTTCAATGAGCTGAAGAGATGTTTGTGCACAACACCAATACTTACCACTCCTGGTTGGAATAAACCATTCCATGTCCATGTGGATGCATCCAATCATGCTATAGGATGTGTGCTATCACAACCCACATGTGAAGGAAACCTAGATTTGCCGATAGCATATGCTAGTACGTAGCTGAATGTGATTGAACGAAACTATACCACAACCAAAAGAGAAGGCTTAAGCATGGTATACGCTGTGTAGAAGTTTAGACACTACCTCTTGGCTAATAAGCTAAGTTTTTTATTGATCATCAAGTCTTATTGTATTTGGTCAATAAACCTTGCAATACAAGGTGCTTAGTAAGACGGTTCCTCTTACTAATGGAGTACGATTTTGAAGTGGTAGTCAGGAAAGATAGGACCCACCTTAGGGTGGATCACCTTTCTTGCATCACTTCAAGGGAGTCACTACAAGGAGTGTTTTCCCGATGCTTATCTGTTCAATTTAGAAGTTGTTCCTAAATGGGCAAATAAGTTGGTACCACTCGGACCAGCAAATAAGAATGTGAAAACAAACAAAGAAGAAATTGTAAAATCATAAAAATATCACATATTGGGAGGTAGTATGTACAAAGAAGATACAGAGGGTGTATTAGCTTGTTGTGTGAGGGACGATGAACATAGTAGTTGGTTGCAACAAGCCCATGAAGGATTGCTAGGAAATCACTATTCTAAACAATGAACATTGTAGAATCTAAAACGCTTAGGATAAAGAAATACATGAGTATGGATAAAGAAATACATGAGTGGATTGGCTTAGTATGGATAAAGAAATACATGAGTGGATTACAAATTGTCGAGTGTGGAAAGAGACACCCAGTGGAGCATGCTACCCTTTATCACATGTCATTAATTATGGATTGGAGTGCTCCATTTGTAGAATTCATGAGATCAAGAACATTACCCAATGAGGCTAGTCTAGCAAGGAAACGACGCATGGAACAAGAGGCTCAAGGCTACGCCTTAGTAGGAGACAACCTATACCGAAGAGGCAAAGATGGATACTTAAGACTGTGAATTCATGAATCAGACTACTTGAAAGTCTTAGAAATTGCACATAACAGTGTTGGAGGTGGACACTTTGGGCTTGACCGAGTAATCAAGACCATTCTATTCTCAGGACTTTGGTGGCCCACTCTTCATATGGATGCACATACCTATGTGAAGAAATGCGACACATGCTAATGTGCGCAACATCCTATAAGAAAAGACGAGATGCCTTTAAGGCCAATGATGGGAGGATGTGCATTCTCGAAGTGGGGTATAGACTTTATAGGTCCCATTAACCCCCAGCTAGAAACTCCCATGCAGAATACATTATTGTAGCCATCGACTACCTTACAAAGTGGGTAGAATTGAAAGCCACAATGAAGAATGATGCTCAAATGACGTCAAAGTTCTTATTTAAGAACGTGTTTATGAGATATGGACTACCAATAGAGTTGGTTAGTGATAGAGGTACGCACTTCTTGAACGAGGTCATTGAAAATCTCCTTCAAGAATTCATGGTGATACATAAGAATGTTGCCCCCTATCATCCACAAGCTAACGGACAAGCCGAGAGCACAAATAAGGTCCTATGTAATGTATAAAACTCGTAAAAAATAAATTATCTGATTGGGACAAACAAATTCATCATGATGTTTGGGCTTATTGAGTTGCCTACAAAATAGTATTCAATGCCACCCAATTTCAAATGGTCTTCGGACAGAATGTTGAGCTACCATTGGACTTCCTAATTCTAGCTTTAAAAGTAGCACAAGAGCATGAGTGGAATGGACACGAGTTGTCCTCTAGGATCTTTCATCTAGAACGCTTAGGTGAAACAAGGCTACAAGTGGCTAGAGGCATCTATGCTGCAAAGAAAAGGCAAAAGGTATACTTTGATGCATGCATTAAAGATAAAGGATTGAAAGAAGGAGATTTAGTGTTGGTGTATACACTGAAGCAACATGACCATAAATTGGAGAAATGAGGATATGGACCCATGATCATTGATAGAATTTCCACTAGTGGTGCAGTTCAATTGGCCACTCTAGAAGGTGACATCTTGCCAAGCTATATAAGTGGATGTAGAGTTAAGCTATATCAAGAACCACTTATCGAGGATATGTTAATGAGACTCAACACTGCTAAGAAGCGAAAAGAAGAAGAGTTGAGAGTTAGAGAAGAAGCACAACTAGAGGCTAGAGAGCGCATTAGGCAAAATAAGTTAAGGAAATTAGGCCTAGATGTCAACCCAAAAGCCCCAAAATATCACATGGACATGTGCCAAAAATTGGGCATAATTACTTCTCGAATAATTGACTGACACCCTTTTGTGTCCGTAGAGGTAGGACAAGGGCAGAATGTAAGGACTACAAGAGCATTGATTGATTTAGGTGGAGCAACGAGAGTAGTTCGACTCTCATACTACTAAGATCTACAATTGGCCATCAATCCCATAGAAGCCTATCTCATAGGATTAGGAGGCATGGAAACTCCTTGTTTGGGCGAGGTGGAACTTCCAATCTACCTTCAAAATGTCCCAATGACAATCAAAATGCTAGTGTGTCAAGATGAGGACCTTACAGAACCACTTGTCTTGGGTCAGGACATCTATGACCATGCAGTCAACTTGAACCTAAGAAATCAACTTCTTCAGGTTTGGGTGCAGGAACAATGCATTACATTAGAATTAGAAAATTGTATGCTCATAGATCATAATGTCACACATTCTCCTTGTTCTTCTAAACCTAATCTTAGAGAAGAAAATGTTGTATGTATCAACCAATCTATAATGCAAAAGGACTCGGTCATTGAAGAAGAGTCTCAAAGGCAAGAGGACCCCTTTTATTCTTCAAAGACTGATGCAATAACAACAATTCAACAAATGAAGGAAGCAAAATAGAACAAGACCACTTCTATATCAAATAGACAAAGAGCATTCAAGAAGTAAGTAGCTCCAGGCATGAAGCAGATATGGGCACCAAAAGAAGAGCAACCACTAGGTTTGCCACAAAAATTTCCACCCAAGCAGGCCAACCATGACAAAAGAAGAACCAAGCAAGTAGGACAAGCTCCATCACAATAAATTTGACAAATTTGGGTGCCTAAGAAATTAGCTACATCTCAATAAGGGCGATTACACATGTGGGTTCCCAAAAAACTCTTACATGCACAAAGACCTAGGCTCCCTACCATGCAAGAGGTCTCAAAAAAGAAGCCAAGGAGAAGCAAGGGTCAGAGCGAGGCATAGAGACCAAACGAAGATCAAATCACCTCTTCGGCAATCATAGTAAGACATGCAAAACGGATATGGATTTGGAAGCCAAAAGTATCAATATCCTCCACAAAACCAAAGAGCCAACAACGCTGGATACCAAATTTTAGAAACCATCCAAAAATGAAGAGACTAGAGGTGATCTCTATAGGTCCAAATACTACTCTTAAATGGATCCCGATAAGGAGGATTACATCATTTCAAGATCCAATCAACACCTCCAAACAAAGATTGCATCAAGTCTAGAAGTCACATCAAAAGCCTCGACCAACAACAACCATGTGCCTTTGGCATAACCTTGTCTTTTGCACCATTCAGGTCATGCATTTCCAAAGTGTGCATTAATATAGGGCCACATTACAAGGCCGTGCATAGACACAATTGAGAAATCCTAGGCACATGAGACACACCTCACACATGTAAAATATCTTATTGATACTAACCACCTTCTTCTTGTTTTTTGACATTGTTCCAAAAAAAAAGGGAAGAAAAAGAAGAAAGAAAAAAAAAACAAAAGAGAAAGAACAGGACTGTGCGCTTGAAGAATCTCCAATGCGAACCATCAACAAGGACATCCATCAACAATGGAAGAAAAGCAGATGGCCAATTACCATGCTGGAGCACAACACAAAAGGACAAATATCGATGGACCTTTGACCATGGTAAGAATGGCCTACTTTGACAACACTCTAACCATGATAGATTAGGAAACATCTTCATCAGCATACCCTTGAGTACTTTGCTCAAGAACCAATTTATTGCACCATACTTCTTCCAACGCATTCCCTAAGTATGCATGAATAGGGCCACATTCCAAGGCCATGCACAAGGCACAAATCTTTTACAACCCATGCACTAATGCACTTACCCATCAATCATTATGGTTCAAAAGTACTTGGCATCCTACTATGAAACTCATGTTCAAAGATCCAAGGACATCAAGAGTAAAACACTAGTACCTATGAAGCAATTCAACGTCGACAAATGCTCAAGATCAATATTGGCAACCTCTTTTGAGCAACTAGCAATCTTTGAAAGTACAAAAATACACCATCCAGTTCAAGTCCAAGGAAGAAGTACCTAGAAGGGGACCAACCCCTGCATAGGCTAGCAATGGAAAACTAAAGAACTATACCAAGCTACATTTGGAAGATGGACCGCTCGTGTTGATACATCAAGGACACTACCTCTCAGAGTACTACATGGAACAATCACTCCAACAAGGGTCTGTCAGGGATGACAGACTCGAGAGGGCGGGGAGTGTTGACACTCTAGGTCAAGCACAAGCATGGAAGCGCATCAAGGAAGTGGACAGTACACAAGAAGGAGGAGCATGTAGGGAGCTCCAACAAGCACATGTCAAATTTTTAGAAGAAATCCCTATAAAAATAGTGATATTCATCACTAAAAACCATTGTAAATACCATTTTCCATTTTTGCAACTCCATTTTGTTCAAGTTGAGGATTCCTTGAGCTTGAAGAGTATAAGAAGTACCATCCTACCAGTTTTCATTATTTTTAGACTCCATTTGAGCCCTTAAATAAGCCCTAGAACCTAGTTTTTAACTACGTTGGACACTAGGTCTAAACAGAGCCAAAACCACTCAAAAAACTATAAAAAGAGCTAGAGAGCTCATTTTTTAGGTTAGCTAGTTGTAGATTTGAGATTTTATCAGAGAACTCTTTTGTAATCGAAGTCCTTCCATTGTTCCACTATTTGCTCTTATCATGTGAGTGTCTGTGTGTGTGTATGTGTGTGCATGCTTGTGTGCTTTCACTCACGCACTTGTGGCATCACTTGCTCATGGTCTTCATACCAATCCTCATGTCTCCATTGATTGACATTTGTGAGGTGAAGCTCCTCATGTTGGTACTTACCATTGTGCTAGAGTGATAGCTGCTTCTTGCTCAACCAAGATATACATGAGCTACCAAGCATGAAGCAAAAGCCACTAGTGGACACACGTGTCATAGCAACCAACCCAATCCGAGTCAGAAAATGCATGCAACTCTGGTGGTAGTGATCCCCCCTTGGGATAAAACAACCCAAGTAGCCAAGTACCACTCAAGTAGCAAAAGATGCGCTTAACCACCAGCCAATGCTTGACTCCTGGGCAATGCATAAACCTGCTCATCTGTGAGACCACAAACTGAATATTTGGCCAAGTAATGCATAAGTAAGTCAAGCATCCAACAGCCTGCTGATAGAGAACAACATCAAATGCATCTCCAACATCATGAAGACTCAATCGTAAACCTATCTCCATAGGAATGGCAATAGGTTTACATTCTTCAATGCCAAAACGTTGCAATAATGTGTTAATATATTTCATTTGACACAAAGTCATTCCACCATCAACGTGCATAAAATGAATGCCCAAATAATGATGCAAATGCCCCAAATCAGACATCTCAAATGAGGCATGTAAATCAGCCTTGAAATCAGGAATATGTTTCTCATGAGGACCAGTGAGTAGCATGTCATCAACATACACCACAATGGTCAGAACCACAATGGTCAGAAGTACATCATTTGCATGCTTGACATATAAGGTGGTTTCAGTTGGATTGTTCTAAAAACCATGTGCAATCAGATAGGCATGTATCTTTTCATACCAAGCACATGGTGCTTGCTTTAAACCATATAATGCCTTCTTTAACCTACACACCTAGTTTTCATGCCCTTTCTGCACAAAGCCACAGGACTGAAAAACATACACTTTCTTCATGCAAGTCACCATTCAGAAATGCGCTTTTAATGTCCAATTGGTGTACATTACAACCATGATGAGCTGCAAGTGCACAGATGCTACGAACAGTAGTCATTCGGCAAGTAGGTGCAAAGCTTTCATCAAAATCAATGCCTCTTTCCTATGCATAACCCTTTGCAACAAGCTTGGCCTTATACCTATCAACTCTTCCATCACACTTACGCTTCAACTTGTATACCCACTTAGTGCCAATGGCCTTCTTGCCAGGAGGAAAGTCACATAAAGACCAGCTACCACTTTTCATGATAGCATCATATTCAAATTGCATTGCAGCTATCCAATGTTCAGAATTTTGTGCTTCATCAAACAAAACAGGTGGAGTCTCATAAAAAAGACTAGATGCACCCATATCATAGCAATGTGATGCAAAAGAGGCACTATGAGAGCCTGATCGAGTACGATATGATAGAGGTGCATCTAATTTGTTGTCATGCAAAGTTTGCACCAGCCATTTTGGCATAGTTTTTGCCTACTTAATATCAGCTCTCTCATCAAGAAGTGCATCATGTAAATTTTCATAAAAAATGGAATGATCTGCATCATCACATGAAACCTGCAAAGGGTGAGAAGTTTTCTCATTAGGACCAGCACTAGATTGTCCACCTGTAAAAAGATGCAACAAAGTATCATACATGTTTTTGGAGCTAACAAATGTCTCCTTACTACATGAAAGCAATGGTTGAATAACATTTTCCACAAAAACAACATCACCACTAACCAAAGTGTGTTTAATCTGTGGATGATACAGACGATAGCCTTTACTTACATAACTATACCCAACAAAAATACATTGTACTGCTTTATCATCCAGTTTTCTACGATGTTGTTCAGGCACTAATGCATATGCCAGACAACCAAAAACACGCAAATGAGCAATAGATGGCTTGCGTTCATGCCAAGCCTCATATGGAGTAATAGAGTGTAGTGCTTTAGTGGGACACCTATTCAATACACATGTTGCACACATAACAACCTCAAGCCAGAAACTATATGGTAATTCCTGACTCTTGACCATACACCTCGCCATCTCCATGAGTGAACTGTTCTTCCGTTTAGCAAATCCATTTTGTTGAGGTGTATACGACACCGTACACTGGTGTTTTATCCCATGTTCAACCAAAAATGCATTAAAATCAGAAGACATATATTCCCCCCTCGATCAGAACAGAGGGTGCCCATTTTACATGCTGACAGATTTTCAGCCAAAACCTAAAATTGGTTGAAGCACATGAACACTTCATGCTTTCAATGGATACACCCATGCATGCCTGGAAAAATCATCAATGAAAGTCACGAAGTGAAGATAATTTCCAAAAGAGGATGTTTGCATAGGACCACAGACATCAATATGAACAAGCTAAAATTTTTGAGTAGCCCAAACTGAACCATCTTTTGGAAATGAGGAACGTTGCATTTTGCTTGAAATACAACCTTCACATACATGTTTACCGGGTGCCTCAAGTCCAGACAAGGAGGACACCATCTCAGATTTTTGCAGGTGTAGCAAACTAGCAAAATTCAGATGACCAAAGCGTGCATGCCAAAGCTTTGCATCTGACATAGCCTGAGAATCATGTACTACACATCGTGAATCATTCATAGATCTTTCATAGTCTATGAGCTTATACAGGCCATGACATATAAATACCACAAGCAATAATCACGTCGCCAACCGACACATCATGAACTGTACACCTGCCGTCAACAAATTTCACAACCAAGCCAATCTTGGCTAAAGCCAAAACTGATAAGAGATCCTTCTTGAACCTTGGCACAAATCAAGCATCTCACAAGTTGAAAGAACTACCATCAATAGTAGTCAAAATGATATTACCAACTCCCATGACAGGATAAGAGGAGTTTTTGGTGCATGTCATAATATTCCCTATAAGAGCAGGCTTGAGTGAAGTGAAGAAACTGCACTGCAAAGTGATATGTTTGGTGGCCCCACTATCAAAGTACCAAACATCTCAATCTACTGCAGACATGCACTGCTCATGAGAAGATGGATCAACACTGCAAACAGTAGTAAACACCCATTCTTCTTCCTGTAGAAGATTAGCAAACTCTATTTTTCGTGTAGAGGCCTCTGCAACAACCATTCCAGCTTTTTTCTTCTATGCCTCTTTTGCAGCCAGTTTTGGACAGTTCTTTATGATATGATCATTTCCTTTACAGTAGTTGCAAAACAATTTCTACTTTTTTTATTTCTTTTCATCTTTTTCTTCCCTCTTTGATTGTGCAAAATTAGGAGAATTCTGCTTACTACTTGAAGAGTTCCATTTTCCTTTGCCCTTTTGACTAGCCAAGAAAGCTTGATCTGCAACACGCATAATGGACCTGTTCTGCCTAGATTGATCTTCCTACAACACAACAGAGACTAACTCCTCAAATGACAAGGCATTTGGATTGCCTTTGATCATCAGACGAAGAGTAGAAGCAAAACTCTGATATGAATCAAGAAGACCATTCAGAACGGTCTGCATAAGTGAGCTATCTAGTATAACCTCATCAGCAAAAATCAATTGTTCCTTCAAGTCTTTGATCTTTGTTAGAAAACTATCCATAGAATCACCTTCATTCATGTGCTCACTCTCCAAGTATTTTTGGAGGTAAGCAATACGGGCCTCATTCCTAGCTTGGTACAATGTGGTAAGTGTATCCCAAGCATCCTTAGCTGTTCTGCAAGAGCCAATGTGAGGAATAATGGCATGTTTGACAAACAAAGCTATCAATGCATGTGTCGGGGCATCTCTACCATCCCAAAAAATTTGCTATGCAGTAGGTGCAGCAAAAATCGTAGGACAAACAAGAATTTGCACAACACACAATACTGAATGTATTACCACTAGAATGTACAAAGATAAGTAGCCCATTAGGCCAATAGGTGTATATACAAGCCAAGGGAAAAAAACCTCCTAAAGAGGGAAAAAAGTGCCCTGATGGCTCTAGTGTGTTCACACACATCAGTACCTAAATATATCAACATGAACAACACCCAAATCAGCCATAAGGCATCTTAGCCCCAAACACGCAATGATATGCATGAGCCACAAAGCATGAAGAAAAGACCAATTGTGGACACACGAGTATCATAGCAACCAACCCAGTGAGAGTCAAAAAAAGCATGTAAATCTCGTAGTAGTGATCTCCCCTTGGGATAAAACAATCCAAGTAGTTGGCTACCACTCAAGTAGCAAAAGATGCACTTAACTGCCTGCCAATACTTGACACTTGGGTAATGCATAAACCTGCTCATCTATGAGATAGAAAACTGAATATTTGGCCAAGCAATGCATAAGTAAATCAAGCATTCAATAGACTATTGATAGAGAACAACATCAAATACATCTCCAACATCATGAAGGCTCAATCGTAAACCTATCTCCATAGGAGCGGCAATAGGTTTACAGTCTTCAAGCGCAAAATGATGCAATAATGTTTCAATATATTTAGTTTGACACAAAAATATTCTGCCATCATCTTGCATAAATTGAATGCCCAAATAATGATGCAAATGCCCCAAACCAAACATGTCAAATGAGGCATGCAAATCAGCCTTAAAATTAGCAATATGCTTCTCATGAGGACGAGTGAGTAGCATGTCATCAACATACACAACAATGATCATAAGCACATTTTTAGCATGCTTAACATATAAGGTGCTTTCAGTTGGATTGTTCTCAAAACCATGTGCAACTAGATAGGTATGTATCTTTTCATACCAAGTAGGTGGTGCTTATTTTGAACCATATAATGCCTTCTTTAACATGCACACGTGGTTTCATGCCCTTTCTACACAAAGCCATAGGGCTGAAAAGCATACACTTCTTCATGCATATCACAATTCACAAATGTAGTTTTAATGTCCAAGTGATGTACATTCCAACCATGATGAGCTACAATTGCATAAATGCCACAAACAATAGTCATTCAGCGAATAGGAGCAAAGGTCTCATCAAAATCAATGCTTCTTTCTTGAGCATAACCCTTTGCAATAAGCCTAGCCTTATACCTATCAACTATTCCATCAGGTTTATGCTTAATCTTGTATACCCACTTAGCGTGAATGACCTTCTGGCCAAGAGGCAAGTCACATAAAGACCACGTACCATTTTTCATTACGACATCATATTCATATTGCATAAAACCCATCCAATTTTTTGAATTTTGTGCTTCATCATACGAAAGAGGCTTACTCTCATCATAGAGACTAGAGGCAGCCATAGCATAGCAATCTGATGCAAAAGTGGCACTATGAGAGCCTAAACGAGTATGACATGATAGAGGTGCATCTAATTTCCTATCACACAAAGTCTGCACCAACCACTTTGGCATAGTTTTTGCCTCCTCAATATCATGTCTCTCATCAACAAGTGCATCATGTAAATGTGCATCAGAAATAGAATGATCTACATCATCACATGAAACCTGTAAAGGCAGAGAAGTTGCCTCATTAGGGCCAGCACTAGACTGTCTTCCTGTAAAAAGAGGCAACAAAGTATCATACATGTCTTTGGAGCTAACATATGTCTCCTTAGTACATGAAAGTAGTGGTTGAATAGCATCTTCCACAAAAACAACATCACGACTAGCCAAAATGTGTTTAGTGTGTGGATGATACAGATGATAGCCTTTGCTTTCATAACTATACCCAACAAAAATACCTTTCACTATTTTATCATCCAATTTCATGCGTTGTTGTTCCGGCACTAATGCATATTTTAGACAACCAAAAACATGCAGATGAGCAACAGATGGCTTGTGACCATGCCAAGCCTCATATGGAGTGATAGAGTGCAGTGCTTTAGTGGGACACCTGTTAAGTACATATGTTGCACACATGATAGCCTCAAGTAGGAAACTATGTGGTAAAGCCTAACGCTTGACCATAAACCTTGCCATCTCCATGAGTGACATATTCTTTTTTGTTGGAACAAAGCAATCACCAATTGATGATGATGAAGTGGTTGAAGCAGGTTCGAAATCAAAATGAAGTCAAAGAAGTCATTGAAGCAAGCGAAGAGATCTCAGAAATGTAGCTTGTATACATATGTACATTACAAATGGAAATTCTTGTACAATAGGTATATATGTTTATTAGAATGAAAAAGGAATAATGTAATAGACATAGGATGAGTCTAGAATCATATGTATGTATATAAGTCAATAATGTAAGGAAATCAGTGACAGGGTCATTAGAAGTCAAGGGTTCATGTGATAGATATGTAGAGAGTTATCTTTTTGAGTTAGCATCCAGTCTTTCTCTGATTTCTCTCAGCCTGATCAAGTGGATCAAGAAATATTTTGTACACATCTAACTTATAAGGTAATCAAGCTATGTTCAAAGTTTCATGGTCTAATCCTTTTCATGTTGTATGTACGATCAATAGGAACATGTATATGTAAAGTCTGTAGATAGAGCTCTTAGAGTCAAACATTTTTACGTGTCAGAGTTTTGATTAGCTCTCAATGCACAATGTAAAGTCTTTGATAAGTGAGCATCCAAAATTTAAGTTAGAAGGCAAGGAAGCTATGGCTAAAAGCATTTAGCAAAATGGGACTTCTGTTGTGAGAAATCAAGTTGAGAAGTTGACTATGTCAAAATCGTTTGTTCAGAGAGACAATTTTTGACATACATTTGGTCTTGATGACCAAATAAGAGTTTTAATTATTCTTTTAAAGATCTAATAAATGATATGATTGTGCAAAGGTAGTGTGGAGGTATGTGCATCATTAGATTGAATAAATGTGAAGACATTTGCAGGTAATGAAGTTAATATATGAAGCAGACTCTTTGAAGAAGAAGAAACTTCACAAAAAGAAGTGTTTGTGA
This sequence comes from Ceratopteris richardii, assembly GCA_020310875.1. Taxonomy (NCBI): domain Eukaryota; kingdom Viridiplantae; phylum Streptophyta; class Polypodiopsida; order Polypodiales; family Pteridaceae; genus Ceratopteris; species Ceratopteris richardii. The sequence continues at coordinate 111,659,610 of CM035406.1, forward strand.
ATGATTTTGTAAATCATGGTAGCATTTGTGTAAAGCTTGGTTTATGATTGATATACAAGTGTTCTTAAATCAGCATAGATCAAGCATTTGGAGATTTGGAGGTCTCCATCAGTAGTATCAAAGCAAAAGGTGCAATATAAAGTGAAGTAAGGAGCATTTGAAGTCCCGAATGTTGTAGACATTGAAGTTTCGTCGAATTGAAGGTGGACAAGATTAAAGTCTTGAAGAAAACCTGAAGAAGTGTGAAGATTGAGCTCAAAAGGATCTGAAAGATTGAAGTTTTGCATTAAAGATACAAATCATAACATTTGCAGGGACAAAGATCAAAGATGGGAGAAAGCTTGTAGATTGATAAGCTAGATAGGGAAAACTATCCAGCTTGGTCCATGAGGATGGAGGCACACCTCATGAGAAAAGATTTGATGGCATTCATTACAGGAGAAGAAGAAAAGCCTGAGTTTGAAGATCCTATTGTTCCAACTAGGGAGGAACTTGCAAATTTGAAGAATTGGATGAAGAAGGATGCTCAAGCTAGGAGTATCATTTACATGGCTTTAAATGATTATCTTCTACCTCACATTAGAGGATAAGAAAGTGCGGCAGATGTGTGGAATGCTTTGGAAGAGCATTTTCAAAATACAACCAATTCAAGGAAGGCCTCATTATGGGTTGAGTTCACAACCTTCAAGAAGAAGAGCTCACAGTCAATTTTTTATTATGTGGCAAGAATGAAGGACATTGCAGATAGCTTGGGAGCAGTGGATGAAGATATTGAAGAGGACAAGTTGATAAGACAAATACTTACAGGTCTAAGAGGAGATGAGAAATGGAAGCCTTTCATAATGTCCATAGAATTGTCATTAGATCATTTTACTCCTGATCTTAATCAATTGCTAGGACACATGCTAACTTTTGAGCAAGACATAAAGGGAGATAATGATACTTGGATTGCCAAATGTTTAAGGGCACCACATGGTATACAAGTGTGAAGCTTTTCAATTAGGTAAATCTCATAAAAGTTCATACAATAAATCAGGATACAAGTATTCAAATATGTGTTAAACGATAATACTTCTATCCAACTTTCGGAAGAGTATTATCGGGTCCTCGGGTTCTTGGGAGTGGTAGGGGTCTGTTAGACAGAGGCCCTGTACTATTTTCCCAATGCTTCACACAGTTATAAATACTTCCTCACGTCTTAGCACAGTGGGTGAGTCTGAATACTGACCACTCTTCGGCACGGTGAGTATTAGGACTTTCAGACTGAATCTGCTATGGAAATGAAGCAGTGGTCCTGCTGTGACTTATAACTACTAGAATACGCACTTTTCAGTAATTGAATACTTCTCAATGTGATGATTCCATGTGCCAGGTAAGTACATCGAACACAGACAACTATAATCGAGATTACGCCAAACTTTTCGTATACTGACTCAAGTCACAAATTCCTACCGCAATTGATAAACCTTCCAATACTTCTGTCCACATACAGATCTTATCGAATTATCAGTGAACGCAGACTATTGTCTCGAATCTGGTCACTTAACCGAAAAGATATTAAACATAGATGTTTAACTTTGACCTTACACAGTCTCATGCAGAATGACAAACACACAATCTCACGACAGAAAAGATCCAGAATCGTATATAACTGATCATCAAATAGACTCATAACACAAGACTACCGAATGGAAATCAGTTCAAACAAGAGAATCACAGAATAGTTAAATACGAATAGAATGGAACATAACTCAATGTACTCATCAATATCTCATACATAGTCTTAAAATATGATGCTCGCAATCTCCCAAATTGATTCACTATAACAGACAACAGAATAAATGCGATACTTGCAATTTCCAAATACTTCAGTTCGCGATGTGATTAACCCTACTCGCTACAGTACTCAACAGAACAGAGACTCCTTCCGAAAAAACTACCGATCTTTACCGCTTTCCTTTATGCGCTTTAAATAGAAATCTGCTACAATGTTTTCGCAAATCCACTTTTTACGGCACCTATCCGGGTTCATCTATCCCGGTTCGGCGGCCCTCTAACACTGGCACGCACGGTGGACTCGAACCCGCAAGTGCAGTACTGTTGGTAATATCCTTTTGCCTGGGCTATTCCAATGTTCCCTTCCTTTATATGCATCCACAAAGGCTCTGGCTAAATGTTCAACATGCCAATATCCTGGTGGTGATTCAGCAAATATCCTTCAATCCGGAATGTGTCACCGTACGTGATAGGTCGTCTCTTTCTCCAGAACTTTCTCAAATTCGTATAGCTGGTCTAGTTGCCTCTTCATGAAGTCTCGCTTTCTTATATGCTGTTGCCTCAAAAACTCATGCTTTACATACTCGTATTCTTCAGTTGCAGCTCTTCCTTTTTGACTTAAATAGCTTTTTGAACATCTAAGCCATCCTGAAAAACATGTCTATTTATACATACAATAGGAGGCCAGACAATGATATGATTGTTAGCTGCTTCGAGATCACGCTTTCAAAATCCTGTGCATCACCATAGCCGATCATATCCTTCTGAAACTCCAGTATTGCAACACCAAGGTGTCCTTGATAGTTCCACTTCATCTGGACAGCTTTCAGATTGAAGCGTGAGAATCTACTCTTGGTCTCGTTGTTACCTGGACCCACCCTCTTGCCATCAACAATTACACTGTTATTGATGTTGACGATGATCCCCATCCAAGGCCGCACAAGTTGAAGCTGTTCGTGAGTTAGCACAGACAACTTGACCTTGTGAATTGGCCTTGTCATGTGCTTTAAGCGCTTCGTCTATGGAATCAAAGTACCCTCTGTGCTGTTGAATCCTCTTCTTCTTGAAAGTTTGTGCGTGTTTATATTAACTTGGATATGCCTGTGCTATGCTTGTTGAAAATGTCCATGTCTTCTGCAGAAGCCATGTACCCATACAGTATCCTATCACCACCTGGCTGAAATATCCTTTTACAGTGTCTGTCGGCCCATACCAGGGTTTGACTCCCCAATCCTTTCTGATCGCACTTGTTCTAGTGGCGGAACAAGTATAGCCAGCCATCTCCTGCGAAAAAGTGTCCAGCGATTTTGAACATGGCTATCCAACTGTTGTTTTAATAAATCTATGTCCACATTTGTCATCAATGTGGCATTTAGTTCTACACCCTCATCTTTTAATATCTGCTTTTCGAACTCCTGCAATACTTGTATTCTTGACTGCAAAAGTTCATTTTCGGCTTGCAGGTGAGCATTCAGGGTAGAAAAACTGGACATTTCGGTTTGAATTTGTGTTTGGATAGCTTGCTGCCACTGATTAAGGTCTTGGACATACTTTTTTGCGGTGATCAACTCGGTCGTGATATGCTGGTTGTTTTGCTGTAACACCTGTATTAATGCATCTTTGTCATCCATTTCTTTTTGCATCTGTGTCATTACTGAGTTGGACTTAGTCATCGTTGCTAATAACAACTCGTTTCGGTGCTGAATCGCTTGTTCTTGTTGCCGTAAATATTGGGAAACCTCTTGGAGTTGGTTTTGCATTCTTGTAACAAAATTGGGTTGAGGGTCATCCGGTGCTTGCTCTGGACTGGCCGTTGGCACGTTGTCTGCCATTCGTCTTCTAATGGACAGCCGAACTGGCGTCCCTACTGTCTGATTCTGTGCGCTGTTACCTGTGTGGAATAAAGATGCAGACGAGGTGGAGGGTTGGGCTTCTTCCTGAGGTTCTGTGTGGTGTTCTGAATTTATTTGATCATATTCACCGGGGTAAAAAGGGGGGGACCAGTGTAACTGTTTATCTTTTACAGATTGGACAAAATTAAATATAGCAGCTAAATAGGCTGCTAGTCGGCTATTGGTGTGGGATCTTCTCTTATCCCCAACAATGATTTGTGCGTAAAGGTGGTCATAAAGCCAATGTGCCCAGCTAACCAGACCTCCTGCTTCGGCATGCAATAGGGGGGAAAAATTTTCTTTCGACATTAAGTCGAATTTTACTAATAAACAAAGTTTTTCTAAATACCATTTAAGTTGTTCTCGTCGGTGATAGGGGGCGTTTTTCAACAGATAATACCATCGGGTGCCTTCACAGTTGCCAAATTCCTTCTTCAGATCCTCATTTGAACATTTAAGATATCGGGCACCATCATAGATTGGTAGTTTAAATACGGCTGAGACGAGCTGGGGCGAAAATCGTACCTGATTGAGAATAAAACCGTTGGTTTGTCGCATACTATGTAATTGGTCCTCTGCATCATCATTCGCAATCCACTGTTCCCACGGTAATTGGGCAAACTGGAGGAGACCTATCTTCTGTAGCCATTCTTCATTCTTTGGCGATTTGGTGTCGAGCTCGATTTTAAATTCGGTGGAGAATTTATGCTGAGTTCTTTCTGATGCAGAAGTTACTGCATCATCTGATTCATCTCGTAGAGTGGTATCTGTTGTTGTTACCATATTGGTCTGCGTATGGGCGCGCTTTCTGAATTGCCAGCGGAGAGTATCAGATTCCGACATGCTTGGTGAAGGTATACTGAAAAATATACTAGAAGTTGCTAACAGGTGCTGAATCTGGAAGAATGCTAATTTAGAAAGCTATACTCTGTAACCACACTTTATAGACACCGATGCTTGAACGGCCATTTGCTCTACTGATTGTATGTCAGTATGACATGACTCTTCCTTCCCTTGATAATATTTGTATCCGAATGAAAATCATTATTCCGCATGTTACATTGTCGATTGGTGCTAGACTGATCGAGACTTGTCATGTGCGAAAATGTGAGAAATCCAAAATTTGATTATCATATTCAGACATTATAAATTTGGATGAGCGAATATACTCATTCGTCGATGAGACCTTCGAGATACATACTTCTAGCCGATCTAAACGTTCGAGCTATCTTTTTCTTAAGAGTTTCTAATAGCTGTTTTAGCATATCAGGCTCTAGAAGCTGGGCATCTATTCTAGCAGAGCTAAGTGCGATGGCTTCGGTGAGTACATTCTCGGCTTGGGTCTGCACAAAAGCTTCTTGTAGATAAAAATCATTGGCTAGTGCGGCGTCCTTGGAAGTCTTCATTTCGTCTAGTTTAGTCTTTAGCTCTGCAATATACTCCTTTTGGTTGCGTATTTGGTTGTCTTGGCGCTCAAACTGCTGGGTTTGGAAATCCAGAGTTTTCTTCAGTGAATCTCGTTCTCTGCGTGTCCTGTCGATATCTTTGAGGTATTGTCCTTTGCGTAGCAGCTGGCATTTTAGGATACTGTTTACTTCATTTGCGCATTCTTCGGCTTTCCATAACTGTTCTTGGATTTGTTCGGTTTCTTTCTTCTGCTCCTGATTCTTCTGGATTGCTTCCTGCAATTGAATCTTTGTCTCTGCGACTAGTTCTTCGAGGGAGGTGTTGATATCTTCATTTTCGTGGAGGGTAACCTTCAGGGCGCGGATTTCTTCATGCACGGCGTGTAGTAGTCGATCTTTGGCTGTAAGTTGTTCAAGGGCTGCATCTCGTTGTTCTACTAAGGTCTGTTCTGCCGAAAATTTGGCTTGTAGCTCTGCTAACTGCGTCTGGAGCTGATGGTTCTCAATCTTTGCAGCTTCGATTTCTTCCTGGAGAGGGGTGATGTCTGCTTCCAGTATGTCGACCTTGTTTTGATATTCGGCCTTCAAGTTGTCCGTGGCTTCCTTAAATTGTATGGGCAGTTGGTGTGATAACTGCATGAGAAACTGACCCATGGATGCTAGTTCTGAAAATACGGTGGGTGGTGGTGGTTGACGAGGCTGAGAGGAGGTATCGGTGAGTAGGTTTTGAGAGTTTGGCGGAGAGTAGTTAGGGGAGGAAGAGGCGGAAGGTGTAGGTTCAGAATCGAGTCTGCGGGATGGTTCTGGTGGGAGGTCAAGGTTGACAGGTGGGATGGGTAGAGCAGAGTCAATAGTGGTTACCTTTGTAACATTCTGATGTTCGGCTTCTATATGATTGATGGCCTCAATAAGTTCATCCAATGCTTTTGTGGCAGTTTCAGGTTCGTCCTGTTGATGCTCAGACTCCTTTTCGGTAGACAGTATCTCTGTATCTGCTTGTTTTTGTTGGTCTTGTTGCTCTGTCGAAGTGTTGTTATGTATTGAAGTGGCGGTGTCGTGATAAGTTTCTTCTTGCTGATCTTCTTCGGCGTCGTGTTTCTTTCCGGCGGATCCTTGGACTTCACTTTCTGAAGAGCTGATTCTGATTCGCTTTGTACGGAAGAGTTGATTGATCTCTTCGTCGTCTTCTTCAGTTTCCTCGAGTGGTTGTGCTGATTCTTCGTGCCTAAGTGCTGGGCCTGTGGGTGGGGGTTGTGCAGCTAGAATGGTTGGGAAGAGAAAGGAGATGATGTGGGGAAGGCGAGAGCGCGGAGAGCTGCCTTTCTGGAGTTGTTTCACTATAGCGACGGATTCTTTATGGATTCGTTGGAAGAAATAAGAGGCAAAGTTTACAGGTTCACGGGTGGCTAATTCTAGAGCGGAGTAGAAGGGGCGAGAGATACCGTAGGTTCATTTTTGCAGGTTGAGGATGGCTACAAGAAACTGTAGGGCGGATCGTTTGGGTTCTGGGCGGCAGAGAATGGCATATTCGTTGGATGAGGAGCGGGGAAAGAGTGCGTTCATGCGAGCGATAGGGATGCTAGGGCCATTTTCGCGTCCTTGTGGGGTGAGGCGGTAGATTGCAGAGAAGGCTTGGAAGGTGATAACGGTCCTATATGGGGGAGAAGGGAAGACCCACTGTCGTTCGGTGACGGGGAATTGGGCGATGGCGTGGATGATTTGTGCGGAGAAGGGATGAGCTTCCACTGAGTGCCAAGGCAACTCAGCGAAGTTGGATAATCCTCTACAACGCAGGTATTCGCCGACGTCTGTCGGGATACCATCACGGAAAGCAGTGTAGTTGGCTAGCGCTTCCATGGTGTTTACAAGCACTCTTACAGATAACACAGAAGACAAGAAAATACGTATAGTCTCGAGAACACAATAGTGTTTAGGCGCAACCGAGGGGGTTAAATAAGGAGAACACGGTGAGAAAGGGAAGGGGAATGGGTATCATTATTCGGTGCGTGAAAGGTACTGTTTGCATGTTGGCGTGTGTGCTTGAGTGACCGGTAGGGAAAGGCGGCTAGTAACATAAAGATTCGTACAAAACACTACTAAAAAAGGAAGAAAAGAAAAACACAAAAATTTATACAAAACGCGGTTCGCCGTCGAATAATTTAATGCGTACTAGTACTGGGATAATACGGCCGCAGCTTCGACCCATTGATTACCTTTGGAAGTGGATCTCCGGTCATCGTAGTCAACCGAAAAGTTGCCGGACCAACTTGTTCTGAAATCTTGAATGGACCGAACCAACGCAACTTGAATTTTCCTGCTGATCTATTGGACTTCGCATTGTAGAAAAGAACAAGCTGTCCCACCAAAAATACTGAGGTCTTTAAATTGCGGTCATGTGTCCTGGCCTGTCTTAGTTGGATTTCTTTCATAGTTAAGAAACTGATCCATCTGTGCTCATCTAATTCTCTAAGTGTTTCTAACCGAAATACCAATGACTCTTCGGGTATAAGCTTCTGAGAAATTGCTACTCTTAAACTTGGTATTACAATTTCCATCGGAGCTATTGCTTCTAGTCCATAGGCTAACTTGAATGGTGTCAAGCCGGTGGTTACCTTATATGTAGTGCGATAGGCCCATAAGACTGCAGGTAGCAACTGATCCCATCTTTCCGGTGTTTCTCTAGTCAATTTCTGAAGCATATTCAGCAAAGATTTGTTGGTACTTTCTGCCAATCCATTTGCACGAGGATAATATGGTGAGCTGAATTTATGACTGATCTGGAATGATTGTGTTAATGCTTTCATCAAATTGTTCATAAAATGGGTGCCCTGATCTGAAACAAGCTCTAGTGGCAATCCAAATCTTGGAAAGACATCTGATAATAGACATTTCGCTACTTCAACTGCTGTAGCCGAACGTAAAGGCCATGCTTCTGCCCACCTGGTTGCGTAGTCTGTGCAAGTCAATATATACCTGTTATTACTGAATACCGCGGGAGGTGTGATTGGACCAATAAAATTAAGACCCCATTTCTGAAATGGTTCTAAAGGAAGTACTGGATGAAGTGGAAAGTAATGGCGTTGTAGTGGTTGTCCAGTTCTTTGACAGTTATCACAAGTTTTGATAAATTCCAATACATCTCTGTACATAGTTGGCCACCAAAGTCCACTTTGCAGAATTTTTCGGTGAGTAAGATCTGCTGCAAAATGTCCTCCTGTTGGACTTGAGTGAGCTAAATTGATGACTGAATTTACTTCGTGTGTAGGAACACACCGGAGTAAGGTTCCTGTATGATCTGCATAATAAAGTTCTCCAGCAACTAACCGGAATCTTCGACTAAAAACTGCAATTTTTCGGCGTGTAGCTATAGGGACTTCAGAAGGTAGACATCCATCCGACAGGAAGGTCAATAACTGATCATAATACGTAGTTGGTACTGGTTGGTTTGACAATTCCTCAGTAATTGGTTCTGAAGTATAGATGGCTGGCGTTGTATCATTTATACCAACCGAAAGTTCACCTGAATCTAAGCGTGACAAAAAGTCTGCTAAGGCATGTGAACTACCTGGCCGATGAATGACATCATAGTCGAATTCCTGCAATAGTAGAACCCATCGTGCTAGGCGGCCACCTATATGTTGCTGTCGAACCAAGTAAACAAGTGCAGCATGATCGACATGAAATGTAAATTTTCGGCCCAGCAAATAATGTCTGAATTTCTTTACCGAATACACTAGTCCTAAGCATTCCCTCTCAGTTACCGAGTAGTTCTTCTCTGCAGGTGCTAATCTTCTGCTAGCATAGTATACTGGTCTAAACCATTTATCTGTTTGTTGCATCAGTACACTTCCTATTGCTATATCAGATGCATCAACAAATACGTGAAATGGGTGATCCCAATCTGGTGGCTGTAAAATGGGAACCTGTGTTAATAACTGTTTCAGTCGATCAAATGCTATCTGACATTCCTGAGTCCATTCGAATTGCCTTGGAGTCTTGGAAATTAATTTGTTCAGTGGTATTGCCACATGAGCAAGCCACCGTAAATGCCTTCCATGCCATCTCACTTGACCCATAAATCGCATTACTTCCTTAGGTGTATTAGGCACCGGAGCTTCTAATACTGCTGAAATTTTATCAGGATCGACTTGAATACCCTGTGCCGATATGATGTGACCAAGTAACTTACCACATGAAACCGCGAACACAGATTTGTTTGGGTTTAAACACAATCTATATTCTCTACATCTCTGAAAGCAACATCGTAAATGTACTAGATGTGCGATCATCTTACCGAAAATTGAAAAATCATCAAGGTATACTTGCATAAATGAGGTGAGATAAGGAGAAAATATCTCCTGCATACATCTTTGAAATGTGCTTGGCGCATTCCTCAATCCAAACCACATTAGTGTACAAGCAAAGACACCCCAATTTGTAATAAATGCAGTTTTTGGTATATCTTCTTCAGCCATTCTTACTTGATTATATCCACTGTATCCATCTAGAAATGAATACATCTCATGACCTGCTACTTTGTCAAGCATAGTATCCAAAAAAGGAATCGGAAAAGGATCCGGTACTGTTGCAGCATTTAATTTCCGATAGTCTACGCAAATTCTCAATTGCTTGTTTTTCTTTGGTACAATTACAATCGGTGAAATCCATTCCGCATGTTCTATTGGTACTATGAATCCAACTTTTAATAACCTATCAAGTTCAGCCTTTACCTGTGATGCATAATGTGGATTCATCCGGTAGCTGGTTTGCCTTATCGGTTTCGCTTCTGGTTTTAGCATAACTCTGTGTTAATAAATACGAGGATCCAAGCCCTTCATGTCTTTGTAATCCCATGCAAAGACGTCAGTAAATTCTTGGAGTAACTTAATCAAATCTGCTTGAAAGGCTTCAGGTAAGTTTTGCTTTATCTTTACAGGACGAGGGTGATCTTCATCTCCAAGATTATAAGTAATTAACTGGTCTTCTGGAACATAAAATTGTTGATATTTCTCTATATTAGCTGATGGTTCGAGAAGTTGCTGTAGTTCATTACCGTGAATCGAAATGGTATCTGCCTCCTTAATTTCTTCGGCAATGGGTATTACTGTACATACTGAAGCATTCCAGGTATCTACCACAGACTGTAGATCAATAGTTCCTAATGTCATGAAATCAACATTATTCTTCAGAAATTCTTCTTCTTCGTCGTCAGACAACCCATCTAACATATGGACTGGTTCGGCAAAATATGGTCGAGCATGTAACTCACAGGGTTGTATCGCATCTAACTTTACAATACATTTGCGATTTTTATCTTTGAACGTAAGTTCCTGGGCTGACCAGTCTTGACTTACCTTGGCTTGTTTCAACCAAGGACGGCCGAAAAGTAGATTGTAGTCTAGGGTGGATTCCGGTAATTCAAGAACAACAAAAGTCATCTTGAATGTTGTGTCTTGGACAGTTATGGGTATATCTCGGACCAGTCCTACTGGATGAACTCTAGATTGATCAGCCATCCTAACAAAGAATTGAACTGGTTCTATCTTAGTCCATCCTAACTTCTTACAAAGTGACGCAGTGGCAATATTCACGCCAGACCCCCCATCAATTAAAACTTGTGGAATTTGATGTTTATGAAACCATACTGTAATCAGAGGAACTGAGTGATCTACCGTAGAGTCTGGCTCTGGTTGTACTGTTGCGGTAGCCGGAATGCAAGCAGATTTTGTAGTAGACTGTTGTTGAAATTGTTGGCGTATTCCTGGTACTAATGCCAGTAATTGCCCGAAAGACAGTGTGATGGATGCTTTTGACAATATATCCCAAGCTGGTTGCAATTGATTTGCATCTTCCTTAACTGTTGAAGATGAAGCTTGGTCTGAAGATGGTAATTCTACTGCAGATGATGTACCTGCTTCTGTATTGTCAGCACGAGCTTGTGTCGTACCCGGGGACTGGATTACTGGAGTAGGTTCTGGAAAAACAGGTGGTTCTACGGTAGTCCACTGGCTCGCTTTATGATACATTCTGTGTTGTTCACGTATCCCTGGTTCAAATAATTCTGCTGCTGGTTGCAATTGTTTACCGGAACGAGTTTGAACTGCTGCTGCCTGCGTCTCTACAGGTGTGATCGTTACCACATTGGCCATTGGGTTTTGACGTTCCTTTTTCCTTTGATCATATTCCGCTGCATCTCTACAGAATCTTCTAATATGGCCCAATTGTCCACAGAAATGACATCGAGGTGGTGGTAAATTATGATTTTCCGGTGGTGGTCCATTCTGCCAGCGCGGTGTATTGTAGTTTGTTCCTCTGTCCTCGATAATGTCGATACCCTTGTTGTTGATTGTGTCTCAAATGTGGGGGTACATATTGATTGGATGACTGCCCTTGTTCCTGAATAATTGCATTAACTGTTGCTGTTCCTTGTCTTCTGGCATTGTATGCACAATTCTCAGTGGTATGTCCCACAATGTTACAGATGGCGCAATAGGTCTGATTTAACGCACACTGGGTACTAGTATGTCCTGAATTCTTGCAGGTGGTGCAATATACTTGCCTAGTTATATCTTCAGCCACATGTTTGTTTGTTTTAATCCATTCCAAATCCTCTGAAAAGCCACCAACTTTGTTTTCCAGCTGAAGGGTCATTGCGATCACTACATCGAGGGTCATGGCTCCTACACATCTTATAATCATGATTTGCCTAAGTTGAGGAAGTAAGCCATTGATAAACCAATGTGTAATAACATCATCTGGTAAATTAGCATGAGCCTGGGGTAACTGTCTTAAATGAGTTCTGAAAAGGGTAGCATACTCTTGTACAGTTTGATTTGGTTTTTGTCTGTTGTTCTGTAAATATTCAAAGATCTCTGCACGATTCTTTTTCAGCCTGAATCGCTGCAGAAAAGCGTCTCGTACTGCTTCATAAGTACCGAAATGATTAATATCATATTCAGTAAGCCATCTTGCTGCTTCATTCACAAGTGTAGATTGAAAAACAAATGCTTTGTATGTCGGATCCGGTGGATGATTGAGGACAGCGTAACTGATTTCAAAGGTGCGCACGTGAGCATCTGGATCATCTCCTGGAAATCCACTAAACTTTGTGTATGTTACTCCCGTTGGAGCCAATCTTGGTTGACCTAACTGTCGTTGCGGTTGTTCATTCATCGTAAATGTATTATACACTCCTTCTGTATTTCTGTTTTGAGTTCCTGAACTACCGGAATTTGTTTCACCAAATGGCACGCTTTCCGGTGTAATTAGCTTACTTACTATATTGCGAATTTCTGTTTCAAATAGTCTTCCTTCCTCCTTGATATCCAAAGTAGGAGGACTTGCTTCCAAACGTTGTAGTTGAGCTGAAGATTCAGCCGAAACTGCTGAGCCGTCGCCAAAAAACTGTGTTTTTCTTACCGAAATTCCACCGGAAGGATTCGAAATTGTGACTGGATACAGTGTAGATTCGCCTGTATTAATTTCCTTCCCTAAAGTATTTCTAATCGTATCTGAATCTATTCCGAAAACTTTTAGACTAGATTCCAAATGCGTCTTGGTAGGTTCCAAAATTGCTGTATTTTCGACAGTCTGCACCGTAGTAATACCAGACAATTCTAGAGATGTACTACGTTCTACCGTAATTTCACCAGAATCAGTGTTATCGTTCGTCACTTTTTCGACAACTGGGTCAGGTCTAATTGCACTAGTACCTCCCAGAGTTGTTCTTAATACCCCTAACTGATGATTCTTGGGATATTTTTCACCTGATCGAGTAATCGGCATGTAGCATTTCCGTACTGATCATATAGTATTACGAACAGAACAGTCTTGCAACAATCTGATTCTGTTGCTACTGTCCTTCCAACAAAATTTAGTTTGAACAAGATACCAGGCAATCTCAATGCCACATCCCCAGCAGGATCGCCAATGTTAAACGATAATACTTCTATCCAACTTTCGGAAGAGTATTATCGGGTCCTCGGGTTCTTGGGAGTGGTAGGGGTCTGTTAGACAGAGGCCCTGTACTATTTTCCCAATGCTTCACACAGTTATAAATACTTCCTCATGTCTTAGCACAGTGGGTGAGTCTGAATACTGACCACTCTTCGGCACGGTGAGTATTAGGACTTTCAGACTGAATCTGCTATGGAAATGAAGCAGTGGTCCTGCTGTGACTTATAACTACTAGAATACGCACTTTTCAGTAATTGAATACTTCTCAATGTGATGATTCCATGTGCCAGGTAAGTACATCGAACACAGACAACTATAATCGAGATTACGCCAAACTTTTCGTATACTGACTCAAGTCACAAATTCCTACCGCAATTGATAAACTTTCCAATACTTCTGTCCACATACAGATCTTATCGAATTATCAGTGAACGCAGACTATTGTCTCGAATCTGGTCACTTAACCGAAAAGATATTAAACGTAGATGTTTAACTTTGACCTTACACAGTCTCACGCAGAATGACAAACACACAATCTCACGACAGAAAAGATCCAGAATCGTATATAACTGATCATCAAATAGACTCACAACACAAGACTACCGAATGGAAATCGGTTCAAACAAGAGAATCGCAGAATAGTTAAATACGAATAGAATGGAACAGAACTCAATGTACTCATCAATATCTCATACATAGTCTTAAAATATGATGCTCGCAATCTCCCAAATTGATTCACTATAACAGACAACAGAATAAATGCGATACTTGCAATTTCCAAATACTTCAGTTCGCGATGTGATTAACCCTACTCGCTACAGTACTCAACAGAACAGAGACTCCTTCCGAAAAAACTACCGATCTTTACCGCTTTCCTTTATGCGCTTTAAATAGAAATCTGCTACAATGTTTTCGCAAATCCACTTTTTACGGCACCTATCCGGGTTCATCTATCCCGGTTCGGCGGCCCTCTAACATATGCTTGAGTTGGTTCATACAGATATGTGGGGTCCTTCGAGGGACTATGGCATAAATGGATCCAGATATTATGTGTTGTTTGTTGATGATGCAACAAGATGGATTACACTTTATGTAATCAAGGACACATCTGAAGTTTTCAAGACATTCAAGCATTATCATGCTTATGCAGAAAGGATTACAAGACAAAAGCTCAAGAGGTTGAGATCAGATGGAGGGGGATAATATTTTTCTAAAGAACTTGATGATTACTTGTGGAATGCAGGTATAAAAAGAGAAGTAACTTGCGGGTACTCCCCTCAACAAAATGGAGTTGCAGAAAGTAGAAATAAAACTCTTGTAGAGTTTGCAAGATCAATGATGAAGGAGAAGAATTGTCCTAACTAGTTGTGGGCAGAAGCTATCAACACTACAACATATCTTGTGAATAGGTTACCCTGCAAAGACTTGGATGGTAGAACACCTTATGCAGCATGGTGGGGTAAGAAACCAAATGTTGATCATTGTAAACTATTTGGATGTTTGGCATATGCTTATGTTCCTTCTCAATTAAGACATAAGCTAGAGCCCAAAGCAGAGAAGTATGTGTTCATTGGGTATGATGATAGACACATGGGATACAGATTGTGGATTCCATCTACAAAGAAATTTCTTGTCACAAAAGATGCTACATTTGATGAGCAAAGCACATGGTATACAAGGTCAACTAATGATTATGCAGAATTTGAAGAAATTCAAAAAAAAAAGGGAAAACAAAAGTGAATATATATGAAGAAGATATTGATGATGATGATTATAAAAGTAAGTTGCAGGATAATGATGAAGATAGGACAAGATTTGATCGAGAATCAAATGCACTTGAGACTTCAAGAAATGCAAAGGTGAGTAGATCTTTGAGAGAAAGAAAGGAACCTATGAGGTATAGCTATGATACATCTTTTTTAACAACAAAAGATTTTGCTTATATTGTGAAGACAAATGAAGATCCAACCACATATGAAGAAGCTAAAGCAAAACAGAATTGGGAGAAGCCAATGCAAAAGGAGTACGATGCCCTACTTGAGAATGAGACATGGGAATTGCTCCCAAGACCAAGAAATCAGAAGTTTATTGAGTGTAAATGGGTGTATAAGACAAAGAGGTTTGCAAATGGTGAGGTGTCTAGGTACAAAGCTAGACTTGTGGTTAGAGGTTATGCCCAAACTTATGGGGTAGACTATGATGAAACTTTTAGTCCAGTTGCTAAGATGTCTACAAATAGAACCCTAATTGCTATTGCTGCTTGTAAAGGATGGAAGTCATCACAATTAGATGTGAAGAATCCATTTTTGAATGGATATATTGCAGATGAGGTATACATGGAGCAACAAGAGGGTTTCATGGATTCAATTGGATCAGACTATGTATGTTAGCTCAAGAGAGCTTTGTATGGTTTGAAGCAAGCCCCAAGGGCATGGAATTATAGGCTCGTTAAGTTCTTAAATGAATTTGGATATCAAGCTTCAAAAGCAGATAGTAGCTTACTAGTGAAGGCAAGTGAGGATGGGTTCATATATGTGTGTATTTATGTTGATGATATTATTGTCACAGGTATAGATGCTCAAAGAATCAAGGAGCTTAAGAAGCAAATAGAAAAGGAGTTTAAGATAAGTGATTTGGGAAACTTGTCTTATTTCTTAGGAATGTAGATTGTGTATAATCAACATGGAGTATATGTTACACAAGAGAGATACTTGAAGAATCTTCTGATCACGTTCAACATGGAAAATTGAAAGTCTTCAACCACACCATTGGAGGTAAATCATAAATTGAGTAGATATGGAGGAGAAGAGTTTAATGACATGAAGAAATATCAGATTTTGGTAGGTAGTTTGATATATGTCACCTTGACAAGACCACATCTATCATATGCAGTTGGTGTCTTATCACAATTTATGCATCGTCCAAAGAAAAATCATTGGATTGCAGCTCAAAGGGTACTTAGATATATCAAGCGAACCTTGAGTGAAGCTTTGTATTATGGTTCTACTTCTAACACAAGAATCAAAGTGTTTAGTGATGCAGATTGGGCAGGTAATGTTGGAGTTAGACGTCTACGGAAGCACGCGAATAGCACAAGGAAGAAGAAGAAGCTTGGCGCACAACACACAATATTGAATGTATTACTAGAGAATGTACAAAAGCATTAGGGCAATAGGCATATATACAAGCCGGGGGGAGAAAACCTCCTAAAGAGGGAAAAAGGTGCCCCGACACTCCTAGATTGTTCACACACATCACTACCTAAATATACCAACAAATCCCCCCTAGAAGTGATGCGATGAACAAGTAGCTGGCACTCATGTATAAGGAAATGCCAAGCTATGTAAAAATCACTCCACAAAAGGAAGTAAGCCCAAAGCTTTGCGGAAAGCTTCAAACTTCTCCCTAGGCAGAGCCTTTGTGAAAAGGTCTACAATGTTCTCCTGCATGGGCACACATGCCAAGCTGATCTCCCCAGCAGAGAACCTCTCCCTCACATAATGATAATGCATCTCAATGTGCTTAGTGCGAGCATGGAACATAGGGTTTCTTGCAACTTCCAATGCGCTCTCAATGTTAGTGAAGATGGTGGTGGCAGAAGACTAACCAACACCCAAATCAGCCATAAGGCATCTGAGCCACACACACTCAATAGTCGCTCTGAAAGTTGCCCTATCCTCAGCCTCACAACTAGAAGTGGCAACAGTAGGCTGCTTCTTGCTCAACCAAGATATACATGAGCTACCAAGCATGAAGCAAAAGCCACTAGTGGACACATGAGTGTCATAGCAACCAGCCAAATCTGAGTTAGAAAAAGCATGCAAATCTGGTGATAGTGATCCCCGCTTGGGATAAAACAACCCAAGTAGCCGAGTACCACTCAAGTAGCAAAAGATGCACTTAACCGCCTGCCAATGGTTGACACTTGGGCAATGCATAAACCTGCTCATCTATGAGACAAAAACTGAATATCTGGCCGAGAAATGCATAAGTAAATCAGGCATCCAATAGCCTGCTGATAGAGGACAACATCAAATGCATCTACAACATCATGAAGACTCAATTGTAAACCTGTATCCATAGGAGTGGCAATAGACTTATAGTCTTCAAGGCCAAAATGCTGCAATAATGTGTCAATATATTTAGTTTGACACAAAGCCAATCAACCATCAACTTGCATAAACTGAATGTCCAAATAGTGATGGAAATGCCCCAAATCAGACATCTCAAATGAGGCATGCAAATCAGCCTTAAAACCAACAATATGCTTCTCGATAGGACTAGTGAGCAACATGTCTTCAACATAGACAACAATTATCAGAAGCACATCATTAGCACGCTTAATATATAAGGTGCTCTCAGTTTGACTGCTCTCAAAACCATGTGCAATCAGATAGGCATGTATCTTCTCATACTAAGCATGTGGTGCTTGCTTTAAACCATATAATGCCTTCTTTAACCTGCACACCTGGTTTTCATGCCCTTTCTGCACAAAGCCACGGGGCTGAAAAACATACACTTCCTCATGCAAGTCACCATTCAAAAATGTGCTTTTAATGTCCAATTGATGTACATTCCAACCATGATGAGCTCCAAGTGCACATATGCTCTGAACGGTAGTCATACAACATGTAGGTGCAAAGGTCTCATCAAAATCAACGCCTCTTTCCTGTGCATAACCCTTTGCAACAAGTCTAGCCTTATACCTGTCAACTCTTCCATCAGGCTTACGCTTTAGCTTGTAAACCCACTTAGTGCCAATGGACTTCTTGCCAGGAGGCAATTCACATAAAGACTAAGTACCATTCTTAATTATAGCATCATATTCAGATTGCATAGCAGCCATCCAATTTTTTGAATTTTGTGCGTCGTCAAATGAAACTGGCTCATTCTCATCACAGAGAGTAGATGCAGCCATAGGATAGCAATCTGATGCAAAAGAGGCCCTATGAGAGCCTGATTGAGTATGATATGACAGAGGTGCATCTAATGTTTTGTCACGCAACGTCTGCATAGCCATTTTGGCATAGTTTTTTGCCACCTCAATATCAGCTCTCTCATCAACAAGTGCATCATGTAAATCTGCATCAGAAATGGGATGATCTGCATCATCACATGAAACCTACAAAGGCTGAGACGTTGCCTCATTAGGACCAGCACTAGACTATCCACTTGTAAAAAGAGGCAGCCATGTATCGTACATGTCTTTGGAGCTAACAAATGTCTCCTTAGTACATGAAAGCAATGGCTGAATAACATCTTCTGCAAAAACAACATCATGGCTAACCAAAATGCATTTAGTCTATGGATGATACAGACGATAGCCTTTATTTTCAGAATTGTACCCAACAAAAATACATTTTACTACTTTATCATCCAATTTTCTGCGATGTTGTTTAGGCACTAATGCATATGCCAAACAACCAAAAACATGCAGATGAGCAACAGATGGCTTGTGATCATGCCAAGCCTCATATGCAGTGATAGACCGCAGCGCTTTAGTGGGACACCTGTTAAGTACATACGCTGCACACATGACAGCCTCAAGCTAGAAACTATGTGGTAAAGCCTGACTCTTGACCATACACCTCGCCATCTCCATGAGTGACCTATTCTTTCGTTTAGCAACTCCATTCTATTGAGTTGTATACGGCACTGTACGCTGGTGTTTTATCCCACGTTCAACAAGAAATGCATTAAAATCAAAAGACATATATTC
This sequence comes from Ceratopteris richardii, assembly GCA_020310875.1. Lineage (NCBI taxonomy): Eukaryota > Viridiplantae > Streptophyta > Polypodiopsida > Polypodiales > Pteridaceae > Ceratopteris > Ceratopteris richardii. The sequence continues at coordinate 111,678,359 of CM035406.1, forward strand.
CCCCCCTTGATCAAAACGGAGGATGCCCATTTTACATGCTGACATATTTTTAGCCAAAACCAAAAAGTGTCTGAAGCACATGAACACTTCCGACTTTGCCTTCAATGGATATACCCATGCATGCCTAGAAAAATCATCAATGAAAGTCACGAAGTAAAGATAATTTCCAAAAGAATGTGTCTGCATAGGACCACAGACATCACTATGTACAAGCTGCAATTTTTGAGTAGCCCGATCTGAACCATCTTTTGGAAATGAGGAATGCTACATTTTGCCCAAAATACAACCTTCACAAACATGTTTTCGAGGTGCCTCAAGTTTGGGCAAAGAGGAAACCATTTCATATTTCTGTAGGCGTAGCAAACTAGCAAAATTCAGATGACCAAAGCGTGCATGCCAAAGCTTTGCATCTTACATAGCCTGAGAATCATGTACTGCACATGCCAAATCATTCACAGATCTTTCATAGTCTATGAGCTTATACAACCCACGACATAAAACGCCAGAAGCAATAATCACATCACCATTTGATAGGTCATGAACCGTACATCTGTCATCAACAAATTTCACAACCAAGCCAATCTTGGCTAATGTAGAAACTGATAACAGGTTCTTCTTAATCTCTGGCATAAATAAAGCATATGACAAAGTGAAACAACTACCATCTGTAGTAGTCAAAATGATCTTACCAACTCCCATAACAGGATAAGAGGAGTTGTTGGTGCATGTAACAGTATTCCATGTAGGGGCAGGCTCGAGTGAGGAGAAGAAATTGTGTTGTGAGGTTATATGTTTGGTCATCCCACTATCAACGTACCAAACATCTAAGTATACTGTAGACATCCACTCCTCATGAGACTAGCAAACTCTGTTTTTGGTGTAGAGGCCTCTACAACAACCATTCTAGCCTCTTTCTTCTTTGCCTCTTTAGCAACCAGTTTTGGATAGTTCTTTATGATATGATCATTTCCTTTAGAGTACTTACAAAATAATTTTTGCTTTTCTGATTTCTTTTCATCTTTGTCTTCTCTCTTCGATTGTGGAGAATTAGCAAATTTTTGCTTACTGGTTGAAGAGCTCCATTTTCCTTTGCCCTTCTGACTAGCCAGGAGAGATTGATCTGCAACTCACATAATGGACCTGTTCTGCCTGGACTGATCTTCTTGCAACAGAACAGAGACTAAATCCTCAAATGACAAGGCATTTGTATTGCCTTTCATCATCAATCAAAGAGTAGAAGCAAAACTCTAATATGAATCAGGAAGACCATTCAGAACGGTCTGCACAAGTGAGCTATCTACTATAACCTCATGAGCAGAAATCAATTGTTCCGTCAAGTCTTTGATCTTTGTTAGAAAATTGTCCATAGAATCACCTTCATTCATGTTCTCACTCTCCAACCGTATTTGGAGATAAGCAACACGAGCCTCATCCCTAGCTTGGTACAATGTGGTAAGTGTATCCCAAGCATCATTAACTATTCTGCAAGAGCGAATGTGCGGAATAATGGCACATTTGATAGACAAAGCTATCAAATGCATGTGTCTAGGCATCTGTGCCATCCCAACGAATTCGCTCTATAGTAGCTACAGCAAAAACTGCAGCACAAACAGGACAATGTAGAATATCATCATCTTCAACACCTTTTGCATCAACTTCAGTACCTATAGTTGTAACAGTTGCAGGTGTGATAGGACATTTTTTAACACCCTGCATAATGTTCCATAGTCCTTTTTCAACCAATACTTGTCGCATCATATAAGCCCACAACGGGTAGTCGATACCATCCAACTTATCCTCAACAACCAACATACAAAATACATCACTGTTTTCAGCCATGGCCGGTGATTAAAATACCTTGATGCAGAAAATTGATTGCATCTCAAAACGTTGAACAGAACTACCCATATGAATCATGCTAAACCTGTAGCAGATTTGAGATGCTTATAGTGGCAAACCGAAACTTGTATATACCTTTGGCACAAAAAGACAAAATAGCCTACACAAACACTGTGATAGTGCGTTCGGAGGCCTAAACGAGCTCAGATCACGATTTCGGCACCACATAGCGAAGTTGTTTTGATCTCGAAAACACTCTGAGTATGCTCACCAAAATTTGTGCGATTTTGAGACTGCAACCAGAGAGGTGTCAACAACATCCTAGATGAAGCGGCAACTTGCTCTCATACCAATTGTTGGAGTTAGACGTCTGCGGAAGCACACGAACAGCACAAGGAAGAAGAAGAAGCTTGGAGCACAACACACAATATTGAATGTATTAGTAGAGAATGATTAAAGATGAGTAGCCCATTAGGGCAATAGGCATATATACAAGCCGAGGGAAAAAAACCTCCTAAAGAGGGAAAAGAAATGCCGTGAATACCGACTCTGCTTGAATCCGACAAAATTTGTTTTTGCGGTTTCTTGTGGTAAACTACTTGGCCATATTATATCTGCACAAGGTATCCAAGTCGATCCAGACAAAGTCGCAGCTATGTTGGAAGCACCCTATTTGACTACTTTTATGCAAGTGTACTTGGACGACTTTTCCTTATTTGGTAAGATTGCGGCGCACCTGTATCATTTACGATGCTGCTTTGAGAAATGCCGTGAGTATCGACTCTACCTGAATCTGACAAAATTTGTTTTTGCGGTTTCTTGTGGTAAACTACTTGGCCATATTATATCTGCACAAGGTATCCAAGTCGATCCAGACAAAGTCGCAGCTATGTTGGAAGCACCCGTCCCTACAACGCCAAAAGAAGTTATGTGTTTCCTAGGTCAAATCCGGTGGCATGGCAGGCATCTACGGTGGTTAGCCCATTTAGGAACACCACTTAATCGGCTAATGAATAGTACTCCACGACAGTTTGAATGGACCCCTGAATGCCAAACTGCTTTCGATCGTCTAAAAGGATTATTGACACAAGCTCCAATTTTGCAACCTCCTGATTGGACCCGCCCATTCCATGTCTTTGTAGATGCATCGGATATAGCCATTGGCAGTGTTTTAATGCAGCAAACGGATAAATGGTTTCGGCATGTCTACTATGCAAGTCGTCGACTCACTTCTGTGGAAAGGAATTATTCAGTTAGAGAATGTCTCGGGTTGGTGTATTCAGTGAAGAAATTCCGGCATTATTTGCTCGGCCGAAAATTCACTTTTCACGTGGATCATGCCGCACTTGTATATCTGGTTCGACAGCAACATTTAGGTGGTTGCTTGGCTCGTTGCGTTCTATTGCTACAGGAGTTCGACTATGAAGTGGTTCATCGATCCGGTACAGCACATGCCTTAGTAGATTTTCTCTCTCGATTGGATTCCGGTGAAGCTCTGGTGGGCGTTGATGATACCACACCAGCAATTTACGATGCTGACCCAGCTCGTGACGAATCTACCGAATTCCGGTGTCGCCTACTTACTATGATACGTTGTTAACTTTTCCTACTGATGGATGTCTTCCTCCTCATACGCCTCCTACTATGTGGCGGAAAATTGCAGTTTACAGTCGTAGATTCCGGTTGATTGTAGGATAGTTGTACTACATGGATCATACTGGTGTCTTACTTCGCTGTATCCCACCACATGAAGTAAATTCGGTTATTGCTATGGCACATTCAATACCCTCCGATGGACATTTTGCAGCAGATCTTACGCACCGGAAAATTCTGCAAAGTGGGCTTTGGTGGCCTACCATGTACAAAGACATGACTCAGTTTGTGCAGCAGTGTGACACTTGTCAACGATCTGGATAGCCATTACAGCGTCACTTCTTTCCTTTGCAACCTGTCTTACCTTTGGAACCTTTTCAGAAGTGGGGTCATGATTTTATTGGTCCAATCACACCACCAGCGACTCTTAGCAATAATCGCTACATCCTGACCTGTACAGATTATTCTACCAGGTGGGAAGAAGCTTGGGCCTTATGGTCTGCCACAGCTGTTTCGGTGGCAAAATGCCTGATAAAGGACGTATTCCCGCATTATGGACTACCTCTGGAACTTGTGTCAGACCAAGGAACCCATTTTGCTAACAATTTAATGCGAGTACTAATGCATACTTTTCAAATACTGCATAAATTCAGTTCACCGTACTATCCTTGTGCTAATGGGTTAGCTCAAAGTACCAACAAGACGTTGTTGAGTATGCTTCGCAAATTGATCGTGGAATCTCCAGAAAGATGGGATCAGTTACTACCTACAATTTTATGGGCATACCGGACTACATACAAAGTTGCAACCGGAATGACCCCTTTCAAGCTTGCTTATGGGTTGGAAGCAATCGTGTCGATGGAGCTCGTAGTGCTATCTTACGTGTGGCCCTAACTCAAAAGTTACTGCTCGAAGACTCTTTGTCCTTTCGGTTGGATGCACTCAGAGATTTGGATGAACAGCATTGGGAAAGTTTTTTGACTCTTCAAGAAGTTCAGTTGCGGCAAGCCCGTATCCATGATCCGTTCCTCAAAACTCCAGTTTTTACGGTGGGCCAACTTGTGCTGCTTTATAATGCTAAATCAAATCATTCTGCTGGAAAATTTAAATTACGGTGGTTCGGTCCTTACCAAATTACTGAGCAAGTGGGGCCAGCTACTTTTCGGTTGACTACCTTGACGAGAGTTCCTCTTCCTAAAGTAATCAATGGTTCAAACTTGCGTCCATATCACCCAACGCCTGACCGTCGCTAACGTATTCTTCGTTTTTCCGCGTGTCATTTATTTATTTTTTATTTTTATTTCCGCATTTTGGTTGAATAACTACCGTGAAACTCCTCGTTTGGATATCTAATTATGAGTAATCGCCACCCTGTGTTATTGATTCTGCTCATGCATGCACGCGGTAATTATGAAGGTTATCATTTCCATACCGCGTGATGATTAGGGTTTTCGATCGCCTCCCGTTGCAAAATATCTACTTAATCTTCTTCTTTTCACTGTTAATCGCTATTGTGTCTGTGTGTTATGTGCGCTGTGTTTTCTGTGTTTGTTGTGCATTCGTGTTCTTGGGACTTCACGTGCGCATCATGGAAGCGTTAGCCAATTTCGCTACCTTCTGTGATGGACTCCCTCAGGATGTGAGTGACTTCTTGCATATTCGCGGTCTGTTGAACTTCACTGAATTGCCTTGGCATTCAGTGGAGTGTCAACCATTTTATGCGCAGATCATTTCTGCCATCGCTGCCACACCTGCTACGGAGTAGAGTTGGCCGATTACCGTCTCGCATAGTAATCACGTTAGCTTCATTCGCTGAAGCATTTCATCTACCCATGGAAGGATTGGAGAATGGTCCTCTCCTTCCGGTAGCCACCATGGTCGAATTGTTCCCACGGCACTCATCGAATGAGTATGCCATTTTGTGTCGCCCTGACCCTGAACGCACCGCGTTACAATTCTTAGTAGCTATCCTAAATTTACACAAACGTACCTACGGGATTTCATGCCCATTTTATTCAATGATCAACATGGCTTCTTGTGAGCCTCTCAATTTTGCCTCTTATTATTTCCGGCGCATTCACCGCGAATGCATTACGGTTATTAAGCAAGTTAACAAAGGTGATCTTCCACGATCACGCCTTCCCCACATCCTTACGTTCCTTTTTCCCACCATTCAAGCCGCGCAACCTCCACCCAATGCACCGTTCTTACTGCATGAAGAATCCACTCGGATGCTTGAAGATGAAGATGAGGATGATGATGCCGATTTGTTTCAACTCCTTTGCCGGAAACACCGTCGCATAAGCCCATCTGAAAGCTAGGTGCAAGGTTCCAATGCAGCCAATGAAGAAGAAATCTTTCATGACACCGCAACTTCTATCCATGTCGATTCTTCCACCCAATCTTCTCCGAATAAGCAGCAGGAACAAAGTGCGTCCACCACCAAATCTGAAGCAATTTCTTCGAAGGAGGATTCTCAGCACCAGACCCAAGATGATGTGCAATCCATTGTTGCTGAGATTATTAATGAAGTAATTATTGCGGTCGATGCTGTAGTTGACCGACTTGAAGCGACTACGCAGTAGAATCCCAGAATAGTGTTGGTGCCCAACACTCTTATAGCCACTCCTCCACCAATGAATCCGATCGAGCCCATTGTACCTGTTCAACCCATTGTCCATGAAGCACCGGATTCCTCATCCTCTTCGCCTAATTATTCCCCACCATCCTCCCCTCACCTCTTATCAGCCTCTTCATCCCAGCCACTTCCTCCTCCTCCTCTTCCGGTTCCCATGTTTACTGAATTAGAGTCCATGGGTCGAATGCTAATCCAATTCTCACAGCAGCTACCGATGCAACTCAGAATGGTCACTGATAATATTCGCCAAGAATTGCAACATAAAGTCGATATCTTAGAAGCAGATATTACTCCACTACAGAAAGAAGTCGATGCAGTTAAGGCAAAAAATCATGGCCTACACTTACAAATTCAACAGCTTCAAGATTAGCCAGCACAGAAAGATGCTTTGCTGAGTCAAAAGGATACAGAAATCAGCACGATGAAGCAAGAAATCACTGCTAAAACAGATGCAATGACTGCCATAGGCAATGAATTGCATAGCACGCGGGAAGCATACAGCATATTAGAAGAAGCTTCTCAGTCTCTTGCCGCAAATGTCCTTAAAGTTGAGGCAGAGCTTCATAAAACTACCGAAACCCTGTTCAAACTTGATCAAGAGTTACAGGAAGAGCTTGGCAGGTATCTCCGGTTGAAGAAAGAATTTGAAGGAGTGCAGAAGGAAATAGACACTTATTACAAAACCATGCAGTTCCAGTCTGAAGAACTGGAGAGAAGAGAAAAGCAGCTCGGTTATCAAGTAGAGCGTTTATCCGGAATAGATAAACAGATTGAAGATATGAGATTGAGTCGTGACGCAGCTCTTGCAAATGATTTCTACCTGCAAGAGGCCTTTTTACAGACATAGGCTGACATTTTAATGAGTCAAGTGATTGCCGCAAGCTCTGTTCGTACAGACGCACAATTAGTTGAACCAAAAACTTTAAAGTTAATACTAGATTCTTTGAAGCAGAAGATTTCTAGAACTTTCAAATTAGCTTGCACCATGTATATACAGGGCATTGTAGATGAGCCCTAAATTTTGTTTCCGTTGCGGGTTCAAGTCCACCGTGCGTGCCAGTGTGAGCCGCCGGATTGGGATTCTGTATTTTCATAATTCTTATATTTGCCTATCCCGCACAAACCGAAAGGTCATTGCGAAGTGATGTATCTGTTTATCAATTAATGAAAAGACATTGCGATGACTCTCCGGTAATGACAAGCGAGATCGCCAGACTGTCTCTCTGGGCGATTGCGGCCTGTGGAGACGTCGTCGTAGTGCAACATTCATGAGATTGGAGTATTATTGTTCTTACCTTTGTTTAATTACATTAAGTTCTGATTAACATAGTGAGGTTAAGTACGGATAATAAGTATGTGCGATGGTAATGAATAACTCCGGTGTTACGAACTGTGGAAAGCCTAACCAGAGTTTTAAACATTAACCTGTATAAGAGTTCGATACTGAACATTAACGTATTATGGTTTGAATAAGTTAATTGGGAAAATTAAGTTACAGGGCCTCTGATTTATCAGACCCCTATCACTCCCAAGAACCGGAAAGAACTTTAAAATGCCTGTAATGTAAAAGCGCATTTTAACATGTAGAATTAGTAGATTTCTGCTTACTAGTTGAAGAGCTCCATTTTCCTTTGCCCTTCTGACTAGCCAGGAAAGCTTGATCTGCAACTCGCATAATGGACCTGTTCGGCTTGGACTGATCTTCCTCCAATAGAACAGAGACTAACTCCTCAAATGATAAGGCATTTGGATTGCCTTTCATCATCAACCAAAGAGTAGAAGCAAAAATCTGATATGAATCAGGAAGACCATTCAGAACGGTCTGCACAAGTGAGCTATCTGGTATAACCTCATCAGCAGAAATCAACTGTTCCTTCAAGTCTTTGATCTTCATTAGGAAAGTGTCCATAGAATCACCTTCATTCATATGCTCACTCTCCAATTGTTTTCGGAGGTAAGCAACACGAGCCTCATTCCTAGCTTGGTACAATGTGGTAAGTGTATCCCAAGCATCCTTAGCTGTTCTGCAAGAGCGAATGTGAGGAATAATGGCACGTTTGACAGACAAAGCTATCAATGCATGTGCCAGGGCATCTCTGCCATCCCAGTGAATTTGCTCTGGAGTAGGTGCAACAAAAATTGTAGCAGGAACAGGAATATGCAAAATATCATCATCTTTGACACCTTCTACATCAGCTTCAGTACCTACAGTTGTAACAGTTGCGGGTATGATAGGACGTTTTTCAACACCCTGCACAATGTTCCATAGTCCTTTTGCAACCAACACATGTCACATCATATAAGCCCATAACGGGTAGTTGGTACCATCCAACTTATCCTCAACAGCCAACATACGAAATACATCACTGCCTTCAGCCATGGTTGATGACTAAAATACCTTGATGCAGAAAATTGACTGTATCTCAAAAATTTGAACAGAACTGCCCAGACAAATTTTGTTAGACTTGTAGCAGACTTTGTGATGCTTATACTGGCGAACAGAAATTTGTATATACCTTTGGCACAGAAAGATGAAATAGCCTGCATAAGCGCTGCGATAGTGCGTTCGGAGGCCGAAACGAGCTCAGATCGCGATTTCGGCACCACATAACGAAGCTGTTTTGATCTTGAAAACATGTTGAGTATGCTTACCAAAATTCGTGTGATTCTAAGACTGCAAATGGACGAGTGTTGACGATGCCCTAGATGAAGCGACGACCTACTCTGATACCAATTATTGGAGTTAGACATCTATGGAAGCACGCGAATAGCACAAGGAAGAAGAAGAAGCTTTGAGCTCAACACACAATACTGAATGTATAACTCGAGAATGTACAAAGATCAGTAACTCATTAGGGCAATAGGCATATATTATACAATCCGGGGGAAAAAAACCTCCTAGAGAGGGAAAAAAGTGTCCGACGGTCCTAGTGTGTTCACACACATCACTACCTAAATATATCAACATTTCTTGCCACATGATTTGAGCAACCTGAATCTATGCTCATCAGATTTACCTTGTAGCATTGTGATATTCATGAGAAGTAGAGAGTCTTCTTGATTTGAGTCTTCTATGTAATTATTGTAATCTCTTCTCCCTTTGTATCCTCCTTGGTAGGCTGAATTGTTGTAGTTGTTGTGGTTTCCATGGAAATTGTTGAACCTTCCTCTTGAGTAGCCATAACCTCCTCTGTTGTAGCCTCTGCCTCTTTGATTCTTGGAGTTCCTAAAGCAATTTTTAGTTGTGTGATTAGTTAATCCACAAATAGAACAAGGATTAGAGTCTTGGGGTCTCCCCCTACCTTGTCTTTCTCCTCTGCCTCTACCTCTACCATGTCTTCCTCTAGATGTATAGTTAGCTTGGTGTGTACCTGCTTCATCATCCATTTTCTTTCCTTTCCCTTTGTTGTCTTTGGCTTTATTTTTATCCGTATACAAGGTAAAAGATTGATTACTTTTGGAACCTTCTCCATTCTTCATGAGCTTGGCCTCTTGATTAAGTAGTTGTCCCATAAGTGTATTGAAATATGGTACATGCATATCCATGTATAGATCCATTGTTGTTGTAAAGGCTTCCCACTTGTCATTTGCCTTTAGGCCATTGATGACTTGCCTTACAATTTTTTCTTCATCTATCACTTCTCCAATGCTTCCTAGCTGATCAGCAATATCTTTGATCTTTGTGAAAAAATCAGCCACATTTTGCTTGGAAGATTTCTTGAGTGTTGTGAACTCCAACCATGGTTGGTTCTTTCTAGCCTTTGTGCTTGAAGAGAAGAAGCCCTCAAGTGCATTCCATACTTCGTGTGATATTTTATAACTTCTAATGTGATGCAAAAAGAAAATTGAGTTAGAGTTGAGGAGATAAGACCTTGCAAGTGCATCCTTGGAGCACCATGTGCTCAATCTTTCTTGCTGTTCTTGTGTAGGTTGACCTTTATTCCTGAATCTTGGAATAACTTCATCTCCAGTTGTATAACCATATAGGTTCCTTCCTTGAAGATAAGCTTCCATCCTTAAAGAACAGGTTGAGTAGATATCCAATTTGTCAATTGATGAAGGAAATCCATCTACCATGTTGTGCAACCTTGCTCTGATACCACTGTGAGGATGGATTTGTATTTGTTGAAAATGAAGTGGTGCTTCAAAAGCTTTGCACTACACAAACCAAATGAACTCTAGAGATATGTGGTGGGCCCCTTTAGTTTGCCAAAGCATGTATTAGACACCATATGTACCTTGGAATATCACTCTCAAAGAGATGAATCAAAATAGATAGGTAGAAGTTGATCCAAAGGTAAAAAACTTGCTATTTTAGTCCATACACCTGTTTAGTGTTTTGAACAATTCTCTAAGCATAGAAGCAATTGGCTAAAATCCTTTTGGGGAACTCTAATTAACTTAGCAATCTAACAATAATGAGTGATTTCATAAAAAACAATGGACTACATGCAGAGAAAGATGTTTAGCAAATTATATCTCCATCCCAACATTTACAGGTTCAATAGTCATCAGAACAGTGAGCAAAGATATGCTAATATCTAACGGTCTCGAGAAGCAGTCCTAATGAAACTTTGTAGGAATATAATAGATAGTATGCTGATCATATCATGCTTTAAATCATACAAATGATCAACTACACACTGCGAACAAGCTCTAAGAAAATCACTGATCTGATGGAGTTATGATAGAGAAGCAAGATGAGAATGTAATGGTCATATATGTATTAAACATGTACAAATACAATGTCATTGGCAATCAAGTATTGCTCAATGTGTGAGAGGTGAAGGAGCTATGAGGTGAGCTCTCACTCCACAATGAACGTACTACAAAATGATCTCTCAACCTCGCGATACACGCGGGTCTTCTTGACCATCTTCTTATAGTTGAACTTGGAGCCAAAGTTTGAATTCAAATTCAAACTTCTACCTAAAAGGTGAATGCTAATATATAAGATAGATTCTCTCATTGCTCAACAGCCAAGTGATACTTGATTAGAGCTTCCTAACTCCTTGTGGGTGTAATCCACTTTTACAAGGATAAATATGAAGTACTTTTACAAGAGGTTGATCATATGAAGCCTTTCATGGGTTATACCAATAGGTTAAGCATAAGTAAATTGATCAAGCATGTGGGATTGGGTATAATTGCACCAACATGAGATGTAGGGGAGATGGATTGGAATGCATGGGGAATGGGAATGGGGATAGGAATGGTGAATGCAGTGTCGAACAAAGAGGTGGGTACAAGTAAAGGGTTGGGGAATGGGGGATGGTGGAATTGTGGGGGGAACAGGAGGCACTGTGGGTGGTGAAATGTCCATCGGATCGGAGAGTGTGCTGCATGTGGGTGCTACCATGTACGTGGGAATGGTAGAAGAAGTGATTGTGGTGTGTGCGTACAATGAAGTGGAAGTGAGTGTGTGTGTGTATGTGTGGTCCTAATATCTGTGTACTGTGTCCACAAATGAAATCTTCCATGAACGGGATGTAATGGGGTGGGGTAATGGTTGAGATTGATGTCTAAGAAAAGAGGTAGGAGGCATGTGGGAAGTACAAAGCACGAGGAAGGGAAACATGTGAATATGGGAATGCAGGGAAACCTATACTACCTTCTATGGGCCGCGGGTGTCCTTGGATGCTATATATAAGTGGGTGTTTAATGATGCGCTCTATAGACCAAGATGGGGATGTATAGAGAGGGTTGGTAATCAAAGGAAAGAGGGTGGCCTGGGATGTTGGCTCGCAAAAAGAAAAAGATGTTGAAGAAAGTGGGGTTTGGGTAATGGTTGTGATTACTACTGCGGTTTCCTCAGTGGTCAATGGTAGAGGTGGGGATGATGGAGGAGATGGAGGGTGTTGGGGTGAGATTGGCAATGTTTGTACAAATGATTCAGTTGTAAGGTCTATGGTGGTGGTTGGGGTGGTTGGTGTAGCTCAATGATGAGTAGCACCTCCTTTAATGTCAATCCGGGAAGACGTGAGGATGGTATGAAGACCTCGAGCAAGTGGCGGCACAAATGCGTGAGTGAGAAGCACACTAGCATGCACACACATACACACACACGCGCACACAAGGCAAGACAAAGAGTGAGAATCAATGGAGCTTCTAGATTACTTTCAAAATGCTCTTACAAGTTCGTTTCAATTACAATCCAACCTCAAAAATGAGCTCTCTAGCTCTTTTTATAGTTTTTGACTAGGTTTTGGCCCTGTCCAGACCTAGTGTCCGGCCTAGTTAAAAATTAGGTTCCAGGGCCAATTTGAGGGCTTAAACGGAGTCTAAAAAATATGAAAATTGATATGTAGGTACTTCTAAGGCTCCTCAAGCTCAAGGACTCCTTGGCTTGCACAAAATGGAGCTACAAAAATATGAAGTGGTATTTACAATGATTGTTAGTGATAAGAATCACTGTTAAAAGATGTTGATTTGGAAGAAATTTGAAGGGCCTATCTGCCAGATTTGCGTGGACTGCTTTGTCTACTTACTCCTTCACTTTGTTCTGACTCTCTCCGCTGGCTTCCTTGTCTAGTCGGTCCTTGGGTGCCCATACTGCTCTCAACACCCCCCCCTCTCTCGCGTCTGTCGTCCCTAACAGACCCTTGTTGCTGGGAGTGTTGGATGTAATATTCCACAACCTGAGTGGCAAGCTGATGTTCTTGTATGCGTAGTCCTCTGGCCAAATCTGTCATCATACGATCCCAATCGATTGGTCCTGGAATGTCCGGATGTGGCAAACGTAACTAATCGCCATGGATCGCTTGTTCTACTGCGAATAGATGTAGCAAATGTGTGGGTCTGGGAATGAAAATTTCGGAATGGTATTCCCAGAATCCCGTAGAGAACATTTCCTCAAATGTCTGCTTGAAGCATGCGGGCAAGTACTTTATTCGTGCATGCCAAGCAAAGATGATAGTGACCGAGGGGGTTTGGCTCATGTCGTAGACTAGATCCTTGTTGCCTTGAGAGAATCCAGGGGCAGAGATGTATGGAGCTTGTACATTCCGAAAAGTTTTGAAAACAATGGTCATGAGCTCGAATATCTTCATACACATTTTTGCCGCTATGTCGGGTACATTATTTAGACGTGTAGACCAGTGCCGAATTGTTGATATCATGTAGGCTACGGTTTGTTGGTGCATTTTACCCAAGCCTACATGCTTGATATATTTGATATCATCCTCATTTGTAAGTCACATGAGTAGTCATGTGAACACCTCTTGTAAAAGAGTTCATTTTTATCTCTTGTAATTGAAAAAAGAAAAAAGAAGAGTATAGCTTACCTCATCCATGATGTAAAAGAAAAGTCGTGGTCCTATCTACCTAAAATCACGAATTTTGGAGCTGAGGGAATATCTCCTAACTTTGGGGATCACTTTTAGGTGGAGCCATTCGAATTCGAATTCAAAACTCCCTCCAAGAATAGCTATAAAAGGAGCAAGAAGGAAGAGGCGATCAGCAAGCCTTGTACGTGACCACTTCATGTCATTTTGTAGAGATTGAAGAGCTTACTCCATAGCTCTATCATTCTACTCCCATTGTGCAAAGTTTCATTGCCAATGTGGTTGTAATCATATGTGAATCTATACATTTATTATCATCTACCTCTCTGTTTTGTTCTCTGCTATACTCACTCAGAGCAGTAACTTCAGAAGGTCATATCTCGAGTTTTACTGAACCTTTTTCAGTGTTTTAAAGTGCGTTGGATAGCTCTCACTGTCTAGTTTCTACCTATAAATTTTCAAGGTCATTGGATTTATAATTTTGGAGATATCTGCATTTTACTGCTTACTGGTCTATCTCTGCAGAGCCCCGAGAATTGTGGGAATGTTCCAGAACTTGATGAAACTTGTTCTCAGTGCTCAGTCCATCATTTGAAGTGTTTTAACTTGGAATAGGAAGCTTGCTAAGTCTATTTGCTATGCCCAAAAGGAATTTTTCTAATTCCTTCCAGGTTGAGAGCACTGTTCATTTTTTCCAGCAGGTGTATGTCCAAAAATAGCAAGTTTTGGGAGCTAGTCATTTCGCAACTTGTCGGTCTTGACTTAAACTTTTGGGATACATGTTCCAAAGTACTTGGCTGATATTTTGGTGGATTTAGGAAGCTCAAAGGGTCTACTAATCAACTCTGAAGTCTCAGTTGGCTGGTGTGAAGCTGGTTGTAGCGGCACCTACTCATCTTTGGATTGCATCCACCATCTCTCTTCACAGTGGTATCAGAGCATAGTCAAGCAACATGGGAGATGGATTTCCATCAACAATTGACAAATTGGATCGAAACAACTATCCGGCATGGTCTCTAAGGATGGAGGCTTACCTTCAAGGGAGGAATCTATATGGATTCATATCCGGAGATGAAGCAATGCCAACCATGAGGAACAAAGGGCAACCATCACATGAAGAAGTGGAAGGACTTTCGAATTGGTGTTCGAAGGATGCACTTGCAAGGTCCTATATTCTAAACTCAATCTCTGATTTTCTTTTACCTCATGTCAAGGGATGCAAGACATCAAGAGAAACCTGGAATGCACTTGCTTCTTTCTTCTCTTCCAACACTCGAGCAAGGAAGAACCAATTGTGGATGGAGTTCACAACAATGAAGAAAAGCCCGAAGCAAAATGTGACTGATTATGTCACAAAGATGAAGGAGATTTCCGACCAACTTGGAAGCATTGGAGAGGTAATTGAAGAGGAGCAAATCATAAGACAAATCATGAATGGAATCAAAGCAGACGACAAGTGGGAGTCATTCACAACAGCCATGGATTTATACATGGATATGCATGTACCCGACCTCAACACACTCATGGGCCAACTCTTCACTCATGAAGCAAAGATTAGCAAAGGTGGTGAGTCCTCAAGAGGTAATCAAACTTCTGCCTTATATTCTGATAAAGCTAAGGTCAAGGACAAGTCAAAGAATAGGAAGAATGAAGATGAAGGAAGCTCTTTCCAAGCAAACTTTGCAGGTAGAGGAAGAGCTAGAGGAAGAGGCAGAGGTGGAAAGCAAGGCAGGGGGAGATTCCAATCATCTCAACCTTGCAACATATGTGGCTTATCTAACCATACTACTGAAGAATGTTTCAGGAATCCAAGGAACTCAAGGGGAAGAGGATTCAATAGAGGTGGCTATGGATCAAATAGAGGCAGGTACAATGGAGGCTACAACAACAACTACTACAACAACAATTACAACAACAACAACAACTATCAAAGTGGCCATAGAGGAAGAAGAGATTACAATAACTATGCAGAGGACCAAAGTCAAGAAGATTCATTATTGATTATGAATCTATCAACGAAGAAGGGTAAGGATGATGATCACATATTTTACATTGATTCGGGATGCTCGAACCATGTAGCAGGAAATGTGGCTTTACTTTCTGATTTGGAAGATCCTCATAACAAGCATGAAGTGCAGACAGGAGATGACACAAAGCACTCAGTGGAGAAGATAGGTAATGTGAAGACATCAGATGGGAATATGAACCTCTTAAGCAAAGTCTTGTATGTCCCTACAATTACCAAAAATTTAATAAGTGTTGGACAGATTGTTGAAAAAGGATTGCAGGTTAGATTCAATCGATTTGGAGCATATGTTGAAGACCCAAGGCAAGGCTTTCGAAGGATTGCCAAAGGAGAAAAGACAGGAAGGCTTTTCACTTTTGAAGTGGAAGATACAAAGAACATAGCTTTGTTTAGCTATGGATCTCAAACTCTAACAGAGTTGGAGATATGGCACAAAAGGCTTGCTCACATTGGTGAGAGGACACTCAAACAGATTTGCAGGGACCAAAGTGTACTTGGTTTGCCTAATATCACAAGGCAACACATGATTTATAAGTGTGAAGCTTGTCAACTCGGCAAGGCTCATAGACAACCTTTCAATAAGAAAGGATATATGTATCAAAATCCTTTGGATCTAGTGCACACGGATGTGTGGGGTCCAAGTAAGGAGCCATCTATATCAGGCTCAAGATATTATGTGTCTTTCATAGATGATTGTAGCAGGTGGACCATTCTGTTTTTCATGAAGCACAAGGATGAAGTGTTTAATTGCTTTAAGAAGTATATTGCTCTTGTTGAAAATCAAACAGGTAGGACTTTGAAAAGACTCAGATCAGATGGTGGAGGAGAATACTTCTCTTCTGAATTTGATGCCTTCTTGCATGAAAGAGGCATTAAAAGGGAAGTCACTACAAGGTATACACCTGAACTCAATGGTGTAGCAGAGAGGAGGAACAGAGCTATTGTCGAAGCTGCAAGGTCCATGCTCAATGAAAAGGGATTGCCGAACTACCTATGGGCAGAGGCTGTGTCTACAGCCACATATCTCATAAATAGACTTCCATCTAAGTCACTAGATGGAACCACTCCATATGAAGTGTGGAATGGAAGAAGACCTAGTCTAGAGCATTGTAAAATCTTTGGATGCTTAGCCTATGCTCACATTCCTTCTCAAGTAAGAGGGAAATTGGATCCCAAGGCAGAGAAGTGTGTATTCATTGGTTATGATCAAAACCAAAAAGGATATAGATTGTACAATCCAACCAATAAAGGATTTTCTGTGAGTAGAGATGTAATTTTTTATGAAAACAAATCATGGTTTGATGATGACAGGAAAGTGAAGCTGTCGTATGACTTGGATGAAGACTTTCCCTCACTTCAACCAAAGGAGCCAAAGCAGATTGAAGAAAGTAATTCGGAGATTGACCTAGAAGACTTGGAAAGGCTAAAGCTATGGAAGAACAAAGGTAAAGCAAAGATGCAGGATGCTACATATGGACCCGAGAGCTCACATCAACCACTTAGAAGGTCTTCGAGGGAGAAGAAGAAACCAGAGAGGTTTGGTTATGATACTTCTTTGGTCACCAAGCACTCAATCTACATTGCAAAGGATTCAACCAATGAAGAACCTACCACATTCGAAGAAGCACAAAGCAAGAAAGCTTGGAGAGATGCAATGGATGAAGAAATGGAAGCCTTGAAGGAGAATGACACTTGGGAGCTTGTACCTAACAAGCCATCTATGAAGATAATCGGATCTCGATGGATATACAAAATCAAGAGGAATCCAGATGGAAGTATAAATAGACACAAAGCAAGGTTAGTTGCTAAAGGGTTTGCTCAAACCCATGGTATTGATTATGAGGAGACTTTCTCTCCTGTTGCAAAAATGCCTACAATTAGGGTTCTCATAAGCCTTGCTGCATCTAGAAATTGGAATCTTTATCAACTTGATGTAAAGAATGCTTTCCTGAATGGATGGATTTCTGAGGAAGTGTATATGGCACAACCTCCTGGATATGAGGATGCACATCATCCTAACTATGTATGCAAACTAAAGAAAGCTTTGTATGGATTGAAGCAAGCTCCAAGAGCTTGGAATTTCAGATTGGTTACTTATTTGCAGGACCAAGGATTCAAAGCTAGCAAGGCGGATACCTCTTTGTTCATAAAGAGGAATGGATCTGAAGTGATCTATTTATGTGTGTATGTTGATGATATTATTATCACAGGCAATGATCTTGAAGGAATCAAACAGGTAAAGAGTCAAATGAAGGAGGAGTTCAAAATAAGTGACCTCGGACCACTCACTTATTTTCTTGGATTGGAGTTGATCTACACAGATTCAGGTATATACATCACACAAAGGAAGTATGTCCATGACATGCTCGTCAAGTTCAAGATGGAAAATACCAAGTGTGCAGGTACACCTATGGAGCAAAATCATAAGCTTAGTGCTTATGAAGGAGAGCCAATTGAAGACATCACAAGCTATCAAAGCTTGGTTGGAAGTTTGAACTATGCAACACTCACAAGGGTGGATATATGCTATAGTGTTAGCATATTGAGTCAGTTTATGCATAAGCCGAGAAGACCACATATGGAAGCGGCCAAGCGAGTCCTCAAGTACCTAAAGGGGACCATGAATGAAGGTTTGTTCTATTCATATACTTCAGATATTGAGCTAAAGGTCTACTCAGATGCAGATTGGGCCGGATCTAAAGATGATAGAAGAAGCACATCAGGGTATATATCATTTGCAGGTTCAAAAATCATTTCTTGGTCATCGAAGAAGCAACCAACCGTGGCATTATCTTCTACTGAAGCTGAATATAGAGGTTTGGCTAATGCAACTCAAGAAATCATGTGGTTAAAATCTTTGTACACAGATCTTGGACTTCATTCTTCAACACCTCACATTTTTGGTGACAACACAAGCTCACTACATCTAGCAGCTAATCCGGTATACCATGCTAGAACCAAGCATATTGAAGTCCACTACCATTATGTAAGGGAGAAGCTAATGAGCAAGGATATTCAACTATCCTACGTCTCTACAGATATGCAATGTGCAGACATGTTGACGAAAGCTCTTGATGGTACGAAATTAAGTAGATTCAAGTTGATGATTGGTTTGCAGGAAATCAAGGACAATTGAAGACTTATTTGGAGGCCAAGCATGTTAGGCTTGAGGGGGAGCTGTTGGTGCATTTTACCCAAGCCTACATGCTTGATATATTTGATATCATCCTCATTTGTAAGTCACATGAGTAGTCATGTGAACACCTCTTGTAAAAGAGTTCATTTTTATCTCTTGTAATTGAAAAAAGAAAAAAGAAGAGTATAGCTTACCTCATCCATGATGTAAAAGAAAAGTCGTGGTCCTATCTACCTAAAATCACGAATTTTGGAGCTGAGGGAATATCTCCTAACTTTGGGGATCACTTTTAGGTGGAGCCATTCGAATTCGAATTCAAAACTCCCTCCAAGAATAGCTATAAAAGGAGCAAGAAGGAAGAGGCGATCAGCAAGCCTTGTACGTGACCACTTCATGTCATTTTGTAGAGATTGAAGAGCTTACTCCATAGCTCTATCATTCTACTCCCATTGTGCAAAGTTTCATTGCCAATGTGGTTGTAATCATATGTGAATCTATACATTTATTATCATCTACCTCTCTGTTTTGTTCTCTGCTATACTCACTCAGAGCAGTAACTTCAGAAGGTCATATCTCGAGTTTTACTGAACCTTTTTCAGTGTTTTAAAGTGCGTTGGATAGCTCTCACTGTCTAGTTTCTACCTATAAATTTTCAAGGTCATTGGATTTATAATTTTGGAGATATCTGCATTTTACTGCTTACTGGTCTATCTCTGCAGAGCCCCGAGAATTGTGGGAATGTTCCAGAACTTGATGAAACTTGTTCTCAGTGCTCAGTCCATCATTTGAAGTGTTTTAACTTGGAATAGGAAGCTTGCTAAGTCTATTTGCTATGCCCAAAAGGAATTTTTCTAATTCCTTCCAGGTTGAGAGCACTGTTCATTTTTTCTAGCAGGTGTATGTCCAAAAATAGCAAGTTTTGGGAGCTAGTCATTTCGCAACTTGTCGGTCTTGACTTAAACTTTTGGGATACATGTTCCAAAGTACTTGGCTGATATTTTGGTGGATTTAGGAAGCTCAAAGGGTCTACTAATCAACTCTGAAGTCTCAGTTGGCTGGTGTGAAGCTGGTTGTAGCGGCACCTACTCATCTTTGGATTGCATCCACCATCTCTCTTCACACGGTTGGGGTCCCTCGAGGTGGAGCGAAATATGGGTAGTTAACCCAAGCCGAGCACTCTTTATTGTTGCGTACCTTGATTGCAAATGCTTGCCAGGATCTGCGACGTACCACTGGACAATAGCATGGATTATACTTGATATATAGTGGCATGGTTGCCCAAGTACTCATCATCTCTGGGTAATCGGTGAGTAGACGTGCACGCCAATTAGGTTGGAAGATCGAGCCAGCACGTGCATCTGTCGGTAAATCCCCTATCTCAAATTGAGTGGCGAATGTGGGCTCCTTCCCTGTATGTCTTTTGACTTCTGCATTATAATCATGTAGTAAGACAAAATAAGGCATGTATTGCGATTCTGATGTTAGTGATTAACCGTTGATGGGATAAATTTTGAAAGTAGGAAGACCGAAGGACAGTTTCTTCCAGATTTGTGAGAGATTGCATTTGCACGGCCACACGATCATCATGTGTCTTACCCACTTTCTCGACCCTTTTGACCCAATCTGGAACTTGAATTTCTAACGTGTCTTGTCCTTCTTCCATAGTTCGACCACCAGGCGTCATGGACACCATGTCCTTGAGCTTTGTGAGACTTCGATTCTTCATGTAATCTGGTACTAGGGTTTCCTTCTCTGTAGGAATATGCATTCCTCGCATATCTAGAGCCTCTCTCACCAAGTTGTTTGATAGCCTGAACCTCTTGAGCTCATTCCCCTTTGTCAGAGATGGAATCACAAATGAGCTTGCGCCTTTTGGGTTCTGGTTTGGAGTCAAGGTGTTGATGAGATAGTAGCATCGCATGAAGTCAGGTTTTGGAAGTCGTGCACTGAAATAGGCACTCAATCCTACCTTTTCCCATATCGGACGTAGACCTTCAGCATTTTGTAATTTCTCAAACTCTCTTGTAAAGAAATGGTATCTGCCTTGCTTTCCATTGAAGTCCAATTCTGATTCCCATAGGTACGTTCCTTCACCCAAGGGTCCTGCCACCTCGGTAAACCAATGGGAAGTCTTTCCCACGGGCATGGTGTGGCCACGCGGAGGGTCCGCAATAGGTATGATTTTGACGGCCTGCAAATCTTCTGGTCTTTCAATTGTCTCAGGCAAAACGGGTAAACTGTCCAAGTCCACCACTTGCGGGCTTGTTTCTATGTGAGAGCTAGTTCCTGCTGCCTCCGCCATGTTGAAAATGTCGAAGCTGATTCTGTGAGAATATATGAATAAACGTTAACATTGCAATGGACACAAAAATGACATGGTGTCCCTTGTTATAACATTAGCTTAAAGTTCGGGAGTGGTTAGGGGTTAATAAGTGCTCGGTGCTGGTGTGTGTAATTAGGAGTTAGGTAGACCTAAGAGCTAAGCGAAATGATGTGATGTGAGAGTGAAGCGGTTAGTAGGTGGTCATGGATTTACAATCGGGGTCCGGGGGTTTGTTACAAGTCTTGGGCTGCCAAATGCAGTGGATGGGTTTTGCTCGTGGTTCCGTAGAGATTCTCGAGAGCTTTATAGGTGTGTCAGCTTGAACATGAGGCCTTTTAGGTACCCATTTACAACTGATTCTGTTCGTGCTCATGTGCCTTGGTGTTGAAAATGAGTGGATGTAGGCTGTGTGAGTGAATGGATCATGCTGTGTAGGGTGTGTTCTTGGTGTAGCTATTTGAGCCCGCAAACAAGCCTTAGGCACCCAAATTTGTCTTGATTGTGGGCTAGCCTTCATCGACTTTTTGGGCACCCAAATAGATTTCACGTTAGCAGAAGGATTTCCGAAAGACCTCTTATTAGTGACGTGTTGTTGGTTACTAATAAGAGGCTTTGCCCGTGCGGTTGGCGTGAGTGCAACCGGGTGTTCGCCTTTTCGCACCCACACTTGGTTCGCTTGTTGAGACATTCTGCTGCGCAGGTTCTTTTGATTTCCGACATAGGTAGCACTCTGCTTCTTCTGCCTTTGATCCACCTTGGGTTGCTGCCTCCTTCTGGCCTTTGGAAAAGAAGGGAGTTCCGTTGCATCCCTCACTCCTTTTTTGCGAATATCATTCCTCTGCAAGACATGGTTTTGGACAAGAACAGCATGGTCATCTTCATGTGTACTCCTGGAAGGACCAGGAGTCTGTGCCTTTCCTAGTTCCTTGAGTGCTCCATTATCTAACTCTACTGTAATTCGACTATGATTGACCCATACCTGAAGAAGTCCACTTCTTAAGTTCAGGTTGACTGCTTGGTCATAGATCCAGTCTTGACCCAAGACAAGGGGTTCCGTGAGGTCCTCATCTTGACACACTAGTACTTTAACTGTCATTGTCTCATCATGAATGTAGAGGGGAAGTTCCACCTCGCCCATGCAAGGGGTTTCCACTCCTCCCAATCCTATGAGATATGCTTCCACAGGATTGACAGTTAACTGCAACTCTTGACAGTAAGACATTCTAACAGCACTAGTGGCTGCACCTGAGTCAATCAAGGCTCTTACGGTCCTTGCACTCTTTCCTTGTCCTATATCTAAGGTTACGAAAGGACGTCGATCAGTTATCCTATGTGAGCTTGTTCCTGCGACTTCACACATTGCCATATGATATCCTTGATCTGCATAGTCATTTGTTCTAGGCTGCTCTCTACCTTCCCTTCGTAATTTCATCCTTCTGATGCGTTCTAAAGCTTCTGCTTGAGCTTCTTCTCTAATTCGCTTTTCTTCCTCTTTGCGTTTCTTAGCAGTGTTGAGTCGGCTGAGCATTTCCTCCGTGAGGGGTTCCTGATACAACTTGACTCTGCATCCGCTAATATAGTTAGGGAGAACATCACCTTCTAATGTGGCTAATTGCACAGCTCCACTTGTGGAGATCCTATTAATGATCATAGGTCCGTAGCCTCTCTTTTCTAGCTTCTTCGCGTGTTGTTTCAGTGTATAGACTAAGACTAGATCTCCTGCTTTCAAGCCTTTATCCTTCACATGAGCATCAAAGTATGCCTTCTGCCTCTTCTTAGCTGCATATATTCCTGCAGCGGCTCTCAGTCTTGTTTCTCCTAATCGTTCAAGGTCAAAGATCCTAGAGGAGAGCTCATGACCTGTCCATTCGTGCTCTTGTGCTACTTTCAACGTAGGAATCAGGAAATCCAAGGGTAGCACAGCGTTTTGGCCGAATACCATCTGAAAGGGGGTGGCTTGAAGTACCGTTTTGTAGGCGACTCGGTATGCCCAAACAGCATGGTGTAGCTGTTTGTCCCAATCAGAGCGTTTCGTGTTCACTAATTTCGTCAGTACATTGCATAAAATCTTATTAGTGCTCTCAGCTTGTCCATTAGCTTGAGGGTGATAGGGGGCAGACTTCTTGTGTATTACCAAGAATTCTTGGAGTAGATTTTCAATCACTTCGTTCAAGAAATGAGTGCCTCTATCACTTACAAGCTCTATAGGTAGCCCATATCTCGTGAATACATTCTCAAACAAGAATTTAGCAGTTGTTTGAGCATCGTTCTTTGTCGTAGCCTTTACCTCTACCCACTTAGTTAGATAGTCTGTTGCAACAATGATGTATTCCGCATGAGAACCCTTAGCTGGGGGATTAATAGGACCTACGAAGTCTATTCCCCACTTAGAGAATGCACGTCCACCCATCATAGGCTTCAGTGGCATCTCATCTTTGCGTATAGGATACTGAGTCCTCTGACAGACATCACACCGTTTCACATAGGTATGTGCATCAATGTGAAGGGTAGGCCACCAGAAACCCGCAAATAGTATTGCCTTGATCACCCGATCTGGTCCAAAGTGTCCTCCTGCTACACCTTGGTGAGCAGTTTCCAAGATCTTGAGATATTCACTTTCATGGACACATAACCTCAGGTAACCATCTTTACCGCGCTTATATAGATTATCACCTATGAGTGAGTAATCATGGGCTTCTTGTTCTAAACTCCTTTTCCTAGCCAGCGTCATGTCTGGGGGGAATGTGTTTGTCCTCAGGAAGGATACTAGTGGTTCACTCCAATCTGGCACAATGGATACTTGATACAGAGTGGCGTGTTCCACTGGTGGTTTTGTGCAACAGATTGGGCATTCCTTGCACAACTTTTGGACATCCGCTTCCATAGTTGGCCAATGCACTCCGAATCTCTTTAGAGTCTGTAAAGTTCGTTGCTTTGAATGGTGTTGCTCTAACGCACCTACATGTGCTAATTGCAACCATTTAGCGTACTCATCCTCTTCTACGCAACAAGCCAAGATCCCTTGATCTGTGTGCTTGTACATGCTTCCTGCCATGATGTGGTACTTTTGGGCTTTTACAACCTCTCTATTCCGTGTGTTTACCACTGGATGGTTAGGCCCGTATGTCAATACTGGTACCAATGGCTTAGCCCACTGCGGTACAACTTCCAAATTAAACAAGTAAGCATCAGGAAGGTCATCTGACACTCCTTGTGGGGCTTCTCCCGATGTGAGCCTAGAGAGATGATCAGCTCTCAAATGAGTCCTACCTTTCCTTACCACCACTTCAAAGTCATATTCCATGAGCAAGAGAAACCATCTTACTAATCTTCCTGTATTGCATGGTTTATTTACGAGGTACAGCAATGCCTGATGATCAGTAAAAAATTTAAACTTATTTGCAAGCAAATAGTGTCTGAATTTCTTAACTGCATATACCATGCCTAAGCCTTCTCTCTCCGTAGTGGTGTAATTCCGTTCAGCCGCATTCAATTGTCTACTGGCATAGGCAATTGGAAGATCCATATTACCTTCACCAGTAGGTTGTGCAAGCACACATCCAATAGCATAATTGGATGCATCCACGTGAACATGGAATGGCTTATTCCAATCTGGTGTGGTCAAGATTGGTGCTGAACATAATCTTCGTTTAAGCTCCTGGAAGGAATTCTCACATTCATCAGTCCATTCAAAGTTAGTCAGAAGTCCGTACATGGGCTTTGCAATGACAGCATACATGTGTATAAATCGTCGGTAATAACCACAATGCCCCATGAAAGCTTGGACTTCCTTGACATTCTTTGGCCTAGGTAGCTCTGCTATGGCTCTCACTTTTTCTTCGTCGGTAGATATGCCATTCTTTGACACTATGTGTCCCAGAATCTTGCCTTGCCTGACCATAAAAACACACTTTTCTGGGTTCAGGCAGACTTGATATTCTCTACATTTGTCAAAGATTTGTCTGAGTTCAGGGATATGGGTTTGTCTAATGTTGGAATGGGCACAAAGATCATCAACGTAGACTTCTAAACTCTTCCTCAGGAACTCCTTAAACACATGGCACATCAGCCTCTGGAAGGTAGCTGGTGCATTGGTAAGCCCAAATGGCATTACTCTAAAAGCAAAAATGCCCCATTCTATGGCAAAGGCTGTCTTATGCTGATCCTCTGGGGCTATGGCTACTTGATTGTAGCCTGAAAATCCATCCAGGAAGCTGTACACTTCCTTGCCCGCCACTCTTTCTAAGAGATGTTCTGTGATGGGAAGCGGATAGTTATCTCGAATTGTGGCTGCATTAACCTTTTTCAAGTTAATGCACACACGCAGCTTGCCATTCTTCTTGGGCACCACTACGATGGGGGATACCCACTCAGTGTGCTCGATTTCATAGATAAATCCAGCTTCAACCAATCGATCTATCTCTTCTTTGATCTTAGCAGCGTAATTATCGTTATAAGTATAGGGCTTTTGCTTAGAGGGTTTAGCATCTGAGGTCATGGGGATAGTGTGTGAGCATATATCGGGGTCAACACCTTTCAAATCCTTGTAACTCCAAGCGAATACATCTCTGTATTCTCTTAGCAAGGCAATCAATTCGTACTCTTCTTCTTCTGTTAGGTCATGGCCTATGTACGTGCATCTCTCCTCTCCTTCCTCTATGGCCACTACTATTTTCTTGGTAGTTTCTTTGTTATCATAGGCCTCTCCTACTTGTGCCTCTCGTTTAGGCATTCTTATCATGACTCTCCTGTCATCTATCTCATACTTCTTAAAATTTTCTGGGACCTCAAACAAAGATTCTTCCTCTTCTGGTGAGGCTTCTCTCTTCTTTCGTTTCTTTCCTTCTTCCTTCGGGGTCACATGTGTTGCTAATCTTACATCATTTGTAACTTCTCCATGCCTCTGGGGTTGAAATTCTACTTCATGGAAGTATTCTTCATCTGATGCAAATGGTGGGTCCATAATGATTGACTCTAGATCGGAGTCAATTGCATCCTCAAATGCATCAGGGCTAGGTTCGCATTCTTCTAGAATTGCCTCTCCCATGATTGGCTCTATGGAGAAGACTGAAATGTCATAGCCATCCTCATCACAGCGAGGTGTCCATTGTTCTTCATTGATGGCTACGTCCATTGTTGCTAAAATTTCTGCCCAGCCATGGGGTTCGAATTCCTCGTCTGGAAAAACTACAGGTGCATAGGCTGGGTCTTGAATGGGTCTATGGGTTTCGTTTGCACCTATTTCTCTGGCCTTTTCTCTCTTCTCTTCCTCTACTGCTACTTTGCACATCCATAAGTGAGTGTCTTCATGCATCCATGAGGATCCAGACCCTATGGAATGCACCGATTCTGTATCATCTTTGGCTCTATGGATGGGATTCCATTGGATAGGAGGGACATCTCTATGAGAATAATCCTTGAGATTGACTTTGGTCGTAACACCCAAGTGTTGCAAATACAAGGAGTTGGTTCCCCAATCCTGTACCACTTGCAACTGTCGCATAAATGGTCTTCCCAAAATCATCTCATAGGCATGATTCTTGCTGAAGTCACATATAGCAAAGCTATGCTCAAACTCGACACCACAAGTGGTGAGAGTTATTCCTTCTAGTAATCCTAGGGGTCTCTCTATGTGACCATCGGCCATTTGCAATTTCATTCTCGTTGGCCTGAGTGCTGGCTTGCCCCAACGCTTCCAAAGGGAAGTAGTGGCGATTGCAACTCCTGCACCTGAGTCCAAAATTGCCTTGGTGGTGTACTCCTGGTATGTGATGGGAAGATAGGTGTTCCCTTCTTCACCTTCACACATATCTCCTATCTTGTCCAAGGGAATTTCTGGCACTGTCCCAGGGATCCTACCCGGGAACGAGGTTTTGCAACTTCAGTTACTTGACTGGCTACATGTTTCCGCGCGTTTGGTCTATCCTCAGGCAGTTCTTCCAAAGTGAGATCGCGCTGCATCTTGGTGTTCGTTACTACCTCCGTGTTCCTTGGTATGACTGAGTCGTCGTTCCTCACCATGACTGTGGGTGCTCTCATACACGTGGACTTCACTTCCCAAGGGCCTGTGAAGTGGGGTAGCTCCTGTATGGAATTAGACTCAAAGTCCAATCTATCATGAGACTGAGTACTCTCATGTTCCCCATAAATAGATGGGATGTATTGTGGGAATTGGTCGTGTGCATCATCCACAAGTTCAAAGGGAGGGGCGACTTCACTTTCGTTATCCCATTTGTCTTCTTGAATCTCTCGTAGGAAGTCTGGTGCAAACCGATTCATAGAAGAAGAAGTGTCTGGCTCCGTAGAATTAGGCACATAAGCAACCTGGGAAGGAGGGCTTATTCTATTACTTTTCCGAACAGGCTCGTACGCTCCCTGAGAAGGAATGTAGGCAACCTGTGGAGGTACGTAAGCTTTCGAGGGAGGCTCATGTGCCATTTGGGGGGGAAGATAAGCTTCTTGAGGAGGCACATGGGCTTCCTGAAGAGGCTTGCTTATCCGTTCTCTTGCCCTTTCCTTTCTTTGAGGGGCAGGTTCCTTTTCTGTTTGTGCAATTAGCCTCTCTATTCTTTCTAAGGAGGGGAAGTTGTCTGGTTTAGTGGAATTGGCCACATAAACTTCCGATGGGGAATGGTTCATGTTTTTGCTTGCTTTATCTTTCTCTTGATTTTTTTCTTCCTTGGCAGATCTTGCAATTATTCCCTCTAACTTCTCTAGGAATCCATCCAAGTGTAATTGCGTTTTGGCTGAGCCAGAGTAATTGAAAAGGCGACTGGCTTCAAACATAGTCTGAGCCAATGCGACCATTTTCGCGCACAGTTTGGTTCTTTCTATCTCTAGGTCAGCTCTAGGATAGCACTTGTCATGATCCATGACGTTTGGCCCTTCTTGGATTCTGGCCTGATATGCTTTAAGCATCATGTCTATGTCTTCAGGAGTGGGATCAGCTAATACTGATCCTGTTTGGGGTGGTGGGTGGGTTACGTGGGGTGTCTTAGAGGATGGAGGGATGGAGGGTGATGGGGATGGTAGCGGTGGGAATGTGTGAGAGTGCGGTTGAGATGTGATCTCTATGATTTTAGCCTTGGTTTCTCGTAGACTTTCCTCAAGTTCACTCATCTTCTTTGCCCATTGCCTTTTCATGCGTTCGCGGCTATCTCTCCAAGCTCTTGTTCTCTTTTTATTTTGGCTCTCAGTATCGCTAGCATCTGGGCTCTTTTCCTAGCCTACCCCTTGGTTTTGCTGCAATGCTTGAGCTCTAGTGACTACCTGTACGGGAGCATTGGAAGTGACACTTCCTGTGGAATCTACCACTAACCCAATAACGTTGATCGGAGTGATTTTTGGCATATTATTAGGATTCTTAGGGCAATCTCGTAAGAGATGCTCTTTTCCACAATCTTGGCAAAAACCTTGGATCGTCACTGACTAGGGTTGTGTAGGTGGAGGCAAGGGACAATCACGAATGAGGTGATCTCCTTGGCATCTGTAGCACGGTCCTCTTGGGAATGGAGGTCTTACTTGCCTAGGTTGAGGCCTAGGGTTGGGGTTTGCATACATGACGTTCGTGCAATCTGACTCCCAACTTATTTCATTTGGCTCTTCACTATAGTAGGACTCACCATGTTCTGGAGACTGCATGTAGTACGCCTGGGGACTATCAACATGTGTAGAATCAAAGCTATGGTCACTGAGGTCGTTTTCAGAAAGCAAGGATGTTACCGGAACTAAGGCTCTATTCATGTTCTCTTCTGCAGCAGTATACTTTACCGGGATCACATTGGCTGGAGCTGGGGGTTGTTGTGCTAGCACCGGTTGAGGTCTTTGTTGGTTTTGATATTGTGGTTGATAATTTTGTTGTGGTCTGCCATATGGCTGTGGAGGGTACTGGTTCTGGTATCTGCCTTGTTGGTAGGGCTGAGGGTAGGGTTGCCTAACTGCCTACTTGTTGTATGGGCAATCTTGTGCGGTGTGATTGGTGTATCTCCGTTCTATTGTGCAATATTGGCTACTAGGATTTACTTGGGGCTGAGCCATAATGGGGCAGACATTTGCCATGTGGTCACCACCACAGGTGTAGCACCTTTTCACAGGGGCAAACCTTGGGATTTGTTTACTAGTTACCCCTAATTTCTGAGCTACTTTCTCTGCGAGTTCCTCAATTGATGTGGATTGCGTGGAAGGTTGACTAGATGCACTATCTGAATCTTTGTAGATTTTGGAAAGCTCTAGTTCTTCCCCTAGGTTATCTTCAATGTCAATGCACATGCGTACACACTCTTCTATAGTCCTAGGGTCTTTCAGATACACATAGGATCTCAATTTCGTACTCAGCAATCCGTCAAGGAATAAGGCTACTTGTTTGGCAGATGTGGGTAGCTCCGAAACAGGACATCTTTCGAGGTATTGCCTAAATCTTCTTCCTGCAAGTCTCACAGTCTCCTGAGGGGTTTGCTTGAAGCTGTGAATCAGTGAGGAGGTATTGTGTCTTATGCCACTCTTGGAGAATTCAATAATAAATGCTTCTAGGAGTTGGTCTA
Organism: Ceratopteris richardii; assembly: GCA_020310875.1. Taxonomy (NCBI): domain Eukaryota; kingdom Viridiplantae; phylum Streptophyta; class Polypodiopsida; order Polypodiales; family Pteridaceae; genus Ceratopteris; species Ceratopteris richardii. The sequence continues at coordinate 111,707,737 of CM035406.1, forward strand.
TGCTTCTGAACTGGCGCTCATCCAATGGCTGAAACCATGTAAGTGCGGTGTTCCGAAGGGTTAGACCGAAGGCATTGTATTGCGTGAATAGATCCTCCACTTGCTCAGCTCTCAAGACTTGCTTGAACTCCGCCACATGATCATAGGGATCTCCTGTGCCGTCAAAGTAATTCTTCATGGACTTAACTAGCTGGGTGGGTCTCAAAGTTCTTGTGTGCTCTCTAGGCCTCGGTAGAGGGAATCCATCTCCATTTCTTTGGTTCCTGTGAGCTCTAAGCATCTCAGGTTCTACCCGATTCGTCTCTGTCCTCGTTCTTTCTTTGCCCACTGGGTTGACAAAACTTACTTCTGGTCTATCTCTACTTCTGTCTCTTTGAGTTCCATGAGCTTGGGATGTTCCAGCTCCAGGGTGACCATAGGATACATTCGATCTTGGTTGAGGGAAAATGAATTCACCCTTCCAAGTGTAAGCATGCCTATCATTCTCTGTCACCACAAAGATCCTTTCCGAGGTGTGATCTAAGTAGGTCACTCTACCTGGGCTATCAGGATCCTTAAACTCATAGATCATGATATTTCCTATATCACTTGGCTGATTAGATTTATACCTCCAAAAGGCTTCGTCAGTGTCTCGATTGAGGAGCAATTCTATGCTCTTGTTGTCTTGGGGGACCCACTCAGGTGTGATAATCCTAGTGAGAACAGACTTGCCTCGGGGTGTTCTAGGTTCCGCGCCCATGTTCCCTTGTTCCAAGTCACCTAAGTTCGCTTCTGAGATTACATTCCCAAATTCATCTGTCCTATCTGGGTGATTGGTGACCACGTATATGGTTCCTTCTTTGTCCAGGTATGCACCATTTTCAAACTTGACAGCTGGGCGCTCTAGTCCTATGGATTGATCAGGGTTTTTAATCTGGACCACGGATCTTCCTAGGCCGTCCTCATAGATGCTGGCACCTAATCGGTTGGTCCTAAGGTATTCCAGCTGTGTTTTGTATGGGCCTTCTACCCTGTACAAGTAAGGCACTCCTGAACTTCCCGTAGGCCTGTCCATGCCTTGAGACATCTCTGACTCACTGGTCTCAGAGCTAGGGTAGTACGAGTGGTGGCTCAACTGCTGGGCCCAAGACCTAGCAGTGTGGTTAACACTAGCCTCTGAAGATCTCAGGCTTTGTCTCTCCCTTACCAGATGTCGTCCTGATCTAAGGTTCATATGCCTATCTAAGTAGCCCAATTCTTTGCCCAGAGTACAACCTCGTTGCTGGTTACTTTATATTAGTCGCTTGGTTCTTTTTAGTTATTTTATCGTGTTTATGGTCTTGTCTGATATCACGTCGTCAGGAATATTTGAAGGTTGTTTCGCACTTACAGTTGATCGTTCCACGTTAAGTTCTTTCCCTTTAAAATTCTCGACAGTACAAGGATTATGCCCTTAGCTTGAGCTTGAAAGTTTAGGTATGCTTCAACTTGATAGTTGCCTATCGTCGCCCTGACTTACTCCTACTTCTAATCGTTCTTAGCCTAAGCTAGGAATTGACGAAGAGGAGTTGAGAGTATTCCGACCTTTCTTGTTGAACCTCGCTCTTTAGTGCTCGAGAAGTTGATTCTCAAGCTTGCGCAAAACCCTTGCTTGGACGTTCTCAATTGCTTCTCAATAGACCTGCATCAGTCTCAAGATTAGCTCCAAGTTGACCTTTCAATTGACAGACAATTTATTTCAGACACTTTTTTAATGACCCTTGTTCCCCCTTTTGTGTTGCTAGAAATTTCCTCTAGAGCTCCCTTGGTGTTTCTACTCCTCTGTGTGTCCGACAAGCTCTAGAGCTCAAAAAATGGATTTCGTATGAAAAAGTTATGACTGTTCAGGGTTTAGGGGGTTAACTAGACAAACAGAATCTTTCAGGGGTTTTAATGCATTCTTCTAAGGCCTTTGTAAGTGTATGAGTATTTGAGAGTCCAAATATGCCCAAAATTTAGCCTAAATTTCCAAAAATTTACCCCTTAATTTTTGCCGAAAATGTCTGTCTGTCGCGATAGACGGTGTCTGTCGCGATAGACACAAACTATCGTGGGGGGCTGTCTGTCGCGATAGACGGTGTCTGTCGCGATAGACGTTGTCTGTCGTGGGTCTCTGTCTGTCACGATAGACGGTGTTTGTCGCGATAGACAGTGTCTGTCGTGAAATTTCGGTCTGTCGCGATAGACGGTGTCTGTCGCGATGGACGCTGTCTGTCGTGGGTCTCTGTCTGTCGCGATAGACGGTGTCTGTCGCGATAGATAGTGTCTGTCGCGATAGACGGTGTCTGTCGCGATAGACTGAAAAAACGCAAATTTTTGAGAAACTTCTAGTGATTTAGAGTGCCCTAATGGTGTAGGTTACCATGCTAAACATGCATTCACAAAATTTTAAGTTTTTTTGTCTGTCGCGACAGACAGAGGTCGTCGTCCCGGGACCTGTGCAGAGCCTGTCGTACCTGCGCACACTGCTGGAGGAGGTGGTACAGCAAGTCCCTGCAACAAAAGCTCAAAAACACACCAAAAACAGATAGCATGCAAGCTCTCTCTCGCTCTCTCTCACAAGTGAAATGAGGGAAATGAGGTGGAGATGGGGATATAGTCAAAAAACTGAAATTTTCGTGATGATGGAGATGGAGGTGGAAGATGGTGATGATGATGATGATGATGATAGTGGTGAGGTAAGAAAGAGAAAATTAGGAAAAATAAAGAAATTACCTACAACTCCAATGCGTCAACTCTACGTCTTACCATCACACGCTCGTCCTCAAAGCTCGATCCCCGGCAACGGCGCCAAAATTTGGTGTAGCTCAATGATGAGTAGCACCTCCTTTAATGTCAATCCGGGAAGACGTGAGGATGGTATGAAGACCTCGAGCAAGTGGCGGCACAAATGCGTGAGTGAGAAGCACACTAGCATGCACACACATACACACACACGCGCACACAAGGCAAGACAAAGAGTGAGAATCAATGGAGCTTCTAGATTACTTTCAAAATGCTCTTACAAGTTCGTTTCAATTACAATCCAACCTCAAAAATGAGCTCTCTAGCTCTTTTTATAGTTTTTGACTAGGTTTTGGCCCTGTCCAGACCTAGTGTCCGGCCTAGTTAAAAATTAGGTTCCAGGGCCAATTTGAGGGCTTAAACGGAGTCTAAAAAATATGAAAATTGATATGTAGGTACTTCTAAGGCTCCTCAAGCTCAAGGACTCCTTGGCTTGCACAAAATGGAGCTACAAAAATATGAAGTGGTATTTACAATGATTGTTAGTGATAAGAATCACTGTTAAAAGATGTTGATTTGGAAGAAATTTGAAGGGCCTATCTGCCAGATTTGCGTGGAGTGCTTTGTCTACTTACTCCTTCACTTTGTTCTGACTCTCTCCGCTGGCTTCCTTGTCTAGTCGGTCCTTGGGTGCCCATACTGCTCTCAACAGTGGTTGTCGGTTCTATCGTTGCTTCAGGTTCAATTACTGGTATTCGTATGTTCTTGCCTACCCTTGGTCTTGTGTCCATTCTCTGTTTGTCATATTGGACTAATTGTTGAACTACTGTTGTGGATGGCCTCCTGAACTCCCAAGGATTTGGATAGTAGTTGGAGGGTAGTGATGAATTGTGGGTCCACTCCTTCATTTGCTAACATCAGTTCTATCAGGGTTTGGCCTAATGCAAATGAAAGTATGTGCCTTTCTTGCACTACTTTGATCATGTCATATAATCATTGTAATTGGGCAGTGTACGCTGAAGCACCGACAAGTTCATATACTTTTTGTTGCTCATCATGATGTTTTTCTTCATGCCCTTCCTCATCTTCTTCAGATTCATCATCTTCCTCGTCCTCTTCGTCGTCTTCTTCATCCATGTCAACTATGGTAACGGGCACTTGTGATGTTGTTGTTTGCGGTTGAGCACCTTCCACTTGTTGTTCCTCTTGGGCCTCAAGATTTAATTCTCTTAAAATTTGCTCAAAGTCCTCATTGGTGAGTTCTTCTAAGGGTGCTCTTCCAAGGAATTCAAGGTTCGTGGGAACTGGTAAAAATATCAGGTTCGGTACTTTAGAACTTCCTCTTGGGAGGTGTAGTGTAAATGGTTGTACCCGTCCTAGTGGAGGAGTGATGTCTGGTGTCAAGGTGGCTCCTCATGGTTGAGCATAAGGTACTTGCCATGCTCCTCTCATCCTTTTTGAGGGGGGTCGTGTAGATGTCCTACCCTGGATTTGTTGCACTCTATTCCACATGCAGGCTCTCTAGATTGGGATGTCATAAGTTAAACATCTATAAATAATCCTTGTCAATGCACAATATCCATACAAGACTGCTTTTCGTGGCCATCTCTTGTGAGCCAAGTGTATCTGATTGATGATCCACTGGGGTAGGGTGATGGTGAGGTTTTGTGTTTCTGCTAGATACAAACGGAACCATACCTTCTTGGGTGGCATGGTAAATCTCTCTTGGTGAGGTTCCTATTTTTCATGTCATCAGGCACCACAACCTCGTTCTCTATAGATATGTGCATTCCTCGCATATCTAGGGCCTCTCGCACTAAGTTGTTGGTTAACTTAAACCTCTTCAGCTCATTTCCCTTGGTTAGAGATGGGTGCACAAATGTGCTCGAACCTTTGCGGTACTTGCTCGAAGTCAAGGTGTTGATAAGATAGTAGCATCTCATGAAGTCGGGCTTTGGGAGCTGAGCACCGAAGTATGCACCCAATCTTACTTTCTCCCATACAAGGCATAGTGCTTCTACATTTTGTAACTTTTCAAATTCTCACGTAAAGAAATGGTACTTGCCTTGCTTGCCATTGAATTCCAACTCTAACTCCCAGAGGTATGATCCTTCTCCCAAGGGTCCTGTGACTTCACTAAACCAATGGGAAGCTTTGTTGACAGGCATGGCATGGCCGCTTGGGGGGTCCTGTATAGTTATAATTTAAATAGCCTGCAATTTCTCTGGTCTTTCACTTGTTTCAGGCATGATAGATAAACTCTCGATATCAACCACTTGCTGGCTCGTGCTTGCTTGAGAGTTGGTTCCTGCTATGTCAGCCATGATATTATTGGGAGCATCTCATGATCTTATCTGTTGAAAGAGGAAAATCACACTAGGATTGTGTAGGAAACATGATAATATCGTGTTCCCTCTCTGCATCTGTTGATATCACTAGGTAGGATATCGCCTTCTAGAGTGGCTAATTGGATTGCTCCACTTGTTGAGATTCTATTGATGATCATAGGTCCATACCCATGCTTCTCCAACTTCCGTGCATTTGCTTCAGGGTGTACACCAAAACTAGGTCTTTTGCTTTCAAGCCTTTATCCTTCACATGGGCATCAAAATATGCCTTTTTCCTTTTCTTAGCTGCATAAATCCCTGCTGCTACTCTCAATCTTGTTTCACTTAAGCATTCTAGATCAAAGATTCTAGATGAAAGCTCATGGCCAGTCCATTGATGCTCCTGTGCTACTTTCAATGTGGGCATTAAGAAGTCTAATGGTGGCACTGCATTTTGGCCAAATACCATTTGAAAGGGTGTGGCTTGGAGTACCATCTTATAGGCGACTCGATATGCCCAAAGAGCATGGTGTAGCTATTTGTCCCAATCAGAGTGTTTATTATTCACCCATTTTGTCAATACATTATGTAATATCTTGTTTGTGCTCTCAGCCCGTCCCTTGGCTTCTGGGTGATATGGAGCCGACTTCTTGTGAACCACCATGAATTCTTTTAACAAGTGTTCAATGACTTAATTCAAGAAGTGGGTGCCACAACACTCACCAATTCTATAGGCAAACCATATCTGGTGAACACATTCTCAAATAAGAAATTAGTTGTTGTTTGAGCATCATTCTTCATTGTGGCCTTTTCCTCTACCCATTTAGTCAAGTAATCAGTAGCCACTATGATATACTGAATATGTGAACTCTTGGAAATGGATTAATAAGACAGATAAAGTCTATTCCCCACTTAGAGAATGCACGTCCACGCATCATAGGTTTCAAAGGCATCTCATCTTTGTGAAGAGAGATGGTGGATGCAATCCAAAGATGAGTAGGTGCCGCTACAACCAGCTTCACACCAGCCAACTGAGACTTCAGAGTTGATTAGTAGACCCTTTGAGCTTCCTAAATCCACCAAAATATCAGCCAAGTACTTTGGAACATGTATCCCAAAAGTTTAAGTCAAGACCGACAAGTTGCGAAATGACTAGCTCCCAAAACTTGCTATTTTTGGACATACACCTGCTGGAAAAAATGAACAGTGCTCTCAACCTGGAAGGAATTAGAAAAATTCCTTTTGGGCATAGCAAATAGACTTAGCAAGCTTCCTATTCCAAGTTAAAACACTTCAAATGATGGACTGAGCACTGAGAACAAGTTTCATCAAGTTCTGGAACATTCCCACAATTCTCGGGGCTCTGCAGAGATAGACCAGTAAGCAGTAAAATGCAGATATCTCCAAAAGTATAAATCCAATGACCTTACAAATTTATAGGTAGAAACTAGACAGTGAGAGCTATCCAACGCACTTTAAAACACTGAAAAAGGTTCAGTAAAACTCGAGATATGACCTTCTGAAGTTACTGCTCTGAGTGAGTATAGCAGAGAACAAAACAGAGAGGTAGATGATAATAAATGTATAGATTCACATATGATTACAACCACATTGGCAATGAATCTTTGCACAATGGGAGTAGAATGATAGAGCTATGGAGTAAGCTCTTCAATCTCTACAAAATGACATGAAGTGGTCACGTACAAGGCTTGCTTATCGCCTCTTCCTTCTTGCTCCTTTTATAGCTATTCTTGGAGGGAGTTTTGAATTCGAATTCGAATGGCTCCACCTAAAAGTGATCCCCAAAGTTAGGAGAGATTCCCTCAGCTCAAAAATTCGTGATTTTGGTAGTTGGAGCCACGAATTTGCTTTTACATCATGGATGAGGTAAGCCATCCTTTTCCTTTTTTTCTTTTTCCATTTACAAGAGATAAAATGTACTCTTTTACAAGAGGTGTTCACATGACTACTCATGTGACTTACAAATGAGGATAATATCAAGCATATCAAGCATGTAGGCTTGGGCAAAATGCACCAACAGCTCCCCCTCAAGCCTAACATGCTTGGCCTCCAAATAAGTCTTCAATTGTCCTTGATTTCCTGCAAACCAATCATCAACTTGAATCTACTTAATTTCGTACCATCAAGAGCTTTCGTCAACATGTCTGCACATTGCATATCTGTAGAGACGTAGGATAGTTGAATATCCTTGCTCATTAGCTTCTCCCTTACATAATGGTAGTGGACTTCAATATGCTTGGTTCTAGCATGGTATACCGGATTAGCTGCTAGATGTAGTGAGCTTGTGTTGTCACCAAAAATGTGAGGTGTTGAAGAATGAAGTCCAAGATCTGTGTACAAAGATTTTAACCACATGATTTCTTGAGTTGCATTAGCCAAACCTCTATATTCAGCTTCAGTAGAAGATAATGCCACGGTTGGTTGCTTCTTCGATGACCAAGAAATGATTTTTGAACCTGCAAATGATATATACCCTGATGTGCTTCTTCTATCATCTTTAGATCCGGCCCAATCTGCATCTGAGTAGACCTTTAGCTCAATATCTGAAGTATATGAATAAAACAAACCTTCATTCATGGTCCCCTTTAGGTACTTGAGGACTCGCTTGGCCGCTTCCATATGTGGTCTTCTCGGCTTATGCATAAACTGACTCAATATGCTAACACTATAGCATATATCCACCCTTGTGAGTGTTGCATAGTTCAAACTTCCAACCAAGCTTTGATAGCTTGTGATGTCTTCAATTGGCTCTCCTTCATAAGCACTAAGCTTATGATTTTGCTCCATAGGTGTACCTGCACACTTTGTATTTTCCATCTTGAATTTGACGAGCATGTCATGGACATACTTCCTTTGTGTGATGTATATACCTGAATCTATGTAGATCAACTCCAATCCAAGAAAATAAGTGAGTGGTCCGAGGTCACTTATCTTGAACTCCTCCTTCATTTGACTCTTTACCTGTTTGATTCCTTCAAGATCATTGCCTGTGATAATAATATCATCAACATACACACATAAATAGATCACTTCAGATCCATTCCTCTTTATGAACAAAGAGGTATCCGCCTTGCTAGCTTTGAATCCTTGGTCCTGCAAATAAGTAACCAATCTGAAATTCCAAGCTCTTGGAGCTTGCTTCAATCCATACAAAGCTTTCTTTAGTTTGCATACATAGTTAGGATGATGTGCATCCTCATATCCAGGAGGTTGTGCCATATACACTTCCTCAGAAATCCATCCATTCAAGAAAGCATTCTTTACATCAAGTTGATAAAGATTCCAATTTCTAGATGCAGCAAGACTAATGAGAACCCTAATTGTAGGCATTTTTGCAACAGGAGAGAAAGTCTCCTCATAATCAATACCATGGGTTTGAGCAAACCCTTTAGCAACTAACCTTGCTTTGTGTCTATTTATACTTCCATCTGGATTCTTCTTGATTTTGTATATCCATCGAGATCCGATTATCTTCATAGATGGCTTGTTAGGTACAAGCTCCCAAGTGTCATTCTCCTTCAAGGCTTCCATTTCTTCATCCATTGCATCTCTCCAAGCTTTCTTGCTTTGTGCTTCTTCAAATGTGGTAGGTTCTTCATTGGTTGAATCCTTTGCAATGTAGATTGAGTGCTTGGTGACCAAAGAAGTATCATAACCAAACCTCTCTGGTTTCTTCTTCTCCCTCGAAGACCTTCTAAGTGGTTGATGTGAGCTCTCGGGTCCATATGTAGCATCCTGCATCTTTGCTTTACCTTTGTTCTTCCATAGCTTTAGTCTTTCCAAGTCTTCTAGGTCAATCTCCGAATCACTTTCTTCAATCTGCTTTGGCTCCTTTGGTTGAAGTGATGGAAAATCTTCATCCAAGTCATATGGCAGCTTCACTTTCCTGTCATCATCAAACCATGATTTGTTTTCATCAAAAATTACATCTCTACTCACAGAAAATCCTTTATTGGTTGGATTGTACAATCTATATCCTTTTTGGTTTTGATCATAACCAATGAATACACACTTCTCTGCCTTGGGATCCAATTTCCCTCTTACTTGAGAAGGAATGTGAGCATAGGCTAAGCATCCAAAGATTTTACAATGCTCTAGACTAGGTCTTCTTCCATTCCACACTTCATATGGAGTGGTTCCATCTAGTGACTTAGATGGAAGTCTATTTATGAGATATGTGGCTGTCGACACAGCCTCTGCCCATAGGTAGTTCGGCAATCCCTTTTCGTTGAGCATGGACCTTGCAGCTTCGACGATAGCTCTATTCCTCCTCTCTGCTACACCATTGAGTTCAGGTGTATACCTTGTAGTGACTTCCCTTTTAATGCCTCTTTCATGCAAGAAGGCATCAAATTCAGAAGAGAAGTATTCTCCTCCACCATCTGATCTGAGTCTTTTCAAAGTCCTACCTGTTTGTTTTTCAACAAGAGCAATATACTTCTTAAAGCAATTAAACACTTCATCCTTGTGCTTCATGAAAAACAGAATGGTCCACCTGCTACAATCATCTATGAAAGACACATAATATCTTGAGCCTGATATAGATGGCTCCTTACTTGGACCCCACACATCTGTGTGCACTAGATCCAAAGGATTTTGATACATATATCCTTTCTTATTGAAAGGTTGTCTATGCGCCTTGCCGAATTGACAAGCTTCACACTTATAAATCATGTGTTGCCTTGTGATATTAGGCAAACCAAGTACACTTTGGTCCCTGCAAATCTGTTTGAGTGTCCTCTCACCAATGTGAGCAAGCCTTTTGTGCCATATCTCCAACTCTGTAAGAGTTTGAGATCCATAGCTAAACAAAGCTATGTTCTTTGTATCTTCCACTTCAAAAGTGAAAAGTCTTCCAGTCTTTTCTCCTTTGGCAATCCTTCGAAAGCCTTGCCTTGGGTCTTCAACATATGCTCCAAATCGATTGAATCTAACCTGCAATCCTTTTTCAACAATCTGTCCAACACTTATTAAATTTTTGGTAATTGTAGGGACATACAAGACTTTGCTTAAGAGGTTCATATTCCCATCTGATGTCTTCACATTACCTATCTTCTCCACTGAGTGCTTTGTGTCATCTCCTGTCTGTACTTCATGCTTGTTATGAGGATCTTCCAAATCAGAAAGTAAAGCCACATTTCCTGCTACATGGTTCGAGCATCCCGAATCAATGTAAAATATGTGATCATCATCCTTACCCTTCTTTGTTGATAGATTCATAATCAATAATGAATCTTCTTGACTTTGGTCCTCTGCATAGTTATTGTAATCTCTTCTTCCTCTATGGCCACTTTGATAGTTGTTGTTGTTGTTGTAATTGTTGTTGTAGTAGTTGTTGTTGTTGTAGCCTCCATTGTACCTACCTCTATTTGATCCATAGCCACCTCTATTGAATCCTCTTCCTCTTGAGTTCCTTGGATTCCTGAAACATTCTTCAGTAGTATGGTTAGATAAGCCACATATGTTGCAAGGTTGAGATGATTGGAATCTCCCCCTGCCTTGCTTTCCACTTCTGCCTCTTCCTCTAGCTCGTCCTCTACCTGCAAAGTTTGCTTGGAAAGAGCTTCCTTCATCTTCATTCTTTCTATTCTTTGACTTGTCCTTGACCTTAGCTTTATCAGAATATAAGGCAGAAGTTTGATTACCTCTTGAGGACTCACCACCTTTGCTAATCTTTGCTTCATGAGTGAAGAGTTGGCCCATGAGTGTGTTGAGGTCGGGTACATGCATATCCATGTATAAATCCATGGCTGTTGTGAATGACTCCCACTTGTCGTCTGCTTTGATTCCATTCATGATTTGTCTTATGATTTGCTCCTCTTCAATTACCTCTCCAATGCTTCCAAGTTGGTCGGAAATCTCCTTCATCTTTGTGACATAATCAGTCACATTTTGCTTCGGGCTTTTCTTCATTGTTGTGAACTCCATCCACAATTGGTTCTTCCTTGCTCGAGTGTTGGAAGAGAAGAAAGAAGCAAGTGCATTCCAGGTTTCTCTTGATGTCTTGCATCCCTTGACATGAGGTAAAAGAAAATCAGAGATTGAGTTTAGAATATAAGACCTTGCAAGTGCATCCTTCGAACACCAATTCGAAAGTCCTTCCACTTCTTCATGTGATGGTTGCCCTTTGTTCCTCATGGTTGGCATTGCTTCATCTCCGGATATGAATCCATATAGATTCCTTCCTTGAAGGTAAGCCTCCATCCTTAGAGACCATGCCGGGTAGTTGTTTCGATCCAATTTGTCAATTGTTGATGGAAATCCATCTCCCATGTTGCTTGACTATGCTCTGATACCACTGTGAAGAAAGATGGTGGATGCAATCCAAAGATGAGTAGGTGCCGCTACAACCAGCTTCACACCAGCCAACTGAGACTTCAGAGTTGATTAGTAGACCCTTTGAGCTTCCTAAATCCACCAAAATATCAGCCAAGTACTTTGGAACATGTATCCCAAAAGTTTAAGTCAAGACCGACAAGTTGCGAAATGACTAGCTCCCAAAACTTGCTATTTTTGGACATACACCTGCTGGAAAAAATGAACAGTGCTCTCAACCTGGAAGGAATTAGAAAAATTCCTTTTGGGCATAGCAAATAGACTTAGCAAGCTTCCTATTCCAAGTTAAAACACTTCAAATGATGGACTGAGCACTGAGAACAAGTTTCATCAAGTTCTGGAACATTCCCACAATTCTCGGGGCTCTGCAGAGATAGACCAGTAAGCAGTAAAATGCAGATATCTCCAAAAGTATAAATCCAATGACCTTACAAATTTATAGGTAGAAACTAGACAGTGAGAGCTATCCAACGCACTTTAAAACACTGAAAAAGGTTCAGTAAAACTCGAGATATGACCTTCTGAAGTTACTGCTCTGAGTGAGTATAGCAGAGAACAAAACAGAGAGGTAGATGATAATAAATGTATAGATTCACATATGATTACAACCACATTGGCAATGAATCTTTGCACAATGGGAGTAGAATGATAGAGCTATGGAGTAAGCTCTTCAATCTCTACAAAATGACATGAAGTGGTCACGTACAAGGCTTGCTTATCGCCTCTTCCTTCTTGCTCCTTTTATAGCTATTCTTGGAGGGAGTTTTGAATTCGAATTCGAATGGCTCCACCTAAAAGTGATCCCCAAAGTTAGGAGAGATTCCCTCAGCTCAAAAATTCGTGATTTTGGTAGTTGGAGCCACGAATTTGCTTTTACATCATGGATGAGGTAAGCCATCCTTTTCCTTTTTTTCTTTTTCCATTTACAAGAGATAAAATGTACTCTTTTACAAGAGGTGTTCACATGACTACTCATGTGACTTACAAATGAGGATAATATCAAGCATATCAAGCATGTAGGCTTGGGCAAAATGCACCAACAATCTTTATGTATCGGTACTGAATTCGCTCACAAATATCACACCGTTTCACATAGGTATGCACATCCATGTGAAGTGTTGGCCACCGAAATCCTGCAAATACAATTGCCTTAATCACACGGTCTGGTCCAAAGTGTCCTCTTGCCACACCTTGGTGAGCAGTCTCCAAGATCTTCATGTATTCACTCTCATGGTCACACAATCTAAGATATCTGTCTTTTCCTCATTTGTATAGAGTACCACCTATGAGTGTGTAATCTAGTGCTTCTTTTTCTAAACGTTGTTGTCTGGTCAATGTCATTTCCTGAGGGAGTGTTTTCATCTTCAAAAAATTTACCAATGGTTCACTCCAAGCTAGTACTAAAGACACTTGATATAGTGTAACATGCTCCACAGGAGGTCTAATAGTACAAGTTGGGTATTCCTTGCATAGCTTATGGACATCTGCTTCCATAGTTAGCCAATATAACCTTAACCTTTCCAAAGTCTATAAAGTTTGATGCTTGGAGTGATGTTGTTGTAGTGCACCTACATGTGCTAGTTGCAACCATTTTGCATGCTCATCTTCTTCTACACTACAAGCTAGTATACCTTGATTGGTGTGCTTGTACATACTACTTGCCATGATGTGATATTTCTAAGACATCACTACTTCTTTATCCTTAGCTTTAAATATGGGATGTTTGGGTCCAAAGGTTAGAATAGGCACTATAGTTTTGACCCATTCAGGCACCACTTCTAGGTTGAACAAATATGCATCATGAAGGTCATCTGATACTCCTTGTAGGGACTCTCCTGAAGTCAGTCAAGAAAGGTGATCAGCTCTTAAGTGAGTCCTATCTTTCCTAAACACAACTTCAAAGTCATATGCCATTAGTAAGAGGAACCATCGATTGGAAAATCCATATTACCTTCACAAGTAGGTTGTGCTAGTACACACCCAATTGCATAATTGCATGCATCCACATGAACATGGAATGGCATGTTCCAATCTGGTCTAGTCAAGATTGGTGTTGAACATAATCATTGCTTGCTTGTTAAATGAGTTTTCACATTCATCAGTCCACTCAAAGTTAGTCAAAAGAGCATACAGAGGCTTTGCAATGATGGCATACATGTGAATGAATCATCGATAATAACCACAACGCCCCATGAAAGCTTGTACCTCCTTGACATTCTTTGGCCTAGGTAGTGTTTGGACATTGTTTGCGGTAATACTAACAACACCCAAGTAATAGGTTTGGGAATGGGGATTCACGAATAATTTTATCCGTAAACATGCATGTCTGTTCCATACTTCAATATGACATGGTGCAGACAGACAATTCATAAATGTTCAGAATCTTCACTACACAGAACAATAGATATTTGATTCAGAAACAGATATGGTATTTTCATTATAGCATTGCAGTTACAATTATTCTCTCCATTGTATATCCCACTTCCTTCACTACTCTGCGTATCATCGTTTCCATAAGCGTCGAGTCCAGAATCTAGAAGAACCTGTAGCAACTTGTCTTCGTGGGTCGTAAGAAAAAATAGGGATGAACTTCACACCGTTCCAAAACTCCGTTATTCCAGAAACTCTTGATATCCCCATTATTGCAAGAATGGAAATTACAAAGAATAGTCCGTCCACACCAGCTGCTAACATTGGCATGCACGGTGGATCCAAACCCACTAAATACAAAATTACCCAGAATTTACAGATCATCATCTTGATTCTGTAATTCCGAAAACATTATTCTCTCTATATCATAACGTAATTCATTGAACATATCCCTAAGATTTTCTTCGGCTAAGAGAATTTCTGCTTCAAAAAACTGCTTAGGTTCTAAGGCTTATTGGCTAAGGCTTTTATAACTAACTGCGGCAACTTCTAATTCTGGAAATTTCTATTGGAATCCTTCTATCAATTTATCAAAAGCTAAAGTAGCCTCCGTTAGCTTAGTCTGAATCTTTGTAGTATCCTTTGTTGCTTCTTCTACTCTAGCCTGACAAGAAATTTCCAAAATTTTGGCCTCCTTTCGGAGCTTTTCCGCCTCCGCTTCCTTATCTACCAGCACTAAGTTAGCGTCCGCACAGTGCTGCTTCCATTGTGCTACCTACTTTTCTAATTCGGCAATTCTCGCAACTTGGGCATGTACCATATCCAGCGTCTCTTGAACTGCTTGTAGCCTTTCTTCCAACGTTTTAAACTCTGAATTCAGGACCGCCAATCTTTCCTCCACTTCTGTAGTCGAAATACTCTATCTTTTCAATTCACCACTCTGATCTTTAACCTTGGTTTTTAACCTTTGTGCTTCTTGCTCAGCTTTCTGCAACTTCGTATTTAACTCTTTATTTCTTTTCTTTAACTTCTAATTTGCTTTCTGCACTTGATCGGTTTTTGCTTGCAATCGAGCTATCTTGGACTTTTCCTCCACAGTAACTTTCAGAGTATTATTTTTTGTTAAAGTATCATTTAACTCTTCGATCAGCTGCTCATCCACAAGACTATCACGACCTCTGTTCTCCGCCCGTACTACTTCTATCTCTTCTCGCAGCTGAGTGATCCGAGCTGCCATCTGCTCCTTTTCGGCAACCTAGCTGTCCTTTTCCATTATCATGGCATTATACTTATTTTGGAAATCTTCCAATTTCACCGAACTCCATGCTAATCCACGAGCCAAATCTCCAAGTAATTCTGGTCGAATAGTCTCCTTATTATACATCCACGGGTATATCACATCTGTGGATTTAAGTGCGGGTAATTTCACACTGCCTTCGAAAGTTTTCCATTTGTCAACTAGGCCACATTCCGAAAATGTATGTAATACAGGTATTCTATGCGAGGTCTCCCTCGAACGTCCTCCTTGATCTTGTTGCTACTTTCAAGACTGCTCTTCTTTAGCCGCATTTCGTGCTGCCTCTTCCTCATTTCGCGCTGCCTCTTCCTCATGTCATGCTGCCTCTTCCTCATGTCGCACTGCCTCTTCCTCATCTTATCTAACCTTCCTCTGCGCTTCTTCCTTGGCCTTCCTTTCGGCTTCTTCCTTGGCATTCCTCTCGGCTTTTGACTGGGCTCTCCTCTCTTCCACCTAGTGCCTTCTAGATTCCTCCTCTTCATCAATCTCAATATCCACCTGATCCTAAGAAGTGTTACCTCTCGACTGCCGCTCTGCCACTCGTTTCTTCAAAAGTTGTAAAAACACTTTCCTCGAGCATACTGTATATTCTTGAGGTAAGTACGTCGGAGTGGAAAAAAGTAACAAGAAGATCACTCCCACTTTGGAGTCCAGTACTGCATTGAGTGCCCTTCCAGTTTGTCGGAGTAATCTTCGAACTGTTTTCTTTCATTTTTGGAAGATAATTTCCGCCCAGTTTACCTGGGTCTTCACCGCTTCCTTCACCAATGCAAAAAGCTGCTAGGATACACCATAGTGCTTATCCTGCAAATTGATCACCATGGTCATTAATACCATTCCCCACTTCAATGGGTTATCATTTGGTAGTTCCGCAAAGCGCTATTCACCCGAGCAATGTTTGCCGAGCAATGCACAGATTTTTGTAGCATCCAAAGCCTCTGTGCTCGTCGTGATACCATCCTTGGCCACATGAAATTGCTCTACGATCAAATCCACGGTTAAATGTACTTCTTCTTGTCCTATTCCGATACTGATATCTTGAACGTTAATGTCGTTTCCCTCTGTCTGTCTGACAATCTCCATTGCTATCTCTGTTGCTTGAGGGTGAGGCTTAATGGTTCGCAGATTTATCATGGCACATTGCAGGAGTCCTCTGCATTCGAACCACTCCTTTTGCTCCTCTGAGATCTTCTCTAGGATATATAGAAGGTGGCAATCAGAGAAGATCACTGCCATCTTACGGCGACTTTCCTGTTTCGTTGCTCTCGTGAACAACACTCGTTGTATTAGCTCTGCTCACTGTATTCGCTCTTCTCACAAACTCATCAAATAAGTGAGATTCGACAAAGTTCGCAGCCTTTTATGCCCCGCCTTCCTATGTAGCAAATTGCAAGTCTTCGTCATGATGGATGATCAAAGAATCATAAATCCTAAATCTGCACTGATTACTGCCTCTCAAAATAAGAAACACATCCTGATTTGAAACGCCGCCGCCACCACCCTGATAATTGTTGTACGTTTTCATGCAAAATAGTTACTGCATACTTTGCATGCAAAATAATTACTGCATATCTTGTGATGGAGAGTGTTAATCTCCAATAGAACAAGTTATCCTTGATGTTAGAGCACCTCTATATCAAGAACAACTGAAAACCTTTACCAATTTGGAGGATCAAAACTCTGAAGAGAGTTAATACTTAGATAGTCTGATGCACATAATTCACTCATTGACTAATCAAATGTTTAAAGGTTTTGATAAAACTTTGCACAAGGTGTTGCCTATAGTTTGCACACCTTCTCCAATTTAAATCATATGAAAATATTCACTAGAACTTGAGATAGAACTTGAGAAATGATCCTCACAATTCACCTATGTCTAAAACTATACTTTTCTACAGTCGACTTTGACACATGTAACTTCTAAGGCATGGTTCTCTTAAACTACAACCCATTTATTCAAATGCTTTTAGCAATAGGTAGCTTACCTTCCAACTTAGAGAATGTGTGCTTGCTTGCTCAAAACTTTACACTATGGAAGGAGAACTGACCAAAACATTAGCACCAAATTTTGCACCTGTTGCAACTTCACTTCTTCACATTTACACATGTAAATGTTCCTACTCTCAATTCTCTCAGCCTGATCACAATTAGGAGCTGAAAACTTGTACAGAGGTCAATTATAGACTTAGACTTGTACAAAAGCATTTTACAAAAGATTAAACACAGAAGGAGTACCCGGCAAAAGATCGGGTGCAATTTTTCTTATTCTCTGAAACATTTTACATCTAGATGAGAGAGAGATCTTCCTTACTCCTAAAGTGAGTAATGACTTCTAATTCTTCTCATCTCATGCTCTCTCATATTTTCCCCGACTTTTTATTTGTATATATAGGCATATATGTACAATCTCATGACCATACAAAAGGTATAAGTGAGCTAACTATAAATTAATGTACATATGTATACAAGTCTTCATTTCCTGAACATGATTTATCTTCATTCTTCAATTGTTGATCTTTTCTTCATTCTTTGTCTTCAAGTCTTTATCCAAAACATCAATTTGTGATTGACTTGCACCAACAGCTCCCCCTAAATCATCAATTGAGGTTTTCTCTATCTTCTTTATACCTGCCATGTCTTTAAATCTTTGTAACTTTGGTCCATCCAAGCTTTTGGTTAGTATGTCTACAATCTCATGTTTTGTTGAAGTATGTATGACTTTGTTGGAAGCAGCCAGAGGCACAGACAACACGGAAGCATGTAACGACAAAGCAGGGAGCCAGTCGAATCGTTTTTCAAATATTATGTTTTCAAATACTTTCCAAAAACCTCCAACAATGATTTTTATCACTACTGTAACATATGTAACATAGAAAACCCCATTTTGTGCAAGCCGAGGAGTCCTCGAGCTTGAGGAGCTTAGGTAGAACAAGCGTATCAATTTTCGTTATTTTTAGACATCGTTTACCCTTCCAAATAGCATCTAGGACCTAATTTTTAACTATGCCGGTCACTAGATGTGAAACCGGTCAAAACTAGTCTAGAAACTATAAAAAGAGCTAGAGAGCTCATTTTTGAGGTTAGCTTGTTTGAGTAGAGAAGAGCTTAGAGCTATTTTGAACTTGTAAGAGTGTTCTTGAGTAATAGAATTGATTTCTCACCTTCCATTGTGTCTTGCTTGTCTCTTCGTAGTGTGTGTGTATGTGTGTGTGCATCTTTGTGCTTCTCACCTTCACTCTCACTTCATCTCACGTTCACGATCTTCATATCACTCCTATCTCTTCCGCGGATTGACAATTAAGGAGGTGAAGCTTCTTAACGTGGTACTTACCATTGTGCTAGAGCAACACCAAATTTGGCGCCGTTGCCGGGGATCGAGTCTAGGACGAATGTGTGATGGTAAGAGTATAGCAAGAAGTGGCGTTGGAAGGTAAAAATTTTAGTTTTTGTTGTTGTTTTTACTTAGTTTTTAGTGTTTTTCACCTCCCCCACACTCCATCTTCATCACCGCATCATCATCTTTATTTCCAAAAAAATCAGAAAATTCACTTTCTTGAGTTTTCTTGCAGGTACAGAGCTCCAGTGCATCAGGAAGGCTGCAAAAAGGTAAAAACTTTAGTTTCTGTCAGAAATTTCCGTCTGTGTCAGACCATCACGATGGTCTGCAAAGTTCGGAATTCGGAGAAGGCGACCACACCAGCGTGAAGAGCACACCTGCGCCTACAGGAATCCATAGCTACATTCACAAAATTTGCATTTTGGTGGACCATCGCGACGGTCTCTGACCATCGCGATTGTGTCACGCCATCGCGATTGGCTCACGCCATCGCGCCAACGGTGCCACGTGGCAATCTAGACCATCGCGACGGTGCACTTCAGACCATCGCGACGACACCCTTACACCATCGCGACACTTCAAAAATCCAGACCATCGCGATTGGCTCACGCCATCACGCCCAGACCATCGCGACGGTTCACTTTGGACCATCGCGATTGTCCACGTTGACCGTTGACTGACGCCATCGCGACGGTGCAATTTCAGGCCATCGCAATTGTGCACTTTCACGCCATCGCGACGGTGCAATTTCAGGCCATCGCGATTGTGCAATTTCATGCCATCGCGATAGTGCAATTTCACACCATCGCGACGGTGCACCCTCACGCCATCGCGACGGTCCCAGACCATCGCGATTGTCTCAGACCATCGCAATTGTGCACCCCCATCGCAAATTTTAGGGTTTCAATTTTTGGCCAATTTTGGGGCTATTTTTGGGAAATTTTTGGGTGATTAGACTCATAGGAGACCCCTTAGCTCATATTTGGAGAAAAACCTGTTTGTCAGTTTTTACCCCCCAGGGCCTGAACGGTCACAACTTTTTCATCCGAAATCCGTTTTTTGAGCTTAATAGCTCATTAGAAAGCTCTTGACGAGTACTTCTTAAAGGATACGTCTATTTTTAGACAAGCTATTTTGAGGTTGACCTAGTTTGGGACTAGGAAGCCAAGGGGCAAGCATTGAAAAGTTGGGCAAAAGGGAGGGGACTTAAAAGGTGTATATACTCAAGTGCTTGATCATCCAACTGTGACTTGGTCTAATATTGGATTTTTCCAGGTCTAGCAAGGGCAATCGAAGGCAACCAAGGCAAGGCAGTGAAGGGCATTAAGCTTGGGAAGCGCGGCTTCGTGGGCATCAGAACAACTAGAAAAGCTGACTCGAGGTTGGAAGATTACTCAACCCCCTCAGTCAATTCTTAGCTTAGGATAAACGGTAGCATTGTGGATTAAAGACGATAGGAATGCCTCAAGTTCAAGAGAATTAAAAATTTATCAAGTCCAAGACTAAAGTAAAGGTGTGTCACACGAAAACCTAAAGGAAAGAACATAAGTCTGACGGAACGAGAACTCAAAATTATAACGGAAAGTCGAATTCCTGACGCATACAGTAAGACAAGAATCTAAAGAAATCTAAAAAGAATCAAGATAGTAATAACAAAGAATCATTGACGATCTGAGCGAGTACTGAGTGTGCAAGGAAGAAAATTAATGAACCTTAGATCGGGCAAACATATAGGTAAGTCAGACCGACGAAGCCTTAGATCATCAGAGGCAAGTGTAAGAACTACTGCACGATCGTGGGCTCAACAATTGAACACTAGTTATCCCTACGAGAGCTCAGATACTAGTGAATCAGAAATGGCATTAGCACGGAAAGACCAGAAGGAGGGTCGAATGTAGCCTATTTAGAAAAACTAGAAGGACCCTATAGAACACAACTAGAGTTTCTCCGAACCAACCGATTAGGTGCTCGCATCTACGAGGATGGTTTGCGAAGGCAAGTGGTGCAAATGCACAACCCCGATCAACCCATTGGATTGGAACATCCAGTGGTGAAATTTGAGAGCGACGCGTACATAGACAAAGAAGGAACAATGTACATATTAAGTACGCAGCCAAACAATACCAACGAGTTTGGCGTGATTCAACCAGAGACGGAAGCAAAATCTCAAGGAAAAGAACCATTAGAAGAGCCTAGAACACCTAGAGGGAAATCTGTATTAACACGAGTACTAATCCCGGACTGGATCCCTCAGGACAACAGAAGCATAGAGTTGTTTGTAAATAAAGAAACTGATGAAGCCTTTTGGAGATACAAGACCGAAATACTTAGTGAGGTAGGTATCATCACTATATACGAGTTCAAGGACCCGGATACACCTGGAAAGGTCGTATACCTGGATGAGACTTCAGAAAGAGTCTTTGTGGTGCCTGACCGCGCTAAAAACACATACACATGGAGAGGTGAATTGGTATTCCCTCCATCTAGAACAAACATGAATACAAGTCAACAAGGGGCAGGAACATCCTCAGCCCATGGAAATCAAAGAGAGGGAAATAAAGAGAGACCGGAAGTAAGCTTCACTCATCCCGTAGGGAGAGATAGAACAACCACAGACACTAATAGAGCGGATAGACAAAGAGATCATGGAATACCAGGTGGTAGAGATGATTTTCCTCTACCTAGACCACGTGAACACGCAAGAATATTGAGACCCACACAGTTAGTAAAATCAATGAAGAATTACTTTGATGGGACAGGAGATCCCTATGACCACGTCGCAGAATTCAAGCAGGTACTAAGAGCCGAACAAGTTGAAGACATGTTCACGCAATACAACGCATTTGGACTAACGTTAAAGAATACAGCTTTAACCTGGTTCCAACCATTGCAACAAAGGCAATTTAGAGACATCTATCACTTTTTAGAGTCATTCATCACTGAATTCTCTAAAAGTGGGATTAGACATGACACGTCTTCGTTGATTCATAGCTTTAAACAGACCCCTCAGGAAACAGTAAGACTGGCAGGGCGTAGGTTTAGACAATATGTTGAACGATGTCCAATGCAAGAGCTACCCTCACAAGCCAAGCAAGTGTCATTGTTTCTAGATGGCTTGTTGAGCTCTAAACTACGCTCCTACGTGTACCTAAAAGAACCCAGAACGCTAGAGCAATGTGTAAGAATTTGTATAGACATTGAGGACAACTTAGGAGACGAGTTGGAACTCTCAAAGGTCTATAAGGACTCAGACTGTTCATCTCTAGCATCCACAAAATTGTCTAGCTCAATAGAAGACCTAGCAGAAAAAGTGGCCCAAAAACTAGGAGTTTCTAGTAAACCTAGGGTGCTAACAAACAAGCGTTGTTACACATGTGGTGGTGATCATATGGAAAATGTGTGTCCCAATGCACCACAACCACAAGCCAACCCTAGTGGCCAATACTGCACCATTGAGAGAAGATACACGAATCATACGGCTCAGGACTGCCCATACAACAAACAAACCGTGAGACAGAACTACCCGCAAGCATACCCGCAGCCAGGTAGGTATCAAGGCCAATACAATGCTCAGCCCTATTACTATAGGCCTCCCCAGAACTACCCATACTAGGCTCAACAGAGACCTCAACCTGTCTTAGCTCAGCAGCCACCCCCACCAGCGAATGTCATCTCAGTCAAATACGCTGCTGCAGAAGAGAACCTAAGTAGGGCTTTAGTGCCTTCTTCACCTTTGATCACAGAGAGTGACCCAAACTCAAACAGTTTTGACTCTACGCATGTAGATAGTCCACCCGCATATTACACAGAGTCACCAGAACACGTAGAAACATATTATTATGATAGTCCACCAGTGGAACCTAGTTGGGAGCCGAACTATGCTAATGTGATGTACACAAACCCAAATCCACGGCCCCAATTGAGACAACAAAGACCACAGGGCCCTAGAGGACCATGCTTTAGGTGCCAAGGAGATCATTTCATAAAGGATTGTCCACATCCCCCGATATCAGGACAGTCACAGTACTATAACATCCAAGGCTTTTGTGCTGATTGTGGCAAAGAGCACATAATCAAAGATTGTCCTAAGAGCTCTGTTAATGCTTCGAATGTGACACCGATCAATGTGATAGGTATTGTAAATAACGCAGATGGATCCAACCCTACATACGTGCCTATCCAAGCTATAACAAGAGCCCAGGCGCTCTTACAGAACCAACAGCTTAATCAGGAGAAAGTAGTCGGAAGTAGTGAAGTTGCAGAATCTAGCAGTAAAAAGACAAAATCTTGGAAAGATTCTAGAGAAAGAATTAAGAGAAAATGGAGTAAAAAGATAACTGAGTTGGAAGGAAGTTTGAAGGAATCTAGAGCCAAAATCCTAGAATTGACTTCACAAAACTTGAATCAAGAGAACCCAGCTAAAAAATCAGGATCAGTTTTAGCGGAACCCATACCAGAAAATTTAGACATGATGTTTCGTGCATATCAGGCTAGATTAAAAGAGGGACCTCAGGTAGCTGAAATGAGCAAAAACTACCCTCGGGCTGATCTAGAAATTGAGAGAACTAAACTTTGCATGAAGATGGTAGAACTAGCACAAGCTTTGTTCGAAGCCTCTAGATATCTTAATTGGAATAACATGGCAAAACCTGAATTACATTTTCAAGGACTAATGGAGAGGCTAGAATACTTGATAGAGAGCAAAGAGAAAAAAAATCAGCCTAGGAACCCTATTGTCCCAGAGACACAGGAAAGGAATGCACCATCCCTGTCTCAAGTACCCAACTCAGAAAGTCAAGACAACCTGTCTTCCATACATAGGTACTCACATGAATTTTTGAGAGAGATCCAAGAAGAGAAATGGAGAAAAGAACAAGGAACCCATCCTCCTATTCAAGAAATAGATGACTTGCAGGAACAATTTCCCCAAGACATTCCCTCTATTTACGATGATGTAGAGGAAGAACAACTGAGTGAACACACAAGATTTGAATCTAATTCTTTACAAGAATTACCTCAGTTCACAGGACCTTGGGAAGCAAAGTCTATTAGTATGAGAGCACCCACGATAATAGTGAGGAAAGAAGAATCAGTAATCCCTAGAAACACGGAAGTGATCAAGAATACCAAAGTACAATGTAACCTTACTCTGGAGGAGTTATTAAAGATAAAACCAAAATTGTGGAAACATGTAGCAAATCAATTCCCTGAGCTTGCTACTACTCCCTCACAAATAGGATCACAAAATAAGGTACCAGAGATACCCGTAGAAAAGATTGGAGATGTAAGCGAAGGAGAGGAAGGTAACACTTATCTTCCGATAACCCATCAGGGCTACACCACGAAAGCCATCTTAGATTCAGGAGCCAGAGTAGCCATAGCTACCACCGCTTTATGGAAACGTTGGGGTAAGCCAGCATTGAGACCCACCAGGATGAAGCTACAAATGGCTGATGGACACATAGAAAAACCATTAGGCTTACTAGAAGGCATATCTCTCACCACTTGTGGTGTAGAATTTGAGCATACCTTTGCCATTTGTGACTTTGCAAAAAACCATGCTTATGAGATGATATTGGGACGACCATTCATGCGTCAGTTGCAAGTTGTACAAGATTGGGGAACTAATTCGTTGTACTTGCAACATTTAGGGGTGACTACCAAAGTCAATCTTAAAGACTATTCACATAGAGATGTACCCCCAATACAATGGAATACCATCCATAAGACACCAGTAGAGACGGAATCTGTGCACTCATTAGAATCAGATCCTTCTTGGTTGCATGAGGATACTCATTTATGGATGTGTAAAGTAGCCAAACAAGAGGAAGAAAGGTTAGAAGCCAGGACCTTAGGTGCAGAACAACATCCAAGAACCCTTCAAGACCCAGCTTATGCACCTGTAGTATTCCCAGACGAAGAGTTTGAACCCCATGGTTGAGCAGAAATCCTAGCAACCATGGATGTAGCCATCAATGAAGAACAATGGACACCCCACTGTGACGAGGATGGCTATGACATATCAGTTTTCATGATAGAGCCAATCATGTGCGATGCAATTTTAGAAGAGTGTGAACCTAACACTGATGCATTTGAGGATGCAAGCGATTTTGATTTAGAATCAATTATCATGGACCCACCCTTTGCATCAGAGGAAGAATATTTTTTCGAAGTAGAGACTCACACTCAGAGACACGAGGAAATTACGAATGAGGTGAGGTTAGCCACAGAAGTGACTAACAAGAGTGAAGGCAAGAAAAGAAAAAAGAAAGAAACCATGTTAGAAAAAGAAGAATCTTTATTTGAAGTACCCGAGAATTTCAAGAAATATGAAATCGAAGATAGAAGAATCATGGTACGAATGCCTAATAGAAGAGCGAATGACGGACAAGTATATGATAACCGAGAGAAAACTAAGAAAATAATAGTTGCTATCGAAGGAGAAGAAGAAAAATGTACATACATAGGGCATGATTTGACAACTGAAGAAGAAGAAGAGCTCGTTTCCCTATTGCGCGAATATAGAGATGTTTTTGCTTGGAGTTACAAAGATTTGAAAGGAGTAGATCCAGATATATGTTCTCATAGAATCCCTATGACTCCAGATGCAAAACCTACAAAACAGAAACCGTACACGTATAATGATAACTACGCTACGAAGATTAAAGAGGAGATAGATCGCTTGATAGAAGCAAGATTCATTTACGAAATTGAGCATACCGAATGGGTATCCCCCATTGTGGTTGTGCCCAAGAAGAATGGAAAATTGCGTGTGTGTATTAACCTTAAAAAAGTTAATGCCGCAACTATTAGAGACAGCTATCCTCTTCCTATCACGGAACATCTATTGGAAAGAGTTGCGGGCAAAGAAGTTTACAGCTTTCTTGATGGATTTTCAGGCTATAATCAAGTAGCCATTGCTCCAGAAGATCAACACAAGACGGCATTTGCCACTGAATGGGGCATATTTGCATTTCGTGTGATGCCATTTGGCTTAACAAATGCACCCGCCACTTTCTAGCGACTCATGTGTCATGTTTTTAAGGAATTCTTATGCAAGAGTTTGGAAGTTTATGTCGATGATATATGTGCTCATTCAAATGTAAGACAAACACATATCCCAGAGTTAAGACAAATATTTGACAAATGTCGAGAATATCAGGTTTGTTTGAACCCAGAAAAATGCGTTTTCATGGTCAGACAAGGCAAAATTCTAGGACACATTGTGTCAAAAAATGGAATCTCTACGGATGAAGAAAAGGTGAAGATAATTGCAGATTTACCTAGACCAACTAATGTGAAAGAGGTATAGGCATTTATGGGCCATTGCGGTTATTATAGGAGATTCATACACATGTATGCAATCATAGCCAAGCCTTTGTACTCTCTTTTAACCAACTTTGGATGGACAGATGAATGTGAAAATTCATTCAATGAACTTAAACGACGCTTGTGCTCAGCACCTATATTGACTACCCCAGATTGGAGTAAGCCATTTCATGTACATGTGGATGCATCCAATTACGCCATAGGATGTGTGTTAGCACAACCCACGAATGAAGGTAACATAGATCTCCCCATAGCTTACGCGAGCAGACAATTGAACGCAGCAGAAAGAAATTACACCACGACGGAACGAGAAGGATTAGGGATGATCTACGCAGTGAAGAAGTTTAGGCAC
The DNA here is from genome assembly GCA_020310875.1 of Ceratopteris richardii. Classification (NCBI taxonomy): domain Eukaryota; kingdom Viridiplantae; phylum Streptophyta; class Polypodiopsida; order Polypodiales; family Pteridaceae; genus Ceratopteris; species Ceratopteris richardii. Next base: position 111,733,848 of record CM035406.1, read on the forward strand.
TATTTGTTGGCAAACAAATTCAAGTTCTTCACAGATCATCAAGCCCTATTGTATTTAGTCAACAAGCCATGTAACACAGGACGACTAATACGTTGGTTTCTATTACTCATGGAGTATGATTTTGAAGTTGTAGTCAGGAAAGGAAAGACACATCTTAGAGCTGACCACCTTTCGAGATTAACCTCAGGAGAAGCTCCTCAAGGAGTAGCGGATGATCTACCAGATGCATACTTATTTAACCTTGAGATAGCACCAGAATGGGCTAAGCCTATAGTCCCTATTCTCACTTATGGACCCAAGAATCCTAGGATAAAGATCCAAGAGGGAGAGATTACCAAGTCTCAGAGATATCAAATCATAGCAGGAAGCATATATAAACAGGATAATCAAAAGATTCTTGCTTGTTGTGTAGATGAATCAAAACATGCGAATTGGTTGCAATTAGCACACATAGGTGCACTAGAGCAACATCATTCGAAACATCGAACATTACAGACTCTGCATAGATTAGGAGTATATTGGCCTACGATGGAAGCAGATGTCTACAGGTTGTGTAAGGAATGCCATGTTTGTTGTGAAAGACCACCAGTAGAGCATGCTACATTGTATCACGTGTCTCTCACACCAGACTGGAGTGAACAATTAGTGACATACTTGAGGACAAACACATTCCCTCAAGGAATGACCTTAGCTCGACAACGCAGTCTAGAGCAGGAAGCTCAAGATTATTCACTTATTGGCGATAATCTATACAAAAGAGGACGAGATGGATATCTAAGACAATGTGTTCATGAGAACGATTATCTGAGCATACTAGAGACTGCACACCAAGGTGTTGCAGGAGGTCATTTTGGACCCGATAGGATAATCAAAGCCATCCTCTTTGCAGGATTACAGTGGCCCACTCTTCACATGGATGCTCATACCTATGTAAAGAGATGTGATGTGTGCCAAAGAACTCAGTTTCCTACTCGCAGAGATGAAATGCCATTGAAACCCATGATGGGCGGACGTGCATTTTCTAAGTGGGGTATAGACTTTGTAGGACCCATTAACCCCCCTGCAAAAGGTACACATGCGGAATACATTATTGTTGCCACAGATTATCTTACGAAATGGGTAGAGGCAAAAGCCACGAAAAAGAATGATGCACACACAACTGCAAAATTCTTATTTGAAAATGTCTTTACAAGATATGGATTGCCTATAGAGTTAGTGAGCGATCGAGGCACTCACTTTCTAAACCAAGTCATTGAATATTTGTTACAGGATTTTATGGTGATTCACAAGAAATCCGCACCATATCATCCTCAGGCCAATGGTCAGGCTGAAAGCACTAATAAGATCCTTTGTAACGTACTGACGAAACTCGTGAACAACAAACGTTCAGATTGGGACAAACAGTTACATCACGCTGTTTGGGCATATCGAGTGGCCTACAAGACCGTACTCAATGCAACTCCCTTTCAGATGGTTTTTGGTCAGAATGCTGTGCTTCCTTTGGACTTCTTGATACCGACCCTTAAGGTTGCACAAGAACATTAGTGAACCGGCCATGAATTATCAGCGAGAATAATGGACTTGGAACGATTAGGAGAAACCAGGCTAAAGGCAGCAGCAGGAATATATGCAGCGAAGAAGCGACAGAAAGCGTTTTTGATGCACATGTGAAAGATAAAGGCCTAAAAGAAGGAGATTTAGTTCTAGTATATACGCTGAAACAACACGCACGTAAGTTAGAAAAGCGAGGTTATGGACCTATGATCATTAACAGACTCTCAACAAGTGGAGCAGTACAATTAGCCACTTTAGAAGGAGATATAATGCCTAATTATATTAGTGGCTGTAGAGTCAAGCTATATCAGGAACCTCTTACTGAGGATATGCTTAGACGACTCACGTTGGCAAAGAAGCGTAAGGAGGAAGAAAATAGAATATGAGCGGAAGCTCAGGCAGAAGCAATAGAACGCATTAAACGCATGAAGTTAAGAAGACAAGGACTAGGGAGAGAACATTATAACCATCTGGAAACTACACCCAGATACCCCATGGCCATGTGTCAAGTAAAGTCAACCACTCATCCTAGTATAGTGGACAGGAGACCATTCATTACAGTCAGGCTAGAGCACGGCAACCCTTGCCAAGAGCTCAGGGCTCTAATTGACTCAGGTGCTGCGACTAGTGCGATTAGATGGTCCCACTATAAGGATTCCGGAATAGAAATGCGGCCAATTGAGGCATATCTCATAGGGCTAGGAGGCATGGAAACCCCTTGCATGGGTGAGGTGGACCTTCCTATCCTCATTAAGGATGTGACCATGACAGCGAAGCTACTAGTGTGCCATGATGACGACCTGATAGAACCCCTAATCCTTGGCCAAGATTGGCTATACGATCACTCAGTGGACCTAAATCTTAGACAAGGCTCCTTACAAATTGGAACCTTAGAACAGAAGCGAGTGATACCGCTTGACTTCCCTAATTGCATTCCGATTGAGGTTTGTAACCCTAGACCCTATGAAACGCATGCGACGGAAGACCGGAAGATCTTGGGTCAAACCAGTCACGTTACGTCTACACCAACCCACTCGGGGTTGGCTAGGGACAATTGTCAATCAGAAGGACGACAGGAGATCTTCCCTGGGGCTTCCTGCAAACTAGAAGGGGCAGCTACCCAACCGCTAGGGCAGATGAACACAATCAGCGGTCAGGTGGGTTGCATCAGCGGCCAAATGAGCACAACACCCTGCGGTGCTCATCCTTCCAAACTTGCTGCGGACTGGCCTAGATTAAAGATAAATAACGAATCACTTCCTAATGGGCAGGTCACGCAAGTGTTGGATCTCCCTTCTTTTCCAAAGCAGAGCGTCCAATGGACCTCTCAAACCCAACCACGAAGGAGTCAACCACAACAGAGGAACCCAGACCGACGACAACACCAGACAAGGCAAGGAAAACAGCAGTATCAACATCACAGAACAAGTGGCACAAAACAAATATGGGTGCCAAAAGGACAGCAACCACAGGCTATTGGCAACACTGCAGACGAGAACAGGACAAAGTTTCAACAGAAGCAGAGTCAACATCCAAAGTCCCCTCGATCTTCTTCTACAAGTACAAAGACTCGGCAGATTTGGATCGCCAAGAGATATCTTATCCATGGACCCACACCCATGCAGATTTGGGTACCCAAACAATGTATTATAGCCCAACCCTCAAGCCATGTAATATATACCCCTCAAAAATCGTTTCATCCTTCGATACCACCAAACCCGATACCGCTTTTTGTCCCTCAGCAGAAACATACCACCCACTCCAAGACTCTTAGGAAATGGATACCGAAACGTATCCAGACGTCTTCTTGTACCATCGTAGCTAACACTTCTCCCACCCCGTTTAAACTCCACCCTTGTACTAATTCACCCTCAACCAAACCTTGTATAAATTCATACACCCAAACCCCACATTTTGCATAATAAAAGCTCATCAAGAAATGTATGCATAATCTGAACCATGTAGGTGTCTAGAGACCTGCATTAGTTTTGCAAATAATCATTGCATCAATCACTTCACGACACTTGGCTACATGGGTTACACATCGGTTATGGAAAGGGATTGCGGTCTCACCTTAATGGGATCATAATTAATTTCCATACTAATGTGTTAATCTTTTGTAGCAGATCTTTTCCATTAGCTCATCAGTCATCATGCAAACCGAAGCAGGCCCATCAGAGGCTGGCCCCAGTGCACCGATGGCCACTATTGGAGAATTACTAGCAGAATCTTATCCTACAGTGCAACCACCAGAGTTTCAAGGTTTTCCAGGACCCATGCCAATCGATGATCCTCCTAGAGGATACACCGAGAAGATTCATCGTAACTCTCATTGGTTTCAAGGCCTAGCAGGACCATTAGCAGACGCTGATTTCATATTTGAGGCCAACTTGGCATTTGATCTTCGCACATGGACCAAGTACCAGTTCTTTTCAAGAGAATTTGAAGGACTGCAGAATACACAAGATTTAACGCACGTTTGGGCACGAGCGGGATTTACAGAATACTTTAGTGACCCCCTGCCTAAACCCGATTTTTACAGATGCTTTTACTTGGTAACCACCTTAACGGCTTCAGAGAACAAGGATCTACCCGGCACATTCATGTTACCATCCTTGGTAAATGATCCTCCATTCAGAAGGTTTTATTTGTCTAAAGATTTAATTCACGCAGCTCTGAAAATACATGGAACACACACTCCAACGGAGAAAGAACGGCTAGTCCCAGAACAGATGAAGCGTGGTGACGTAACTAAGTGGGAGGATATTTCTGCTATAACACCTGAGCTCTCTAAGCCATTACGGATATGCATGCAGCACTTTGCTTTCCCAGCTCAGGATCGTTTTACCATGCCCCACAAGAGAATCTGGTTCGGATTATACTTAGCATGTACTGGACCGCAAACGGTTGATCTAGCCAGCTGGATCATTGATCAGCTCTATTTGGCACAACATAGGTGGGAGCGAAAGAAGGTAATCAATGGGTGTTGCACCCTCACCAGGATCATATATATGTGCTTGGCATATGATTTACCCATAGAGCGTGCCATGACCAGTGAGGAACTGAAAGCATTCAAAGGGACCACTAGGAAGGCTAGAAAGTCTAGCAAAGGCAGAGCCGGAAAGCGGATGAGAGGTACTATCCCGTGCCTACAAGTCCCAGAATCACCCTCGCCACAACCATCTCCAGAGCAGTCACCAACAGCAGCCACTCCCATAGTACCACCAATTCGTATACGGTTATCAAGACCAGTTACGCCGGAGGGCACCACCAGTACTGTTGCACCCCAAGCAGCCACAACCACAGAACCTATCACCACAGCAGCTGAACTTCCCACCACTATTGGTGCGGAAGCTTTCTCTTTTCCAATACCGCATTTAGAACCAGGACAAGCAGAGCCACTGGACCAAACTTTTGATTTTGAGATGCCTGATGCATTCTCCAATGAGTTCCAGTTTTCAGAAGGACAATTGTTTTCTCAAGAATTTGAAAGGCCTAGCTACCCTACCACACCCAGGGATCAGCCACAAGGACAGATCGTGTCCAGCTCTGATGATGAAAGAACAGCAACCGATGACGACGAAGGAGACGATGAAGCTAGCCAGGGAACACATGAATCCCAAGAGCAGGAACAGACAGATGGCCAAGGCCAACAAACAGACACACATGGCGATACAAGTACCCATGAAGATGAAACTTACGAGGCAGCAGCTTACACACTAGCTATCAAGAAGTTGCATAGAACTATGGAAAAATTTGGGCACGCAAAAAGCTGACAGAGGAAGAGAGTCAAACAATAATAGAACAAGAACTTGTCACAGGCGGATTCGAAGACGCATACATCAAAGGATTCAAAGAGTTAGTCAAATCAGTAGGCTCCAACGAAGCACTCAGGTACTTGCAATGAAAGCCACTGCCACAGTTTGACCCCCGCAGAGTACGACTACTTTCAAAGCCCGGCGAATACATTCGTGTACCAACCGGAGCACAATCTTCAGAACAAGCCAGGGAGGCACGCCTCGTCCCCGAAAGTTCGTTGGCTGTAGAAACCATCTTTGTAGATTCCCCACCCCGTGCTACAGCTGTACAAACCTCAGTAGTCACTGAAGTACCGACCACCCCAACCGCTCCTCTCTCACCACCCATTCATTCGCCGGTGGTGTTGCAGAAATTGTCTTTACGACCACTAACCCCACAATTCCCGCGCCCATTAGCCCTAGTCTACCCCCTCCCACACCCACCTTTCTACCCAACCCATTCCTTCATCAATCTTTTCCATCTTTCCCCACAACTCCAAGACCCCTCTTCCCATTTCCCCCGCCGTTAACCTTCTCCCCCGTCTCACCTCCCCGACACACTGTAACCCCTCTTTCCCCTTTCCACCAAGCTGCTCCAGCCAGCCCCCCTGTAAATTACCCCTCAACATTTGTAAATCCCGAATTTACACCAGCACGAGCACCCACGATCACACCCATATTCACGGTCACCGCACTAGATACGTCCACTGACATGGACATCTCACCACCCGCTGCACCATCACTCACTTCACTCCCGGCACAAACCTTTTTAGGCACATCACAATTTTCAACAATCACTACATCATCCACCTTCCCATCCCCATTCCCCGTTCCCGTTGCATCTACACCAACTGCATCTTCATTTAGCACCCCGTTAATACTATCACCCACTGTAGATAATGCATTCCGACAGATGTTCATGTGTATGACGCAAGTAAGAGATGAGTTCACATCTCTTGGTGATAATTACCAGCAGCTGCAGAGGACAACCAATGACTTACAGTCGCAGCTTAATTTATTGTCTATTGAGAATGCCTCTCTGAACACCCGCTACCAGGAATTACGCGAGGCTTATCACAAATTGGAACTCGAAAGCGAAGAAAAGACCAAGGAAGCCACTGCTGACCTGGATAACTTATTAAGAGCCCAGACAGTCCGCAATGCAACGCTAACACGAAACATGGGCTTACTACGAAGACACCTAGCAGCCGCCAAGGAAGAAAACCAGCGCTTACAGGATCAGAACCGAGAAAACTTAGAAGCAGCGCTCGACCACTCAGACCAACCACTCAGTCCGAGCAGGTTCAAAGCCATTCCTTCAGACTCGATGAGAATGCTGCTAGACGATCATGTAAGATTACTAGATGAATACGACCGCATGAACGAGGAGTTACAGAAACTCAAAGAAGATCACAAATTACTCCAGTTACGAGAACCGGCACACCAAGACATACCAGCACCTGTGGACCCCTCTCCTGACCTCCTAGAGGAACTCAACTCATTACGGGCCCAGGTATCGACCCTTGAATCAAGGATTGCAGTATATGAAGCGCCACCAAGGCCAGATTCCCCACCTGAGCTTCCAGCTGAGGAAGAAACGGTCACCATCCCGGTGGAGGAAACGTTTGAAGAAGCGTACGAGCCACAACCCATCCCAGGCGGACGCGTCACAGCCGAAGGTCAGATGACGTACGAACTTCCGACCCCCGCGTGGATGAAGACTATTGAGGAAATTGGAACAACGCACTCAGCTAGAGTAGAGGCACAATTACATGCCATGGCGATGATAGAAGAAAAGATATTACAGTCTCCATTCTTTGCTCATTTGGCCCCGCGACGATACATATCTGGGCACGAGCTACAGTATAAACCGTATTTCATGTTAATGGCCGAATACCAGTTAGCCATTGAGAAAGAGACAGGTAAGAAACCATCGCATGCAACTCAATTCGAGGCGGCTGATCTACCACCAGATGCACAAAAAGGAAGGATCTATCAACCAGAGTGGCGAAAAGATTTACTACAGCAGTATCCAGAGATGATGAGTACATGGGTAAAGGCACCTTTGCATTTGAAGTATAACCCGTGTTGGGGACCAGTGCCACGACGCCGCTCCTGGACTGCCTTTGCTATTAAGGTACAAAACAATAAGCAGTGCCAAGACTGGTTGAATTACCCCTATTTTAAGCCACCCATTGAGTTACCAACTGTTGGCTACATGATGGCTACAATTCGCCACTCGCTCCCTAGATTAAAGCATATGGATGATATAGCGGCGCATATGACTGTCAAAATTTTTGACATGATGCAAATGATTTTTAAAGTCTTCCAATGCGTCAAGGCACCACATGTCAACACCCGGGCTTTGAGCATGGCAATTTTGACCTGGTATATGATATGAGTACAACACCATTGCTACGGGTGTGTTATGCCTGGCACTGCAGAATAAAGTACCTACCGGCGTGCTACAAGCAGACATTCGAAGAGATGTTCACAACCGGCTTTTGGGAATACCATTCAGAGGTATTCATAAGCAGGCCTACACATTTATTACAATTATTTGCCTGTGAACGAATGGTCTATTCCCCACACTATCAGCTCCCGCCACCGAAAGAACCGCAACCAATCGACTGGGAGAAACTCGAGGCAGACCTGGCCCGAGGCATTCGTATCTCCGAGCACACCCTCGCTCAAGACCTCCTATAGAACTATATCCGACAGACCTCACAGCAAGGTTCTGTCAGGGACGACAGAAGCGAGAGGGAGGGGGGTGTTGGAAGCAGCCAGAGGCACAGACGACACGGAAGCATGTAACGACAAAGCAGGGAGCCAGTCGAATCGTTTTTCAAATAATTATGTTTTCAAATACTTTCCAAAAACCTCCAACATTGATTTTTATCACTACTGTAACATATGTAACATAGAAAACCCCATTTTGTAATCCATAACTCCATTTTGTGCAAGCCGAGGAGTCCTCGAGCTTGAGGAGCTTAGGTAGAACAAGCGTATCAATTTTCGTTATTTTTAGACATCGTTTACCCTTCCAAATAGCATCTAGGACCTAATTTTTAACTATGCCGGTCACTAGATGTGAAACCGGTCAAAACTAGTCTAGAAACTATAAAAAGAGCTAGAGAGCTCATTTTTGAGGTTAGCTTGTTTGAGTAGAGAAGAGCTTAGAGCTATTTTGAACTTGTAAGAGTGTTCTTGAGTAATAGAATTGATTTCTCACCTTCCATTGTGTCTTGCTTGTCTCTTCGTAGTGTGTGTGTATGTGTGTGTGCATCTTTGTGCTTCTCACCTTCACTCTCACTTCATCTCACGTTCACGATCTTCATATCACTCCTATCTCTTCCGCGGATTGACAATTAAGGAGGTGAAGCTTCTTAACGTGGTACTTACCATTGTGCTAGAGCAACAGACTTCAATCACCTTCTCTCTTATAAAGTGATACTCAATCTCAGTATGTTTAGTCCTGGCATGAAAAACAGGGTTAGCAGCTAGATACAATGAACTCATGTTATCTCCATGAATAGTGGGTGTACTTTGAATAATGTCAAAACTCTTCATAAGAGTCTTTAGCCATATGAATTCCTTTGCAGCTTCAACCATACCTTTATACTCTGCCTCTGTAGATGATAAAGCAACTGTGTGTTGCTTCTTAGAACACCAAGAAATTAACTTATCTCCCACATAACACAAGTATCCATATGTTGATCTCCTATCATCAGGATTACCTGCCCAATCTGTATCACTATCTATTTTGATGTTTGTATCTGATTTAAAACCATAATACAAACCTTCCTTGAGTATACCCTTAATGTACCTCAACACCCTTTGTCTTGCAATCCAATGTTCTTTCCTAGGACAATGCATGAATTGAGACAATACTCCAACTACATATGACAAATGAGGCCTAGTTAATGTAGCATAGATTAGACTACCAACCAAACTTTGATATAGCCTCATGTCCTTGAATTCTTCTCCTCCATATCTGCTCAACTTATGATTCACTTCCATTGGAGTAGGTGCCACCCTGCAATCATCCATTTTAAACTTGATCAACAAGTTCTTCAAATACCTTCCTTGAGTCACATATACTCCATGTTGAGTATATGAAATCTCCATGCCCAAGAAATATGACAAATCTCCCAAGTCACTAATCTTGAACTCTTTCTCCATCTGCTTCTTGAGGCTTTGTATGCCCTTCTCATCTATACCTATAAGAATTATGTCATCAACATATATGCACATGTAAATGAACCCATCATCACTTGCTTTGACAAGCAAGCTACTATCTACTTTAGATACTTGAAAACCCAATTCCTTCAAGAACTTCAAAATTCTATAATTCCATGCCCTTGGGGCTTGCTTCAAACCATACAAAGCTCTCTTGAGCTTACATACATATTCTGAATACCTTTTATCTCTAAATCCTTTTGGTTGCTCCATGAAAACATCATCTGAAATATAACCATTCAGAAAGGCATTTTTCACATCTAATTGACATAATCTCCAACCTTTACATGCAGCAATGGCTATGAGTGTTCTGATGGTTGTCATCTTTGCCACAGGACTATAGGTCTCATCATAATCTACACCATATGTTTCAGCATACCCTTTCACAACAAGTCTAGCTTTATACCTAGACACACTTCCATCTGCATACCTCTTGGTTTTGTAGACCCATTTGCATCCAATTAGGAACCAAATCCCAAGTCTCATTTTCTATTAATGCATCATACTCTTCCTGCATAGATTTCTCCCAATTTTCCTTACCTTTTGCCTCTTCTATGTACAAGGGTCTTCATCTGCTTTCACCATGTAAGCATAGTCTTTAGTAGTCAAAAAAGAAGTGTCATAGCTATACCTTGTAGGTTGCCATTTGTGTCTTGATGACCTTCTGAGTTCTCCACTTCTTGAGGTTTCTGGTTCATCACATTCTGGATCAAACCTTGGCACTTCTTCAACTTCAACTTGTACTTCATTGTTCTCTTCTTCATCAAATATTTGAACCTTTCATTTACCTTTCTTTTGATTCACAATTTCTTCATCACTTGCATGATTATTGATTGTACCTGCATACCAAGTACCTTGCTCATCAAATGTAACATCCTTTGATACAAGGAATTGCTTCGTGGATGGACTTCACAACCCATAACCCATCTGCTTGTCATCATATCCAATGAACACATACTTTTCAGCTTTAGGTTCCAATTTATGCCTCAACTGAGATGGCACATATGTATAAGACAAACATCCAAATACTTTGCAATGATCTAAGTTAGGTCTCTTACCCCACCGTGCCTCATATGGTGTCATACCTTGCAAAGCTTTACATGGTAATCTATTGACCAAATATGCAGCTATATTTACAGCCTCAGCCCAAAATAATTTGGACAATTTTTCTCCTTCATCATGGATCTTGCAAACTTATCAAGAGTTCTATTCCTTCTTTCTGCTACACCATTTTGTTGAGGAGAGTACCTACAAGTAACTTCCCTTTTTATACCTGCATGCCATAAGTAATCACTGAACTCATTAGAGAAATAGTCTCCCCCTCCATCTGACCTTGCTCTCTTCAACTTTTGACCTGTGATTCTTTCTACATACACATGATAATGTTTGAATGTATTAAATACCTCTGGTTTGTCTTTGATCACATAGATCATGATCCACCTGGTAGCATCATCAACATAAATCACATAATATCTTGAACCATTTATACTGAAATCCTTTGATGGTCCCCACACATCCGTGTGTACCCAATTCAAGCTTCTCTGAATACATAAATCCATGCTTATTGTATGATTGCTTATGATCCTTACCTAATTGACATGCCTCACATTTGTATGTCATATGTTGACCTACGATATTAAGTAATCCAAGCATTGAACCATTGTTAACCATATCCTTAATACCTCTTTCATTGAAATGTCCAAGTCTTTTATGCCAAAGATCTAACTCATAGATCTTATGTCCTCCATAAGTGAAGAAGGCATCACCAACATTACCTTGAATCTTCAATGTGAAAAGTCTTCCTTCTTTCTTCCCTGAAACAATTTGTTTATACCCATTGCTAGGGTCTTCCACAAAAACTCCATCATTAGTGAACCTTACTTCATAACCTTTTTCAACAATTTGTCCTACACTTATCAGATTCTTTGGAATTGTAGGAAAATACAACACCTTACTCAAAAGAGTACTTCCATCCTTGGCCTTCATTGATCCAATTGACTTCACATTGTGCTTTGTATTATCACCTGTTTGAACTACATGATTAGTTACCTTATTTTCCAAATCAGTCATCAAGGCTATATTACCACTTAGGTGATTGCTACACCCTGAGTCAATGTAGAAGACTCTTTGGTCTTCACTTTGCCTTTCACAAGTTGCATTCATGATTAAGGTTGAATCCTCCTTTTGATCTGAAGCATAATTGTAGTAGGTATTGTTGTAGGATTGACTTTGGAAACCTCTACCTACATTTCTTCCAAAGTAACCTCTACTACCTCTACCTCTGAAATTACCTCTTTGATTTCTGCCACCTCTTCCTCTAGAATTAGAGTTTTGATTATATCCTCCATTATTCTAATTATTATGCCAATAATCATGAGCTAAATGATTTGTCTTACCACAAATCTAGCAAGATTTGCCTCCATCTTTATTGCTTCTGCCTCTTCCTCTACCTTTGCCACCTCCTCTTCCTCTTAGGAAGTTGGCGTGGCTAGTTGTACCTTCATCTTCATTCCTAGCAACTGATTTAAATCAGAAGTGAAATGATCTAGTGACAATTCAGTAGACAAAATGGATGGCTTCCATTTCTCATCTCCTCTCAAACCTGTGAGGATTCGCCTTAGAAATTTATCCTCCTCTATATCTTCATCAACTGCTCTTAATGCATATGCAATGTCCTTCATCCTTGTTACATAATCTGAAATGGATTGAGAGGCCTTCTTCTTGAATGTGGTAAACTCTACCCACAAAGATGCCTTCCTTGACTTTGTAGTGTTTTGGAAATGCTCCTCCAAAGCATTCCATTGCACTTTCAAGACCTCTAATATGAGGTAGCAAGTAGTCATTGACTCCCATATAGATAATGCTCCTTGCTTGAGCATCCTTCTTCATCCAAGTCTTCAAATCTTAAAGTTCATCCCTAGTTGGAACACTAGGATCTCTGAATTGTGGTTTTTCTTCTTCTCCTGTAATGTAACCTATCAAATCTTTACTCATGAGATGAGCTTCAATCCTCATTGACCATGCTGGATAGTTTTCTTTATCCAGTTTCTCTATCTGAAGAGAATCTCCCATCCTTTCTTCACCTGTGTATTAAATTCTTCAACCTTTATGAGGAATAAGTGTACCTTTACTTTGAATGAAGTTCCTTTTGACCTTCTTGATAGCTTTAGACCTACTTCTCAAGCTTTCACTTCAAAATTTCACCTTTTGAACCTTCAAGTGTTGATTTTTGTATGACTACGGCATTCGGGGTCCTCCTTTCTTCAATTTTGATGATTCCTGCTCTGATACCACTGATGGAGAGTGTTAATCTCCAAAAGAACAAGTTATCCTTGATGTTAGAGCACCTCTATATCAAGAACAACTCAAAACCTTTACCAATTCGGAGGATCAATACTAGATTATCAAAATCTTGAACAAACTGTGAAGAGAGTTAATACTCAGAAAGTCTGTTGCACATAATTCACTCATTGACTGATCAAATGTGTAAAGTTTTTTATAAAACTCTGCACACGGTGTTGGCTATAGATTGCGCACCTTCTCCAGTTCAAATCATATCAAAAGATTCATTAGATCTTGAGAAATGATCCTCACAATTCACCTATGTCTAAAACTATACTTTTCTACAATCGACTTTGACACCTGTAACTTCTAAAGCATGGTTCTCTCAAACTACAACCCATTTATTCAAATGCTTTTAGCCATAGGTAACCTTCCAATATAAAGAATGAGTGCTTGCTTGCTCAAAACTTTACACTGTGGAAGGAGAACTGACCAAAACATTAGCATTGAATTTTGCACCTGTTGCAACTTCACTTCTTCACATTTACACATGTAAATGTTCCTACTCTCAATTCTCTCAGCCTGATCACAATAAGGATTTGGAAGCTTGTACAGAGGTCAATCAACTATATACTTAGACTTGTACAAAAGCATTTTACAAAAGATTAAACACACAAGGAGTACTCAGCAAAAGATCGGGTGCAATTTTTCTTATTCTCTGAAACATTTTACATCTGGATGAGAGAGAGATCTTCCTTGCTCATAAAGTGTCTAATGACTTCTAATTCTTCTCATCTCATGCTCTCTCATATTTGCCCCAACTTTTTACTTGTATATATAGGCATATATGTACAAGTTCATGACCATACAAAAGGTATAAGTGAGCTAACTATAAATTAATGTACATATGTATACAAGTCTTCATTTCCTGAACATGCTTTATCTTCATACTTTAATTGTTGATCTTTTCTTCATTCTTTGTCTTCAAGTCTTTATCCAAAACATCAATTTGTGATTGACTTGCACCAACATCCTGCATGAGATCCCGATCGCGTGATTTTTTTTTTATCGAGAGCAATGATAGGGCTGGAGTTTAGACCCATTGACGACCGTCAGCAGAAATTCTCCTCTGAGTGTAGCAAGCCGAAATGTACCCAGTCCGCTCATTTCATGAATCCGAAACGGACCAGTCCACTGTAATTTCAACTTGCCCATCTTTCGCTTCATCTTCGAATGAAAATACAAAACTAAATCTCCAGGGCAAAAAATCCAAGTTCGCAAATTCCGATCATGCCAACGCTTTTGCCACTGTTGTACTTCCTGAAGCAAGAGAAAACTTTTATAGCGAACTTCATCCAACTGGCACAACTGATCCATGCGATACGCAGAAGATTCATCCGATATTAAACGCTTCTATAGTGCTATCCCGAAGCTTGGGACCGCAAGTTCAAATGGAAGAATAGCCTCCTGCCCATACAACAACTTAAAGGGTGTGCTTCCCACCGAAATTTTCTAAGAGGTGCGATAGGCCCAGAGCACTGTGGGAAGAATAGTCTTCCATTGATCAATATTATCCAAGAGCAATTTCTGGAGCACCTGTAGTAGCACCTCGTTCGTGCTCTCGGCTAAACCATTAGCGCGAGGGTAATATGGGGAGCTAAACCGATGTTTAATACGAAATACCTTTGTGAGCTCCGCAATCAATTGATTCAGAAAATGCGTGCCTCGATCCGAAACTAATTCCAATGGAAGACCATACCGAGGAAATATGTCATTTTGGAGCTTCTTAGCCACAACAGCGGAAGTGGCTTGTTTAGTTTCCCACGCTTCCGCCCATCGAGTGCAGTAGTCCATACAAGTAAGTATATAATGGGCACCTGTATTCGCTGCGGGGGGTTTAATTGGTCAATTGAAATCTAGTCCCCACTTTTGAAAGGGTTCCAACGACAAAATAAGCTGGAGAGGAAAGTGATGAGCATCCCTAGGTTCACCAGTACGCTGACAAGGATCACAATTCCAAACTGGCACTTGAATGTCAGCATACATAGTGGGCCACCAGAGTCCAGACTGTTGAATTTTCCGGATTGTAATAAGATGACCGAAATGTCCACCGGCATCACCTGCATGTGCTTTTGAAATGACCGCCCGCACTTCGTGCGATGGCACACAACGAAGCCAAACTCACATCGGGTCTTTATGATAAAGTTGCTCCATGATCATGGAAAAATGTCGGCTGCATAACGCAAGTTTCTTCGAGGCTGCCGGCCGTAAATGAGATGGCGCGACATCATTTGTAAGAAAGCTCACCATTTCTTCGTACTAGGTTGGAGTAGTCTACGAAACATCTTCCGGTTCAGCCACCGTAAAAACTTCAGCATCTGGAAGAGAATCATCAATGCCATCCGGAGGTTCACCATGATCTATTCTAGACAGAAAATTGGCAATCGCATGACTTGCTCGAGGGCGATGGACCACATCATATTCAAATTCCTGTAATAGTAACACCCATCGAGCGAGACATCCAACTAATTTTTTCTATTTCACCAGGTAAAGCAAAGCACTGTGGTCCACATGAAATGTGAACGATCATCCCAAGAGATAGTGTCAAAACTTTTTAATAGAATAAATAAGACCCAGGCACTCACGCTCCGTAGTCGAATAGTTTCGCTCAGCAGATGTGAGTCTTCTACTAGCGTAGTACACCGGTCAAAACCACTTCGGATCTTCCTTTTGCATGAGAACGCTACAGATTGCGTGATCTGAGGCATCCATGAGAACATGAAAGGGCAATTGCCAGTCCGAAGCTTTTAAGATTGGAGCACTCACAAACATTTTCCGGAGTTGCTCAAACGCCAGTTGTGCTTCATCAATCCAAAAGAAATCCTTTGGCGGTACATGTGCTAACTTATTAAGCAGGATAGCAATATGTGTGAGTCCTCTTAAATGTCTGCCATGCCAATGGATTTGTTCGAAAAACCTGAGCACCGCTTTTGGACTCTTCGGAGCTGGTGTATCTCGGATAACTTTAACTTTATCCGGATCAACCACAATTCCTTTTTCCAAAATAATGTGTTCAAGCAATTTGCCACATTTCATTGCAAAGGTTGACTTTAAAGGGTTCAAGCATAGCCATACATTTCGACAGGATTCGAAACATAAACATAAATGTTCCAAATGCGACACCATCCGACCAGAGACAAAGAAATCATCCAAGTATATACGCATAAAAGATGTTAAGTATGGCGCGAAGATTTGTTGCATATAGCGCTGAAAGGTACTTGGAGCGTTCCGGAGTCCGAACCACATAATTGTACAAGCAAAGATGCCCCAATTGGTAATAAAGGTTGTTTTAGGTATATCTGCCTCAACCATGTGCACCTGATTATAGCCACTGAATCCATCCAAAAAAGAATACATTTCCCACCCTGCGACTTCTTCTAGCATACTATCCAAAAAGGGTAATGGAAATGGATCTAGAACTGTGGCAACATTCAATTTTCGGTAGTCCACACAGATTCGCAGTTGTTTGTTTTTCTTCGGGACGATCACTATTGGTGATACCCATTTTGGATTTTTGATAGGAACAATATAACCCACCTTAAGTAGGCGATCCAATTTGAGTTTAACGTGTTCCGCAAAATGGGGATTCATCTAATATCATTGCTGCATTACAGAAGTAGCAACCAGTTTGAGTAAAATACGGCGATGATATAATTTCGGATCCAGTCCCTGCATATGCGAATATGACGAGGCAAACACATCATTGTACTACTTTAACAATGCAATCAGAACAGACCAAAATTCTAGAGCTAATGCCAAACAGATGCGAATTGGCTTCGGGCCCTCCTCACTTCCCAAATTGATCACTTCCAGTGCATCTTCCTCCATGCGAACGCTGCCCATCTCCATAGGGTCCTTCAGAGAAAAGTCTGGTAATGGAGTCTCAGTATTGTCAAACACTTCAAGGTCTACTGCAGTTGTCAAACTATCTACTGGCATACTAAAAACTGAGTTAACATCGACCACTCCCATAGACAACAAGTCTTTTGCAAGAGAACGAGGATTATGACCACCACATGCTAGAGAGATGACTCTCCTCCCAACCAAATGCCTCTATATATAGCTCTCTCTAGGGGACTGCCTTCTTGGGTAGGTGGATACTAACCATCCAAGTGTCGACCATGTAACTGCATGTGGGCCAAGTATCCCAGTTAACTCAAGTGGATGCTTCTAGAAGGCTCTAGATCTCTTTGGGCAAAATACTCTCCCCATGTCCCCCATGGGGATTGAACCCAAGACCTCCTCCTTCACGTCCTTGAGACTTAACCACTAAGCTAAGTGGATCACTTGTTCACAAGAGCATAAGACCTCCTAGTAAGTCTAAATGTGAGATCTTTGGTCATACACACGGATGACCAAACGGTGTCCGATTTCAGATCCGTCTGAACCAGCCTGACCCCTAGATCATAAACTTACTTTATTAAATCTTTATTAGCCTCCAAAAATTTAGTTTCCTCATCCTCTTTTAAGCCTTCTAGCATATGGGGTGGTTCCGCCCAGATTGGTTTCTGCTATGGGAGGAAGTACTGTTCGTCATCCAACAAGACCGTGAATTTGGAATGTCCCTTCCAAAAATTGATAGTCTTCTCATCCCAGTTCTATCGAACTTTGGCATTCTGGAGCCATGGTCGTCCCAAAAGAAGATTGTAATCTAAATTCTACCCCTTTAATTCTAGGATGATAAAGGTAATTTTAAATAGTACCTACGTAATCCGGATCCGAATATCCTTAATTAGTCCTACCGGTTGAGCATGAGATTGATCCGCCATTCAGACAAAAAATGGAGCTGGCTCAAAGTAGTGCCACCTCATCTGCCTGCATGTTGCTGTAAAAGCTATGTTGATACTCGATCCTCCATCGATTAATACCTTTAGAATGGCACAATTACAATGGTAAACTGTAATGGTATGTATGACATAGTCTACAAACTTTTCTGGAGTGTCCTTTACCATTGAGACTATTGGGTCCGGAGTTTCTGTTGTTGGTATATCGACTATAGTTGTTGTAATAACTACTTTCGAAAAGTGGGCACTAGCTCCAGCAAAGCTCCTAATGATAATTTCATATGTAAGTCCTACAATAATCCACCAGTTTCCGCCTGAGGTGATTCGTCGCTATCTATCCGTATATCAGAGTTAACCTGCATACTTCCTATTCTTACTGTTTATTCCTTCTTGAAAATTTTCCGTTCTGGAATTCACAACTTGCTAAAAATTGTCAGAAGACCGCGCTACAAGATTGCCCAAAGACTCCGCCACTTGGCATCCCCGAGATTGCTGAATTCGATCATCTACGGCAGAAGGAATTGTTTTTGAATTAACAAAATGAGGTGGATGCTCCTGAGCCCATCGTACACCTCTTTTTAGTTATTGCTTCTATTTCTCTAGAATCAGTATATAGGGTTTTGGTATGGTGGGATATCCATTCTGTGAGCAAGTAATGAATGTAATTTCTGGTTTAGCATATTCTATTGAGACCATGCTAGCCATTGGGGCTTTTAGTTTCGCCTCCTTCTTCCTTTGATCGTATTCTTTGGCTTCTTCGTATTTCCACCTACGGTGGCCAAACTATAAACAGAACCAACACTAGATGGGGCAATTACCAAAGTTGTTCGGACCAGACTGATGGAATCATCTTCCTATGCCAAAATCATTAAAATTTTGTCTGTAACATCTTCTAGAGTCTACATTCTTTTGTAGTTCTCAGTATGGTGAGGTTCCTATATTGCATACACCTTGGCTATCTTGCCATGGTCCGGGCTGAACAGAATGTTTAAAATCTCTTACGTCCCCTTTCCACTTCTGGGTCTCGACTTTGCTTGTTATAAGGGCAGTCTTGTGTGGTGTGGTTAGTGTACCTCCTTTCTATAGTGCAGTATTGGAATTTTCTAAAGGGAAGAAAGAATGAAAGGTATAAGTTCCAATTACAAGTATGCAGTCTGCAACAATAATTAAGTATGTGGAAGGTGAAACTTGTATTCACCTTTCATTGAAGGGATTGCATAGAAAGAAGTACAAAATCATTTGTGGATGGTTGGATTTAAATAGTAGAGAGATTCTATAAAAGCCCTAGGTCAAATTTTTAAGATTTTGATAGAAATGAATCTAAAGATAAGAATAATCTCTTTTGAGTAGACGTTACTTGAGTAAGAACTAACAAGATCTTCAATATAATTCAAGGTAGTTGGGATTTCATTGAAGATCTTCAATATAATTCAAGGCACTTGGGATTTCACCTTTCATTGAAGGGATTTCGTAGAAAGAAGTACAAAATCATTTGTAGATGGTTGAATTTAAATAGTATAGAGATTCTATAAAAGCCCTAGGTTAACTTTTTAAGATCTTGATAGAAATGAATCTAAAGATAAGACTAATCTCTTGAGCAGAAGTTACTTGAGTAAGAAATAACAAGATCTTCAATATACGTCAGGGCACTTGGGGTTTCATTAAAGAACTAAGAAAAGAAAGATGGTTGTGTATTCCATCACTTTGTTAGGGCACTTGGGGTTTCATTAAAGAACTAAGAAAAGAAAGATGGTTGTGTATTCCATCACTTTGTTTGAGACTTCTGAAAAAACATGGTAGGATAAACATAAGATCATAGAATGTTCTTGTGAATGATGTCATAAAAGAACCTAATCACGATAAGAAGACATAGATCTAGTTGCTTGACTTTACATTATGTTAAAGAATTTAAGTAAAAGGTGATCCATGGAGTATAGTCTCCGGAATTTTATATAAATAAAATCCTTAGATTATTTTTAAATATAGATTATGGTAGCATGGGAATCCATAATTTATATTCACATCAATGCAGGAATGATGGTATGGGACCCCAAAACTTGAGATGGTAGGTATCTTTATTCCTGAGCTCATTAATTGAAGTTAAATTGAATCCCACTGGGAATTAAAACATCATGGATAAAGATGAAGTATATAATGGTCAAGAGTATGACTAGAAACACTTCAAATATGAACTAGAAAGTTTGAAGATCATACTTTCCAAGATCTTCATAAAGGTTTCTAGTAACAAAAGTGGTCTTATTCGAACTATGGGACATCCAAGTAAATTTTTTTTAGTTCTTTATAAAAAATGGTGTATGTATTTCTCAAGAGAAACATATACCAAGATCATTTCAATTAAGTCAATCTAATTTATTCCAAAACACCTTTCTCATAGTAGAATGAGGAGGACCAATTTTTTGACTCAAATTATGTACTAGATTTTCACTCTAGTATATATTGATTCTTAAGAGAGTAGAAGGGGTTAACTTAGCAATCAAGATAGTTGAATAATATTAGAGTGAAGTAAAACATAATCACCAGTCAGGACCAATGTCTCAAGACATAGATGTCTGATACGAGACTAAAATTTGGTATTTCAATGTTGGTTTGACTTTACTCAAAGAGCTTTTGAGAATCCACTTTTATTTCATAAATATAAATAAAATGCTTTTTAACCTTGAGTTGGATGGATCTATGAACATTTAGAGTTTTGAATCTCATAGGTTTTGGATTAACTAAGATTTGGACTCTTAGAAGTTGAATATGTTTCATATAGTTTTCAATTCTTCCTTCTCACTTCTCAGAACCTTGGAGTTGACTTTGATAGAGTACTCAAGTCATATATATGAAGGTGCGGAATAGTTAATTGAATTACAACAACATAGAAAGATGTTCTTTGTGTACCCTATTCAATCTTGGAAGGTGATCGAGTCTATATGAATCATTCATATATTGGTCAATGCTCATAATAGACTACAATATATGAACTAGGATTCTAGAGTTCTCTAAAATATATGAGTAAAAGCTTGAAGAGAAAAGAGTTAGAAATTGTCTTTTATCTTTGGGAAAGTATCTTGTGATATTTGTGATCTACCCTATTTAAATTTGGTTTTCCAAGAAGTGAATGAAACACTTATTTCTTGCATTCTACTTTGGACTTTAAAGCCTAATCAAACACAATAGTCTTGTATTTGGGAGGAGGCATAGTAGATGTTGGGTGGAGTATAGTAAAATAATCTAAGTTAGATGTTTTGATCAATCTCAACTTCATTTTTCTCAAAATAAAAATTAAAGAATTTCATCACCTCTATTTGAAGGTCTAATCATTTATGGAGAATAGTATTGGTTTTTTAATATATGCACGTGAAACGTTTTCTATACATAGATATAGAAGCCACCTTTTATGACCCTTTTTGTAAAAATAGCAAACTAAATTTTGTCAATTAGCTTTATTTGTATAGAAAATCACTTTTGTTATTTGTAAAATTTTCTTATAAGCACACACGCTTTGTGACATATCCAATAAAGCATGTGAAGGGGAGATTTGACCTAGTCCTATATAGGCTACCTTTGTCTTTCTCCTTGTTTTGCTAGTTTATTTTCTATATAGTTTCCCATGTGCATGTGCGAATACATCTCCTTTTCATTGCACACCATCTCTCTCTATTTTCGCACATTGTTTGTGGCACGATTTATCAATGGTGTTATCAAAGCCTACATGTATCTATTAGAAGCCTTGCACATATGCATACCTTTTTTGTACCTAGGAATCATCAGTGACTTATTCATCTACAAAAAGGTAGGTCGTAGGGTAAACAACCCCACCAAGTGACCTGCACACATGCACCTTCGCATTCTTAACTCACGAAACTCCACATCTTATGACCAAGGTGGTGGCTAACATGGCAACCAAGGCACTATCTTGTTCATGCTTGGCTCTTTAGCTTGGAGGATCCATTGGTGTTGTTGGCTATACCCCAAGATCTTTGGCCAATATGGTGGCAACAAGGAATGCCAAGTTCATCAAGCATGGGGTTTGAGCCCCAACCTAGTCAACAAATTGAATTGTTATCCACTACACTATGTGTATGTTATTTCTCACTTCACCTAAAATGTACTACTTACTTTTACCAAAACCACTCTCTACCTTTTTATATTTCTAAGGTCTACCCTTCTTTTTTTGCAAGCATATGTTTTCCTTCTACATTCAATAGATATTTTTCGAATCACTAAAACATGGATCTAGATAATTTTATGGAGGAATCGGAGGCTCACCTCTACCATACATACCCCTCAAGCAAAAATGAACCCCCAAGTTTTGTGACAAGAAATCAAAGAACAATCTTTACACCTTCAACAAATGCACTGATCGACCTACAACATAGGAAGCATTCTAAGAGAAGGTGAAAGAATCTTTTCTACCCCCTCAATTTCAAATCTAGCCTTGAAGATCTTGAACCATATTTTCATGGAAGGAAGGTGATAATATTTCATGTTATATGGAGCACTTTTGCAACATCTCTTTCTTTTGTATATGCTTAAAAAATACATGAAGATCAACTATAAAAAAATATGAAGATGATCTAGAAACAGGAATTCATGAAAACCTTAACACCCCTATGTGCCAGAAGTTTATATGACATGATTTGTTTTCCCATAATTTTGAGAAGGAATTCAACTCCACTACAAATTCCATCCATCAATGATACACTACCAAGAAGAATAAGTCCCTGAAAATTGGCCCTTCCAAAGTTACTCTTCTAGATTCCCACAATGTATACCTAGAGTACCCATCAAAAGAAATCCCATTACTTTTTCTTTTCAGAATATCAATAAACCAAATCCACAAACCTCTACTATGGATGCATAGTTCAAGAAAACACACTTGACATGGAGTTTTGGAAAACTAGGTCACATGAAAGCGAAGTGTTGTGTGCATGTCAATGCCAATAGATCTCAAGTAGCATGAGTACAAAGCATGGATGAAATTCAAGACGATGCTAATCCCACTTGGATCAAAGAGGATCTTGAAAAGGATCTCAATATTATGGATAGCAAAATTTCTATTCATTCTTTGGTTTCCAAGAAAGGAACTAATAAGGATAGGATTGTTTGTATTTTGCATGCTGATGGTAGTTTGCATGATTTTATTTCTCAATCATAGTTATATAGTGGCAATTAGAATCTTTTCAAGATCTTTATAACGCAAAAACTAAATTTCAAGGAAACAAATACAATGTTAGATGTGAAGCTAGGAATATTCAAATTTGTATAGTGTCCTCTAAAGATTATAGAAATTTTCTAGTTGCTCTTTTATAGTCATATGATGTCATAATTAGAATACCTTTTTTCCATAATTATACACATGGTATAAGTTTTGAACATAAAGGAAAATCCATTACTTTGACTAATCTACATAATATTCAGATGTTTCCATTAATGATTTATACAAAAGCAAAACATGCACTTTGTAAAAGAAATAATTTCTAGGTCATATTTGTTAATATGTTTTAAGAGCATAACACTAAACTTCCAGATGCATATAAACCATTCATGGATTCTCATAATAATTTTTTTATGTTTGATTATTCATCATAACTACTACTGAAGGAGATTTCGAATATAGTATTGAACTTATTCCTTTTCGTGCTCCTCCACATAAGTCCCCTATAGACATGGACCAATGCGTCTAAAACGAGTAGAATGACAAGTGAAAGATTTACTAGAAAAAGGAGTTATAAGGCCTAGTTCCTCCTACTTTGTCCTATTGGTAGAGAAAAAGAACAAGACCTATAGAACATGCATACATTATCTTTCTTTGTATAACATACTTGTTAAACACTGATATCAAATACCACATGTAGATTATTCATTAAATCATATTCAAGAGGAGTAAAATTGATCTTAAATCTCTAGTTATCATCAAATTTCTATGTAAAAGAGTGGCATACATAAATCTACTTTTCAGATTCAAAATATTCATTATTAATTCGTGCTTATTCCTCCACATTTGAAAGAATCTTGAATAAAATATCTCTAATATATTAATAAAATTTTCTCATTCTCCTTCATGATATTTTGGTTTATAATAAAAGAGATGATGATCAACAAAATTGTTTTGAGATATTTTTCATTTGTTCTGCAATAAAAACAATATATATTAATCCTAAAAAGGGTTTGTTCTTTGAAAGGTACTTGAATATTCAGGGCATATATTCTCTAATCAAGGATTTCATGTTGTTCCAAAGAAAGTAAAAGTTATTTAAGATTTCCATATTCCTAAATCTAGTAGTGAATTATGATCATTTCTTGGATTATCTAGAGTTCATTTCCAATTTGTTAATGATTTTTCACATTTGGATCTTTTATTCAACTTTTTATTGAAAACAAGACTAATTTTGCATGGGGTAGAGTATACAAAGAAACATTTAGAACACCCAAACATGCCCTTTCACCTGCATCTATTTTGTAATTGCCTAATTTTTATGCAAACACTATTTGTTGTCATAATTGATTCTAGTGGTGTATTTTGAACTCAAAATGATCATCCAATGGCTTTTGGAAGTAGAGAACTTAAACCTTTAAAAATGTTTTATAGTACATATGATAAAGGACTTTTCGCTATTGTATGTGCATTGGAATTTTTGAAACGTTACGTTTTGGTTCTTTAGTTTTGATAAGAACGAGTCATCAAACACTAAAACATTTGTTAGATTAATCATTAATCTCTAATAGAATACAAAATCTGCTTCCTTTATTCAAAATTTTATCTTATGCTTTAATGCAAACCTAGAAAAGATAGCATACTTGTTAATGAGCTTGGTCATTTTCATTTTGAGATATATGACTTGTTTTGTGTTCACACACATGACTACATAAATATATCAACAACTCCTCCCTAGGAGTGATGCGGTGAGCACGGAGCTGACACTCATGTATAAGGAAGTGCCAAGCTATGTGGAATCAATCCACAAAAGTAAGTAAGCCCAAATCTTTGTGGAAAGCTTCAAAATTCTCCTTAGGCAGAGCCTTCGTGAAAAGGTCCGCAATGTTCTCCTGTGTGGGCACATATGCCAAGTTGATCTCTCCAGCAGAGAACCTCTCCCTAACATAATGATAATGCACCTCAATGTGCTTAGTGTGACCATGGAACACAGGGTTACTCACAACTGCCAATGGGCTCTGACTATCAGTGAAGATGGTGGTGGCAGAAGATTGACCAACACCCAAATCAACCATAAGGCCTCAGAGCCACATTGTTGGTAGTAGCTAGGGCAATCAAGGCCTTACTAGAAAGGGAAGCCACCAAAGGCAGTCAGAACAAAGGGAGAGCCAAGTAGGATTAAGGAGGAAAAGCAATCAACATTTTTCATGAAGAAATAATTCCCAAACAATGATTTTAGTCACTTTATACCATTGTAAATACCATTTTCCATTATTCCTACTCCATTTTCTACAAGCTGAGGAATCCTCAAGCTTATTAGAAGTATCAATGTACCAATTTTCATAATTTTTAGAGCTTTTTTGAGCCTCCAAAATAGCCTAGGAACCTAATTTTTGACCAGGCTAGAGACTAGGTCTAGATAGGGCCAAAAGCTAGTCAAAAACTATAAAAAGAGCTAGAGAGCTCATTTTTTAGGTTAACTTAGATTTTTGAGCTATTGAATTTTTTAGTAATACAAAGAACTCCGTTGTTCCCCTCTTTGTTCTTGCCTTGTGTGCATGTGTGTGTATGTGTGTGCATGCTTGTGTGCTTCTCACTCATGCATTTGTGCCATCACTTTCTCATAGTTGTTGGAAGAGATGGATGGATACCACAAGAGGATGAGTTGGTACTGCCAAACCCTGATTTGTACCTGCCCTATTTCTCTTTAGAGTTGTGAAGTAGGCCCTCTTATCTTGCAAATGATACCAAATATGCACTTATGTACCTTGGAGTGGATGTTTCAAACAATTAGATCAAAACAGATAACTTTGCAAATAGCTAGTGACCAAACACTTGTTATTTTGGTCTTGACACCTGTTGGATCTTTTACTCAGTGCTCACAGTACAGTAGCAATTGATCAAAATCCTTTTGCGGGTATCTAATTAGCTTAGATAGCTAGTGATTACAAGTGGATCACTAAAAATGATAAACCACACATCGAGAAATCAATTTAGCATTTGGATGCTTACCCTCGATACGGAGTGGACATAGCAGAGATGTAGACAGAGTTGATCAATGATGTAATGTATTATAAAACAATGTTGTACATGATCATTGGCATAGAGATAATGCCCAATGATAGTGAGAAGATTAGGCTATGATGTAAGCCACTCAACCTCTACAAATGATCAACAATAAGCTCAAGAATGGGCGCACACATGCCGCGAGATTACAAGTCTCTTATATAATGACTTTCTTCAAGTTTGAATTTGAAATTCAAATAGAGATCCACCTTAAAGTACTCCTCCAAGTTAGGAGTGGTTCTACCAAATGAGATTAGTAACTCTTGCTTACTCCACGAGATTATTGGCTTTACAAGATTCTTTATGATTTAACCATTTACAAATGGTAAATGATCACAGAATTAGAAGCAATGGTTCATGTGACTTATCACATGCTTCCTCATATGATCCTTCAAGTTAAGCCAAATGTGAAGGCTTGTCCAATTGTACCAACATCTCCCCCTCAAGCCAAACATCTTGGCTTTCTCTTCTTCATCAATCCTCTTGAATTTCCTGCAATCCAATCATAGCTTTAAACCTGCAAAGTTTAGTACCATCAAGTGCTTTGGTTAACAAATCTGCACATTTCATATTTATAGATACATATGCCAATTGAATCTCCTTGCTCAATAGCTTCTCTCTAACATAATGATAGTGTACTTTCTATATGCTTGGTTCTTGCATGATAGATAGCATTGGTTGCAAGATGCAAAGAACTTGTGTTGTCACCAAATGTCATAGGTGAATGAGTGTGAAGTCCCAAATCTGAATATAGCAATCTAATCCATATGGCTTCTTATGTAGCATTGGCTAATCCCCTATATTCATCCTCAGTTGAAGATAGAGCAACAGTTGGTTGCTTCTTGGAAGACCAAGAAATAGGCTTATCACCTGCAAAAGAGAGATAACCAGAAGTACTCCTTATGTCATCTTTACAACCTGCCCAATCAGCATTTGAGTATAGCTTGATGTCTAAATCTGATGTGTATGGAAAATATAGACCTTGATTTTGAGTACCCTTGAGGTACTTAAAAATCTTTTTGGCAGCTTCCAAGTGAGGTGCTCTAGGTTTGTGCATGAATTGACTTAAGACACTTACTCCATAGGCTATGTCAGTCCTTGTCAATGTTGCATAGTTTAGACTCCCAATTATGCTTTGATATCCTGCAATGTCTTCAAGTAAATCACCTTCATGAGCACTCAATTTATCATTTACCTCCATAGGGGTGCTAGCTACCTTTGCATTCTCCAAGTGGAACTTCTTCAACATGTCCTGCACATATTTTCTTTGAGTAATGTAAATTCCAGAATTTGTATAGACCATTTCAAGTCCAAGAAAATATTTTAGAAGCCCTAGGTCACTGATTCTGAACTCCTGCATCATTAGGTTCTTGATTTGTTTGATGCCATTGGCATCACTACCTGTAAGTATGATGTCATCAACATAAACACATAAATATATCATCTTTGATTTACTTCTCTTTACAAACAGAGAAGAATCTGCCTTGCTCATTATGAATCCTTGATCTTGAAGGTAGGTAGTTAACCTATGATTCCATGCCTTAGGTGCCTGCTTCAAGCCATAAAGAGCTTTGTTCAATTTGCACACATAATTTACCTTGCTTGGGTCTTCATAGCCAGGATGTTGAGCCATGTAAACCTCCTCTGAAAACTAGCCATTGAGAAAAGCATTTTTCACATCTAATTGATACATATTCCAATTCCTAGATGCAACCACACTTATCAATACTCTAATGGTTGGCATTTTAGCCATAGGTGAGAAAGTCTCTTCATAATCAACTCCTTGGATTTGTGCAAAACCCTTAGCCACAAGTCTAACTTTATACTTGTTTATAGATCCATCTCACTTTCCCTTGATTTTATAAATCCATCTAGAACCAATTACCTTCATCGATGCCTTCTAGGGTACTAGCTCCCAAGTATCATTCTTTTGGAGTGCCTCTATTTCTTCATCCATATCTTCCTTCCATTTTTGTCTTGGTAGTTGCTTCTTAATATGAAGAAGGTTCTTCAAGTGATGAGTCCTTAGCAAGATAAATGGAATGCTTAGTAACTAATGAAGTATCATACCCATATCTGATTGGTTTCTTACTCTCTCTTTGTGACCTTCTTACAACCTCTTCAGGTATATCTTCCAACCTCTTCATCTTGACCTTGCCTATTGACTTCCATGCTTTGAAATCCTCCAAGTTGATGGTGTCCTCATCATCTGATTTGATGTCTTCAATTATGCTTGGCTCCTCTTTGGTAAGACTTGGAAATTCCTCTTCCAAATCATATGGCAATTTGACTTTCTTGCATTCACTTTCAAACCAAGAATCATTCTCATCAAACACATCTCTAATGACCATAAATCCTTTGTTGGATGGGTTATAAAACATGTATCCTTTCTTATTTAAACCATACCCTATGAAGATGCGCTTCTCTACCTTAGGGTCTAGCTTACCTCTGATCTGAGATGGAACATGCACATAAACAACACATCCAAAGATTTTACAATGATCAAGTGATGGCCTTCTACCATGCCATGCTTCATATGGGGTTATCCCATCAAGTGATTTGGATGGCAACCTGTTAATAAGATAAGTGGCAGTAGAAACACTCTCTACCCACAAATAATTAGGTAACCTTTTTTCATTAAGCATTGATCTAGTTGTTTCCACAATCAACCTGTTTCTCCTCTTTGCTACCCCATTTTTCTCAGGGGTGTACCTTGTTGTAATTTCCCTTTTGATACCTATGTCCTCCAAAAATGCATCAAATTCATTGGAGAAGTACTCACCTCCTCCATCTTACCTTAATCTTTTTAGACTTCTTCCTGTTTGATTTTCCACAAGTGCAAGATACTTATTAAAGCAACTAAAGACTTCATCTTTGTGCTTCATAAAGTACAAGATATTCCACCTACTGAAATCATCAATGAATGACACATAGTACCTTGAGCATGAAATTGAAGGGCCCTTGCTTGGTCCCCACACATCTGTGTGGACAAGTTCCAAGTAATCCTCATGCATATAGCCTTTCTTTGAGAGGGGTAACCTGTGTGATTTGCCAAACTTACAAGCACCACATTTATAGATCATATGTTGCTTGTATCACAAGCACACATTGATCTCTACATATTTGTTTCAAGGTTCTCTCACCAATATGCCCTAATCTTTAATGTCTGATCTCAAGTTCTGATAATGTTTGATCCTTGTAATTATAAAGTGCAATGTTTCTAGTGTCCTCAAGTTCAAATGTAAATAGTTTACTTGTTTTCTCTACCTTGGCAATTCTCTTGAATCCATGTTGGGGGTCCTCCACAAAAGCTCCATATTTGTCGAACCTAACATGCAAGCCTTTTTCCACTATCTGTCCAACACTCATCAAATTCTTGGTGATAGTAGGCACATAAAGAACCCCGCTCAACAGATTGCTATTCCCATCAAAAGTTTTGACATTTCCTACCTTGACCACTAAATGCTTGGTGTCATCACCTGTTTGTACTTGGTACTTTCCCTTGGACTCCTCAAGATCACAGAGAAGAGCTACATTGCCTGCTACATGGTTTGAACAATGTGAGTCAGTATAGAAGAGGTGCTCATCATTCATACCTTGTATTGAAGTCATATTCATAATGAGAAGAGAATCCTCTTGATCCTTTATAATTGTTGAAGTCCTTTCTTGATTTGTATCCTCCTTGATAATTGTTATTGTGGTTGTTGTTGTAGCCATAGTGGTAGCCTTACTTATGGTTGAACCTTCCTCTTGATTGTGAATAGCCACCTCTTTGATATCCTCTTCCTCTCTTATTCTTGAAGTTCCTATAGCACTCATATGTAGTGTGATTAGAGAATCCACATGTGTCTCATGGGGAAGAGTTGAAAGGCCTCCCCCTACCTTGCTTACCTCCTCTGCCCCTTCCTCTTGAGTTCCTACCTCTCCATGCATATTTAGCTTGAGAATTAGTACCTTCATCCT
The DNA here is from genome assembly GCA_020310875.1 of Ceratopteris richardii. Lineage (NCBI taxonomy): Eukaryota > Viridiplantae > Streptophyta > Polypodiopsida > Polypodiales > Pteridaceae > Ceratopteris > Ceratopteris richardii. The sequence goes on from CM035406.1 coordinate 111,763,757, forward strand.
CTACCTTTTTGCTCTTCCCTTTATCTTTAGACTTTCCTTTATCTATGTATAGGGCAGAAGAGTTGTTACCTCTTGAAGATTCTCTATTTTGTTGAGCTTGGCTTCATGGGTAAAGAGTTTTCCCATGAGTGTGGTAAGGTCTGGAATCTGGATGTCCATGTAAAGGTCCATAGAAGTTGTGAAGGCTTCCCACTTATCATCTGCCTTGATGCCATTGATTACTTGTCTCACTATTTACTCCTCTTCAATCTCCTCTCCTATGCTTGCCAATTGATCACCTACATCTTTGACTTTGGTTACATACTCTGAAATGCTTTGCTTGGGTTGCTTCCTTTGAGTGGTAAACTCAATCCATAGTTGATTTTTTCTAGCTCTTGTGTTGGTTACCACTTCATGGTTGCTCATGTCCTTGAGTTTGGGAATGTTGATATGTCCAAACCTTTTGTGCCACAAATCAATTTCAGCAATCCTCTTGTTTCCAAACAGAATATACATCACCTTTCCATGTGGTTGTTGAATGTCCAAAGTGAACATCCTACCTTCTTTCCTTCCTTGAGCAATGACCTTGAATCCTTCTTTTGGATTCTTTATAAAGCAGCCTTTTTCATTGAAGATAACATGATATCCTTTCTCTACCATTTATCCTACTGAATACAAATTCTTTGCAATAGTAGGAACATGAAGAACATCAACCAATACCTTCTTATCTCCAAGCTTGATATCTCCAACATGCTCAATTGCATGTTGAGTTTCATCACCGGTCTCCACACATCCTTTTCCACTTAGAGCTTGTAGCGTTGTGAATAAATCTCCTTGGCATGTCATATGGTTGCTGCAACTTGAATCTATGAACCATTTTTTATCATCACTTCTCGAGTTGTTGTAGTCATCCTTCATGGCAAGCATGGTTTGCTTGTCTCCTTCACTTGATGTACTCGCATAGTTATTTTGGCTCCTTTGCTTGCCTCCATTCAGTCTTCCATTCTTTTGCCAACAATCATTTGCATAATGTCCTAGTTTACCACAATGATAGCATGTTATACCTTTATGAGGATTGTATGAACCTCGACCTCTTCCTCTATTTCTCCTCAACCTCTTCCATGTGTGTTGTCATTCGAGTTGTCCTTGTTCTCCTCCGAGTTGTGTTGGCTGAAATTTGTGTTGTTGTAGCTCCTTCCTCTTCCTCTTGAGCCTCCTCTTGAGTTCCTTCCTCTACCTCGTCCTGCATATAACATTTGACTATGGATCTCCTTACCTTTGTTGCCTTCTCCTTGTTGAGCAACCTCTTCAGCCACAAGATTTGGTATACTCTCGTCGAATGTTGGGAGAGGATCTCTATAAAGAATGTTTGTGATGAGGGGCTTCCACTTTTCTTCACTCCGCAAGCCATTGAGGGCTGTTTGGACGATGTATTCCTCTTCTATCTTGCATCCAACTGATGCTAGCTGATCTCGAAGCTCCTTGATCCTCAATGTATACTCACTAATGCTTTGTTTTGAGCTTTTCCTCATGTTGTTGAGCTCGTTCTTGAGTTGCATCCTCCGAGACCTTGTTGAGGTAGCATACACCTTCTCCAATGCTTCCCAAACTTCCTTGGCTGTTTCTAAGCTTTGCACATGACCAATCATAGTGTTAGAAATAACTTGTGAGATGAGGAACATCACCCTTTGATTCCTCTCTTCCCAATCAGCAAATTGTCTCCTTTGTGCTGGAGTAATGTTGGGATCTTCAAGGGCCACCGGTTGTGGATCATCTCCTCTAACTAGACTCCATAAACCTTTACCTTTAATGTAATTTTTCCTTCTATACCTCCAAGACTGAAAATTATCTTTGTCTAACTTCTCAACTTGTTGTCCTAAATCAGCCATTGAAAACTTCCAAGATTGAAGTTTACCTCAAATATGTTGTGGCGCTCTTCCTTGACTTTATGAAGCTCCCCCTTGATTTTTCACTTCTTCTTTGCTTCACTTCAATTCCAATGCTTTGCCTCTTCAAACCCCAATGCTCTGATACCAAATGTTGGAGAATTCCTCTCCTATTCACAGCGGAAAGTGTAGAAGACCTTCTCAGGATCAAGGCTCTTGCCAATAGCTGAACCTTCAAATGAAAACTAGTACCAACTGAAAAATCCAATGACCTTGAAAACTTTGCTCACTCAAACTAGACACTTAGAGCTTTCGAATGAGCTACAAAACACTCAATTTGGAGTAGTTTTGGTTTGGCAACTCTTTGCCTCAAAAAAGGCTACCTATCCACTCAGTTAGGCTAAAAACTGGACTTCACTAAAACCTGAATAACTGAGGCCATAAAGAATTTGATAAAACTGTTCTAGATAGAGGAAGTACTCCAAATAAGATTTCCAATGAATGTTTAAACACTAAAATTGGATACCTATATTGAGAGATATGACTCTCACAAGTAGACTACCCAGAAATGGGTATGCGGTTGGACATACTCTATGAGAGTGAACAGAATGAAATGACTCAAACCAAATGAACTAGCTATAAAGGGACTTCCACGCCTTCTTCCTCTATTCTTGAGTCTCCTACCTTGCCTCTTTTATAGCCAAGTGACCAAAAACTCTCATGATGAGTTTGAGAGCTCTTCTCCATAACTTCTCCACTACTTTGGACAGCCACTCCTCTTACAGTTCAGATTTTGGATTTGATTCTCTTTTGATTGATTCTCTTTTGGCCTCCACTACTTGCTGAAGTAAATTCTTCCATTTTTCATTTTTGTATTTTCCTTCTACTTGAAGAAAATCCTTTTTGCAAAAATATATACGACCTTACTTCTTTATTTTTAACAGCATTAACCATGGATTTCAATACCATTCATAGATATAGCACACCGTACTACCCTTGAGCTAATGGATGAGCCTAAAGTACTAACAAAACTATGCTCACAATTTTGAAAATATTAATTCAATAATATCCTAAATAATGGGACCAATTATTGCCATTGGTACTCTCGGCTTACCATATTACTTATAAAGTTGCCACTAGTTTCACTCCCTTCAAACTGGCTTATCGGCTAGAGGCTATTGCTCCCCTAGAAGTTGTGGTACCTAACCTATGTGTTGCCTTAGACCACAAATGGCTACTCGAAGAATCAATTTATCACTGACTACATGCACTAGAGCATTAGATCAAGAGTGATTTGAGAATTTCTTCTTGATGTAGGAGTTCCAAATCTGGAAAGCCCATATCCATGATAGAATCTTGGAGACACCATTTTTCTTTGAAGGCCAATTAGTAGTATTCTACCATTCAAAAGTGAACCACAAAGCAGGAAGGTTTAAAATTTGGTGGTCTAGTCCTTACCTAATTTCAGCCTAGCTCAGTCTGCCAACATTCTATTTACAAACACTTGGAGTATCGATTAAATATTTGATCAATGGGTCAAAGCCACATCATCTCTATTCACCTTCCACATGTGTAGATTTCTAATCTACTGCACATGATTGCATGATACTGTGTAATGATTAATCACAATCTCTTGCCTCATGCACATCATTCTCCTCTTGTTGATCATTGCAATGCCATCATTCTACTTTTTTTTATTATATATCACACTGATGCTAATGTGCCTTATTTCTTTCTCAGACTCATGCATGCTCTTACTTGCACTCTTACACTATTGCATTCTTTATATTCTCACCACCATGGAAGCCTTAGCGCCCATTGAGCCGTTCTCTGTTATGTTCATCGATCCTACCTTGCAATATTTTGGTTCCTGATGCCTAGAAAAATTCATGTTTCTCTAGTGGGATGGCATGGTGGCTCACCGTGCTACCAAAAGTATCGCTTGATCCATTCCTATAGAGTCATCTTCAGCAACAATATGGATAGTTCTCCTCAATGGCATCGAACTTTGCAGCACCATTGAGGCCTACCACAATAAAATTACAACTTGTAGATAGACATGTGGAAAAACTTTAGGTTTGTTGAAGTATTAACATAACCATGTGATACTAAGAAATAATAGCACAACAAAATAGATCATCGCAGAGACTTGAGAAAAACTGTTGACAAAGAGAGATGCAGCATGAGGGATAGAGAGCTCCAGTTTCAAATTAACAAGAGTAATGCAACTACAAAGATGGTGTTGTCCACCCTTGTACTCCCAAGGTGAAGTTCGATAGTGATCTAGAAAGACTCTAAATGAAGTTCTTACTAGTGTGCAAGGCTATGAAGAGATGCAAATGGGCCATTCTTATATAGCTTTTACAATGGGAATCAATATAGATAATCATAGTTGAGAGATACAAATAGTTTCCAAAATATATAATCCGACAATATCTCCATGACAAGAAGTCCTACGATCTCCGTCCTACAAGCCAGGGAATACCCCCCCCCCCCGATCTTGTAGAAGGGGGTAAACCCCCCTTTGCACTCCCCCTTTATGGTTTTAAGGTTTTCTAACCATGTAATAATCTTTATATACAATCTAAGACTAGAGTTGTTTTAACGATTCTGTGCATTATTATAATAGTTGAAAAGATGATGGAAAAGTGCATGCTCAAAGCCTGGATAAACCACATAGATTCTTGAGACGAGCAAATCATCCATAATATAGACACCCTCACCCTCTTAAGGGCATGAAATTGGGGACTCAAGTAACTCCCTTTCCTTACAATACCTTAGACGGTCCAATTTGACCTTCATCCAACATGCAAGTTGGGACTCCCATTAAGTGGGTAATGCATGATTGGTTTCTCTTCATAGTGGGGGCCTTAAAAATGTTCATTAATACATACAACCATGAAGGGTACACATTGTTCATTACATACAACACCCTTTAATGTTTAAATCAAGTAGGTCTAGGACCTATGAACATTTGTTGAAGATGCCTTTTAAGATGCTCTTTTCCAAGTGCTTAGTGCACTTTGCCTCTGTTGGACAATATTCCTATTCCACAATGTCATCTTCTATTGTCTTATGAACATAATAGGACTGTACTTTTATATGATTGGTGCAAACATGAAATTTTGCGCTCTTTGAAATGGCTATACAACTTCATTGTCACATTTAAGAATAGTTGTTGTTTGTGATAGAAAGCCTAGATATGCGAGAATTCTCCTTAACTAGACTACCCTTGAAGACGCAAAGCAAGATACTTTGTTCTCTGCTTTAGTAGAGGAGAGTGCAAGAGTTGGTTGTTTCCTAATTACCCAAGAAAATATTCCTGAACCATTTGAGAAAAAATATCTGACAATTAAGTTTCTAGAATCGCAATCTCCAGAACAATCTGAAAATGCCTTCCCTTGCTACTTGCCCATCATGCAAGCTTCACATGATTCCTGCAAATCAAAAAATGTAGGTAAATGGGATATCACCTCTTTTTTTTGCATCTCTTTAGGAATGAAAAATCCAAGATGCCCAAAATGTTGATGCCAAAGTCTCTTGTGTCTTTTTCTTTTGCAAACGTAAGGGTGTTTAACTTTGACATCTTTTTGCACTCCTTTTCCTATTGTACTACCTATTCCATCCAAAGTTTCTTCACATCCTTTTTTAATGTCCTTTAAGACCACAATCTATCATGGTAATATTTGATAATAAATTTCTTTATAGTGCACAAAAGTACAAAATATTAGATATTTTTCTTTCAAAAACAATGGTGGAAACTAAAGAGATGTTTTCTATCCCTTCAGCTAGACATTTTGTGAAAGTACTTGAAAGGAAGAGAGTGGAAGCAATGTGCTACCTAAAGTGATGAGGTTTGGTTCACCTTTCTAGTATAAGACCTACCCTTTATCACTTGGATACTCTGATTCACCTTATGAACTTCAAGCTAGTGCAATAAAACACCTTATGTCCTTTGTAGCATCACTATTAACACGTTGATGCCAACAGACTATTTACTTATCAAACAAGTGTGAAAAACTTTGTATTTATGGATGGAGAGTCCAACTTCTAATGCTCATTGGTCTAAGCTTGATTAGAAATGGTCAAATTCCTCTTAGAGGATGTTGATTAATAGTTTAAAGATGTTATTGCACCCATATTTTAATTTATAAACTAGAGATACTATGATTATAAGCTTAACATCAATGAAGGGTCACCTTGACTTTTTAAAAGAGTGGTAGTAATAGACCCGAGGTAGTGTTTTACTTCTAGCACACAATAAGAGACTCCAAATAATAGAATATTTTGAACACCTTAGATAGACGCTAATACCATTTCAATACATTGTTAATCACGAGATTTCGACTTTTGAGTAGGGAGAATTAAGCTTTGTAAGTCTTATTACCTTGGAGATGATGACATAGAGAAAGAGGGCAGTGAGCAAGATATGCACCAATCTTGATTGTATTTACTTCTAAATCTCAATAGAAGTAAATGGAATGTTTAGATATACTCCTCCAAGTCTCCTCTTGATATTGAATAACTCCAAAAATGAAAGAAAGTTGGAGAAGCTTGGAGAGGCTTGGAAAATTGACATGTCAAGTGGTGAAGTTGGTCCAGCAAACCAGCATAGACCAGCGCTAGCTCTTTGGATATGTAAAGTAGACCTTGTCAGATTGTAGTTAGTGCAATAAAACCCAATAGGTAGTTTGGAACATCAACAAGAACAAGCTAATGCAAAATAGATAGCTTGCACCTTGACTAGCTCACAATAACCTTCTAAAAAAGGATGGAAGTTGTGTCTTCAAACACTGAGAGTAGCCAGCACAATAACAATTGGAAACATTCCTCTTAAGGGATGGTCATACATAGGGTTGTCTTGCTAAAATTCATAAAATTCCTAATCTACATGATCCAATGAAGGAGCAATCACCTTAACACTGAACTGGTGTTATCCGGATTTTTTAGGGATATGCAAAGAATGATCTTGAGACTGAAAAACTCACATTTCTTTGAAAGTAATGAGCCAAATGACTTGAGAATTTGTACACATAAATTAGATTAAAAATGAGAGATGTTGATAGGTGTGGAAACATTGAGGTCTATAGTAGCCTCTATATTCACTTCATTCTATCCTTGCAAGATGTATTTTCTTCCCTTGCATTGGAAAGGTGACTATAGAGTAAGCCCATGTTTTAGTTGAGTATGGCATTGCCGTCCATCTAAACTCATAGGTGATCTTTGAGTTCCTTGATTGCTTCTTGATTTTGTTCTTTGACCTACATTTGTAGCACCATATGTGCTTCTTTAAGGTGTTGTAATCGCATTTAGTGATGCATTCTCAACCATAATTGAATTAATTTTTGTTTGGAGGATATGTTTTTGTTTGTTAAGGTTATTATTAAATTTTTCCAAGGTAGCATGTTCTTTTCTAATGTGACTCATGCATGAAAACATTTGTGCCAAGTTGTTTTTGATTCCTAAAGTTGAGTATACTAGATTCATATGGATAGATGCACAATGCCAGAGTGGGAATGCAGAGGGAAAAGGGGAGTGAACATGCTCATGTGTGGTGGTGGGGGAGGGGAGATAGGGGATAGGGAAGGGGAAGTAGTGGGGATTAAGGGAGTAGTGGCTATAATAGGTGATATGCCCATTGGATGGTGTGGTGTGAAGATGTAAATCTTGTGAAAAATGGTGTTGTTGGTGGTATGGGGGCGGGGAAGGTGGAAAAGGGATTGTGCCAAGCTCTAAAATTCCTAAAGTATGGTCCTAAAAATAAGGGGCCAAGAAAGGGTTGGTAGATAGAAGCTTCGGACATGGAGAAGGTGACGGGACCAATGAATTGAAAAACAAGGGTTTACAATTGTGTAGCTTGTGTTGAGATGGTTTTTTATGGAGTTATGTTAGATTGGTGAACCAAACCTAGTGATGGGGCAAATATAGGGAGGGCGATAGAGTGTAAGGTGAGGTCTCAAACATAGATTGGAATCGTTGTGATAAGGATTTTGGAGACATGGGGAAATGTGTGGAGTGCTAAGAGAGGAAGTGTTGATGGGTGGTGGGTTGTGGTCTTTGAATACCAACTAGCAAGACACACTTTGTGGCTAAAGGACTTAAACAATGGACCCCAGATGTGGTTGAGCATGGGTGGAGCAGAGATCATATCTTGTTGAGGGCCTCTTGGTCAAAAATGGAACGGTTTCTACAACACCCACTACTTCTATTAGCATACGGATTGTCTCAATAGAGACCTCATCAATCCCATTCTTGGTGAGTTCTTCTTGAGATAGTACATGGATCCTTTCCTTTTTAACTAATTTGGTGCTTGAATTTCTTCCATTCATGCATATTATCTTTGGAGGGCCTCCATGTAGGCCAAATTATCATGTTCTTCTTCTTCATCATCTAACTGTTGGTCTTCTTCTCTCTATGTTTGTGATTTTTGATAGCTTGGTTATTCATATTCTTATGAGAAAAATTGTGTATATGAATGCTAAAACTCTGGAAAGCCCTTGGTAAGAGGTACCTCAAATTCAAAAGATAGATGTTGCTCATGTTTGATATTTCCTTTATTAGGGAATACAAAATCCTCCCTTGTTGCATAGGACTTAGAAACAATTAAGGTTGGTTCCATAGCGATTGGTTGTGCTTGTGTAATCTATGGTTTTGTAATTAGGGGTGGAGATCACTATTTGGTTTGTAGTGTCTCTAGGTGTGGGATGCTTGGGGATCTGTAGTCACCATTTGGTCTAATCATTCTAATTCATCTTTGGTTTGACTAAATTTGAGTGATTGAAGAGTTGACTAGCCTCCCACATAGCCTATTAGACTCAAGAATGAAACGCAAGAGATGGTTGAAAACATCCTAAGAGGGAGGATTAGGAAGTTGTAATCCTAGCTGGTTGGTCATGAATTCAAACCCCACATAGCCTAAAATAGTTCCACTATTTTAACGTAAACATTGGTTCTCTATCTCTAAATCATCTCTCGAGTAAGTCTTATCTAAGTCAGTTATGTTTGGTCCTTCTTGAAGATGAGGTTGATAAGCCTTGAACATCATGTCTGAATTCTTTGAGATAGGATCTGCTAAGAGTGACACTGGTCTTGGACTTGCACTCAGAGGGCATGGAGTAGGGGATGGGTTGAGGCTTGAGTGAGTTTGACATAGGAGTTCTATGATTTTTACTTTGGATTCTTGAGACTTCCTTCAAACTCTACTAGTTTCTTTAAGCATTTTCTTTGGGGAACTTGTGGTCTAACTTGCCTCATCTGGGGCCTAGGTTTCGGGTTAGTATACATGATATTTGTACAATTTGGTTCCTAGTTGAGCTCCAGTGAAGGGGCTTCATATTTGTAAGCCTTTGGATGCTCTAGTGACTCTGTATAATAAGTGGTTACATTAAAGATCATTATTGATGATCAAGGATGATGCACAAACTAAGGCTTCATCTTGACTTTCTTCTACTATATCATACTTGATTGAGAGCACGTTTGTAAGTGATGGAGGTTGCTGACCTAAAAGAGGTTGAGTTCTTGGTTGGGGTTCATAAGGCCAGTGATAGTTATGTTGTGGCATGTAGTATTATTGTGTTGGTATAGGTTTTGATATTTTTAAGGTTGCTGATAGGTTTGCCTAACTGTTTACTTGTTATAGGGGAAATCTTGAATTAAGTGGTTGTTGTACTTTCTCTCTATCATGTATTAATATGAGCCTCGGGGTTGGCATGCTCTGCACTTGCGTATGACATGTTTGCCATGTGATCTCCTCCACAAGTATAGAAACACTTTACTATGATCACTCTCTAGGTTTGCCTATTTTGAACATGTCCTCTAAACTTTTGAGCTATCAACTCTGCAATTTCATCCACAGAGAGGAAGGTTTTGAAACAGTACTAGATGATTAATCTAACCCATTGTAGAGTTTTGAGAGTTCTAGTTCCTCTTCTAAGTTATCCTCAATGTCAATACATATCCTAACACACTCATCATGGGTATTTGGCTCTTTCAAATACATATATGACCTAAACTTTCCACTCAAAATTTTTAAAAATCATCCACTTACTTAACATGGGATGTAATCCTATGATGGGACATCTTTCAATGTATTGCTTGAACCTACAACTTGCTAGCCTCACTCTTTCTTGGGGGACTATGTTTCAAACTGTGAATCAAGGATGGTGTATTGTGCATGATTCCACTTTTTTGAGAACTCAAAGATAAGGCTGTCCATCAACTAGGTAATCTCATGATAACTTCCTCCATTCAATGGTTGAAGCCATGTAAGGACAAAGCCTTTCAAGGGTAATTGAAAGACCTTAAATTCAGTAAAAAAAAGTATTGCACCTATTCAAGTCTAAAAACTTCTTTGAACTCAACCACATTGTCATAAGAATCTCTTATGTCATCAAAATAGTTTCCCATGATCTTTACTACCTAGGAAGGTCTCAACGTTACATAATGTTCTCTACTTTTGGGTAAGGGGAACTCTTCAGTATCCCAATGGGTCCTATTTCATCTTGGTTTCTCTCTTTTTCGTTGTCTATCTTGATTTTCTAATCTTACTATATCTAAATTATGTACAAGAATTAGTTTTGGTCTCTTTTTCTTTGTCCGTTTGTGCACCTAATGGATTTGAGAATCCAACACTGGTTTGTTTAAGAGAGGCAAAAGGCTTCTGTAAAGGAAATACTTTCTCACCCTTCCAAACATGGATTTTCTTACTATATTTGGAAACTAGATACATTCTTTCTAAATCACGATCAAATAGGTTACTTTTCTTGGGGTTTCTAGATCCTTGAATTCATATACCACGAATTCATCCTTGGTGTAGAACATGGTCGCTTGAAACCTCCAAAAGGCTTCTTTTGTAGCCTTATTCATGCATAGTTTTATGCCCACATTGTCCTAGGGTATTTTGGATGTGATGATGATTTTTGTTAATATTGGCTCTCCTCTAGCAATGCTAGGTCCTTCTTAAAGGTCCTCTTCCTTAAGTTCTCAAACCTCTGACTTGAGAAGGGTTGTCCCAAAGTCATCAATCCTATCAGCAAAGTTGGTTATGGCCTACATGGTTTCTTGCTTACCGATGTATGATAACTCCTATGAGCCGTCGGAATGTAATTTTGAAAGGTCGCATGCACACCGAAAGGGCGTAGCGTAACTGTTGTAACATTTTTTATTAATGAAAAGGACGTACATGAAACAGAGGGTAGTCAACGCCAGTCTGTGGTCTGGGCGAATGCCTAAAGTGGAGCATAACGTGCATTGTTGATATTCTGAGTACTCTGAGTATTCTGTCACTCTGTTAATTAAGTTCTATAATTAGTTAAGTCTTTGATGAAGTATTAAGTTAAGCGACATTACGATACAGTGACGAAGTTGTGCATTCATACGTATTGCGGTGAATAATGTTGTAATGCGTAGAACTGATGAACAGTTGAAGAATAGTTTAACTCTGAATACTAAGTCGGTGTAGTAGCATATAACTGAATTTGTAGATTTGGGAAAATACAAACAAGGCCTCTGTTTTACAGACCCCTAACCATCCCAAGAACCCAGATCTGATACACAGTTTAAAATACAAGTTTAAACACTGGCACCATCTATGGGAAATGGAGTAGCCAATTGAAGAAAAAGGTTAAGGGTCGAAGAAGAATCCTTTGATATATGCCGGTAACACGTTCCAGTGAATCGTATCCCAAATATCAAAGTGATCAATATCCCTGGACAGTTTCGAGTTCGTTAGGAACACCCTCTGGTTGTAGAAGTGAAGAACAACCAAATTCCAGTGGCAGTTCGGTGTTGTGCAGAAGCAGTTCAGTAGTTTGCGGAGATAATGTGGTGCATTTTGGTGATAGTCTGGTACAGTCTGAAGATAGTACATTAATTTCTCGTTGTACTTTGGTGCAGTGTGGTGACAGTTCAGCATTGTCCGGTGACAATTCCGTGATCCTTGGTGACAATTCGGTGATCTTTGCTGATAGTTCGGTATTATCCGGTGACCATTCAGTGATCTCCGGTGACAATTCGGTGATCTTCGGTGATAGTGTGCTATTGTTCGGCAGGAATTTATTGCATTCCCCATTTTTAGGTGCAAGTTTAGCCAATTTCGACACTAAAGTTGAGAAAGGGCTGCTAGATTTTGAGCTAAGTAATCGATTCAGAGATATCTTAGGACCGGAAAGTTGGCAAAGTGACCATACGGCCCAGGAACATCAAGAAATACTTCCCCAAAATTCAGGCAACATGAGTAGTTCGCAGCAACAACAACAACAGCAACAACAACAACAACAACAGCAGCAACACCAACAACAACAGCAACAGATTATTCCACCGCGTTCGGTACCAACCGGAGTCACGTACACAAAATTTGGAGGTTTTTCGGGAGATGATCCGGATGCGCATGTGCGGACATTTGAAATTAATTAGGTAGTTTTGAATTACCCATGAGACCTTGCTTATAAAACCATTGTGTTCTAGTCAACTTTGGTTAATGAAGCTGCACGCTTACCGAGTATGACTTGAATCATTTTCGACAGTACGATGACGTGAAGGATGCATTTTTGCAACGATTCCGGCTAAACCCAGTAGAAATTTTTTATTACGTGTAGAATAATAGGCAAAAGCCACACCAGAATGTACAAGACTATGCCACTTTATTTCGGACTCATTTACACCAGTTACCACTAGTGCATGCCAATTTATCAGACGATGTCATTACTCAGTGGTTCATAAACGGATTAAATCCCCAATTGAAACAGATCATGATTATACGGTGTAGGGGGAAAAGATTTTGAGTGGTTGAAGGCGTCCAATCATTCAATGAGGATCCTCTAAAACGAATTTACTGTACCAAATGTAAAAATACAAGACACAGCAGCTCAGCCTGCGCTCTGAATCAAATATATTGTGCCATCTTCCATACAATGGACCACACTACGATGACCTGTCCTTATAATGCAAAGGTACAGAGCAGAGCGGCGATCAATGCTATCATCCAAGAACAAGGGCAACCGGCCAGTCACTACGTACCACCACACATGAGGAATACTCCTTACCAAGGATACAAGACTTATAGAGGAGCACGGTCAACTAAATTTGGAAATGCGGGTCCATCAGGTGAAGGTGTATCTCCTCCACCACCTAAATGTCATTTTTGCTGTGAAATAGGGCATACCTGTAGGTACTGTAAAGATGCGATTGAGTACGATAAAAGGAAAAAGGAACGACAACACCCGATGGCAAACATGGTGTACATTTCAGTAGTAGACATTCAAACGGCAGTAGTGCAAACACGCTCGGGAACGCAATTACAGCCAGCTGCAGAGATTTTTGAACCTCGAATTTGTGAACAGCAGAAGGTGTTTACTAAAACAAGCAAGTGGGCGACCCAGGAACAAACTGTTTTTCCTCACCCAGTTTCGGTGATGCAGCAAAGCATACCATAGACCGTACCGGAAGGACAAAATCTGAGCCAAACAATATCGGAGTTCCCACTGGACTCCGTATCGAAAACAGTAAAATTTGATCTAGTGTGGGATATCTTATCCAAGGCGTCAATTACACTACCATTGGGACAATTATTGGCTTTGGTCCCTGGCATACGCCAACAGTTCCAACAACAGGTCAGTCTAGGATCCTCATGTACCCCTGCGACAGCTACAATCCAGCTCGAACTGGATCCAATGGTGGACCACACGATGCCCTTGATTACGATTTGGTATAAGAATCATAAAATAACCCAAGTATTAATTGATGGAGGATCTGGAGTAAACATTGCAATAGCTCCACTTTGTCAACGGATGGGATGGATGCACATCGAACCTGTCCAATTTTTTGTCTGCATGGCTGATCAATCCCGAGTTCATCCGGTTGGATTGGTGCGAGACATTCCTATTACTCTTCAAGGAGTTGTATTTAAAATGACCTTCGTTATTTTGGAATTACCAAAATCCAGCCTTGATTATAACCTGCTCTTTGGATGACAATGGTTAAAGCAAGCTAAGGTAGTTCACGATTGGTCAGCGCATGAATTGATTTTTAAGTATAACCACCGGAAATATGTTGTTCCATTGGACAACATGAAGCCTTGTGACTTGCATGCACGACCATATGTAGCAGAACCTGTACACATGCTGGATGGTCTGTCAGATGATGAAGAGGAAGCTTTTCTTAAAGCCAACAAGGATCTGATAGCGCTGGGAACTGTGAACTTACAAACAGTTGCAGATAACTAGAGTGCGGTAGCTTGTACGGTAGTACCACTGACTAGTGAACCAGAATCAAGGGCAACACCGACCTTGGATGATACGATGCTACATCAATTGCTTCAGCCAGTTGATGACTTTACTATGCCCCGACAGTTCTACGTACAGGAAGACCAATTGGTTACCTGCAACTTAGGTGATGAAGCCAATCCGTGGCTAGTAAAGATCAAGGCGGGACTATCAGAGACCTTCCAAGATAACTTACTGCAGTTACTACGTGAATTCTCTGATGTATTTGCTTTGGATTATCGTAATATGAAGGGGTTGGATCCGTGCATCTAAGATGCCCGGCCTATTAAACAACCCAGCTATAGAATGAATCCTCACTATGCGGCCCAGGTCAAAGCAAAATTGGATCGATTGCTGAAGGTTGGTTTTATTGTTCTTATCGAGCATGCGGAGTGGATTTCCCCCATAGTCATAGTTCCTAAGAAGAATAAGCAATTACGAATTTGTGTGGACTATCGGAAATTAAATGCAACCACAGTACCTGATCCATTCCCTGTACCGTTTTTGGACACAATGTTAGATGATGTGGTAGGCCGTGAGATGTACTCCTTTTTGGATGGATATAGTGGTTATAACCAAGTACGAATGGCAGAGCAGGACATTCCAAAGACAACATTTATAACCAATTGGGGCGTTTATGCGTGTACAGTGATGTGGTTTGGTCTGTGAAATGCTCCAAGTACATTTCAACAATGTATGTAGGAAGTTTTCTCTCCTTATCTAACTACATTCATGAGAGTTTACTTGGATAACTTCTCCTTATCTGGTGATACTTCGATGCATTTGTATCATTTACGGTGCTGTTTTTTAAAGTGTCGAGAATATCGTTTGTGTGTAAACCCAAATAAATCAGTGTTCTCTATATCTTGCGGCAAGTTGCTAGGGCACATTATCTCAAAACAGGGGATCCAAGTTGATCCAGATAAGGTGAAGGCAGTACTGGAGGCACCTGCTCCCAAGACACCCAAAGAAGTGATGCGCTTCTTGGGACAAATCCGGTGGCATGGGCGACATTTGTGGTGGCTTGCTCATCTGGCCACGCCCCTCAATCGACTAATAACCAGTACTCCTCGCCAGTTCGAATGGACTGAAGCATGTCAGCTCTCTTTCGATCGGTTGAAATCACTATTAAGGCAGGCCCCTATTTTACAAGCGCCAAATTGGGAACTCCCATTTCACGTCTTTGTGGATGCGTCCGACATTGCAATAGGCAACGTGCTGATGCATCAAATGGAGAAATGGTTCCGCCCAGTGTATTATGCGAGTCGTCGATTAGCTCCGGTAGAGCACAATTATTCAGTCATCGAACGTGAATGTCTCGGATTAGTGTATTCGGTGAAGAAATTCCGGCATTATTTACTGGGATGCCGTTTCACCTTTCATGTCAATCATGCAACCTTGGTGTACCTTGTTCGCCAACAACATTTGGGAGGACAGTTAGCAAGATGGGTATTGTTGCTCCAAGAGTTTGATTACTCGGTAGTACATTGACCAGGGTCCGCACACGCGCTTGCTGACTTTTTATCTCGGTTAGATTCCGGTCTGTCTGTCTCGGTTAGATTCCGCACATTGGATGAAGAGATAAAGAGTTAACTTTAGCCAAAAGGATCTTTGAGGTTTCTGAATTGGATACCTGATCTTCTCAAATCGTCCTCATAGATGTGAGCACCTTATCGGTTGTATGTATGTATTCCAATTGAGTCTTGTAGGATCATTCTGCTATTTCCAGGTACACTGACCTTGAAGTGGTTGTGGATCTCTCCATGCTATACGAACTATTTGATTCACTTGTTTTCAAACTCATATTAAAGAGTTGACCACCTAGTTGCTTAGACTAGGATTTTGTTGTGCGATTGACACTAACCTTATAAGACCACCTTTCCAAGATATTTTCTAATCGCAATTTAATGAATTATCCAATCCTTTTGCTTCGATTTTTTTTTTTAATGGAGGTTCGGCCGAGGCCTACTCCTCCAGGCTTTAACTTTGAAATTGCAACTGTACAAGGAAGGGCATAGTACCCATGGGTTCTTTCAACTTTTGTTCTATCATGATAGAGTGGTCTATGATGATAAAGGGGGTATGTTGCAATAGAGTGGTCTCCCATAATAGATGGGGTCTATCTCGATAGAGGGGTTCTATCATGATAGATGGGGTCTACCATAAATTTGTTATATCATGATAGAGGGGTTCTATCATGATAGATGGGGTCTACCATAAATTTGTTATATCATGATAGACGAGGTTTATCTGAATGCTTAGTCATGATAGATTAGTCTATCCTAATAGATGGTGTCTTTCATGATAGAAAACACTCCATCATGTCAATTTCTTGCAATAGAATGACCTTGTCATGATAGATGAGTCTATCACAACAAAGGTCTACATCATGTTCTTTTGTTTATCTCAATAGAAAGTGTCTATTGCGATGGATTGGTATATTACAATAGAGGGTGTATGTTAATAAAAGACCTTGTCATGGTATCGGTATGTGGCGATGATATGGGCATATCATGATGTATTGGTCTCTCGTGACAAATGGGATCTATCGGGAAACAGCCAGCCTATTGTAGAGTAGGTGTCATGATAGCGTGAAAAGCTTAATGTTTTTTTGATGCATCTAGATCTCTAAGAGGATGCTAGGAAGGCCTATCTTCTAGTGTTCATGCAAATCCAAGAGGGTAAAATTTTTGGTTTTTGGCGATAGACCAAACGTGTCATCTCGTGCCTTATGGAGAGGTATGCCATACCTATCTCACCTATTGAAGCTAATGTTGAACGTAGATCTGCAAGAAAATAGAAAGTAACATGCAAAACGCACATGCTCTTTCACTCTCTCCCTCTCTCTCTCACGCACACACAAGAAAATGACGAACAAATGGGGGAAGGTGGTCATATTGTCTTGGAGGTGAAATTTTGGCGAAGAAGGAAATGGAGTAGGAACGTAAAGGGGTTGAATGGAGATTATAGGAGTGGAAATGGAGGTAGAAATGAGCAAGACAACGAACAAAAATACAAAAAAAGAGCTGAATTACGAATGATTACAATATCTCTTCTCCACACTCCTACCATCACATGCTCATCCCTCAAGTATCTCTCCTTGACAACAACACCAAATTTGGTGTTTCTCTTGGAAAAATTGTTGACATATTAGATGTTCTCTTCCTTAAGATTGACTTCGACAAAGCTTATGATAGATTCGAGTGGGACTTCATTCTCCAGTCATTGAAAGACATGGGCTACGACCAAAAAATTTACTCTGTTGGGAAATGCAACTATGCATATAAACATCATTGGTCAACTCTCTCAAGTGATTAGATTAAAACGATCTATCAGAAAAGGGTTCCCGTTGGCCCTTCTTCTATTTGCTATCGTGGCCAATGGTTTGAGTTGCCTTGTTAATCATCAAGCTCACTTAGTTTGCATTTAGGGCCTCAACCTACCTCTCAATCAAGATAAGATGATCATGAGATTTTTTGTTGATGATACTAATGTTTTTAGGCATCCTCCTCAGTTGCTTATTGACCTTGGTTGTGAGTTGCTTATTGACCTTGGTTGTGAGTTGATCCCTAGTAAGCATTGACACCTTTTAAAGTTGTTTGAATACCCTAAAAACCGCTTTTAGGCCAGTTTTTAGGCATCCTCCTCAGTTGCTTATTGACCTTGGTTGTGAGTTGATCCCTAGTGGTCAAATTATTGACCTTGGTTGTGAGTTGATCCCTAGTGGTCAAATCTTCTGCTTCTTAGATATTTTGATGGGATTCGATGTTTCGATGGGGCAAACTAGGGTAACCCCCTCTCAGAGAAGAAGATATTTTGATGGGATTCGATGTTTCGATGGGGCAAACTAGGGTAACCCCCTCTCAGAGGGCCACACTAGCCACCCGATGGGCAGCCATGCTCTTAGTAGAAGAAGCCCGTAGACGTGGTAATATGAACGAGAGATGAAGCTACACGGGTGCTCCTCTCTCTCCTCGACTGTGGGGAAAGAATTCGCAGCGCGTTCTTTTTATAGACCAAACTGATTTTCAATTCCCCGTATATGGGATTTTACCTGCCCGTAACCTCATAACATTATGTTTTTGGAGTTTACTCTTCTAAAAGACACACCCATCGTCGACCCGCAGGAGTTTCTTGCTTCCGTTTGAGTCGTTTGTGAACTCTTTCTTTCAAAACATGAGAGTGGAAGTGCCAATGGTATCATGGAAACGAATGACTGCATATATGGAATTTCAACGTCTCCATGAAGACCCAGTAGCATAACAAAAGTTTGAGGTCTTTTTAAGTGCTTCCATATCAATGGAGTGTCAACAAAGAAGCAATAAAGGAGGGTCGACGAACAATGCATGAATCTTCTTCGAGAATGAATTGAGGGAAGTACTCGACAAGCTTCTTTTATTTTTATTCTATCATTACTTTTTATCACGTGTGAGAGATGAAAGGATGGAGCTTTCTTCTCCATCATAGAAGTAATTAGTGTGTATTTTTTTGTACACATAGAACATTTCTACTATGTTTTCTTCTCCATCATAGAAGTAATTAGTGTGTATTTTTTTGTACACATAGAACATTTCTACTATGTTTTCCATTCATTCTATGATGGAGCTTTCTTCTCCATCATAGAAGTAATTAGTGTGTATTTTTTTGTACACATAGAACATTTCTACTATGTTTTCCATTCATTCTTTGTAGGCTAACCCCAAGCATTCATTGAGCATTATGAAGTAATGATAGAAACATAAAGATGGAGGATGGCACTTCTCAAGCACCGAGGAAAGGAATCAACTTTGTAGGCATATTTGGATCAATGGTTTGAACATTTGGTGCATAAATTTTTCATGCACAAAGAGCACCTTTATGCAAAAATGCTAGTGCATACATTCATAAGAACATGACTTTATTTGAGAAGTTTCTTTTCCAAGGGAAAGGAAGCATGTGCATGGTTATGCATAACGATCACATCCTTGCATATGTATGGTTTTATAATGCGCATGCACACTCGGGCACCACATATACGGCCCATAGATAACAAGGAGATAGATTTGAATTCTGGCCTAGGGCCCATTGCATACCAACTATGGCTATTAGCAGGGGTTGAACCCTTGCCCTTGCCTCAGGGGGTAGATGTTCAAAACCAAATCTTTAAACGCATGTACACAAATTGGACACTCAAGTATGCATGAAAGTGCTAAGAAGGAAGGGAAATATTGGGATGGCCCAAGCCTACATAATCATGAAAGTATTCAAGGGAAGTCAATGGATGGACAAAGCTTAATTTCCAGTTAAGTATTTGCACCAGCAAACTAAAGAGCATATAGTGCATCTCATAATAGACATGAATTTGAAAAAGGATGCATAAAGTGAGGTGGCCTTATTTGTTTGGTCACATACACAATTAAGTCATGGAAATGATTTGCACTATGCATCAAATTCATTTGGAAGAAAGATTGGTTGTGCATAGCATGATTTATGAATACAATATGGCAACTTATATGCATGGAAATTTTGCACCATCTTTCAAATGAACAAAGTTCCAATTTGGAACTTTTGCATGCTTTAAGGAGGGGCTCAACTTCTGAACCTTATGCATGCTACACCTTTTCCAATAAAGGTGTAAATGTTTGGCAAGAACTAGGCAAATGGAACATATTATATGGGTTTTTTAGTTGAGAGGGAGATTAAGTTCCTAAAGTTAAGCTTAAGTAGGATTTGATTTTATTGGTTTCTAGGAAGAATGGTGATGAGGCCAATTGGCCACTATAAACCACTTAATTTCTTTATGTTTGGCTTAGTAATTAAAAGCCGAATAATCCTAACTTCTTGAAAATATATTAAGCTTAAAATCCCTCTAATGGAATTTTAATAAAAGCCCATGGCATGCCTGATCAGCATGGCCATAGACTTAAGGTAGTAATACAAAAAATTTCTCTCTTAAAACCACGATACAATCGTGGTAACTTAGAGCACTATCTTCTCAAAGCTCTAAGGAATAGAAAATATGGTATAACAGAATCTTAGTTTGGAAGATGAAAGTATTAGTGCTTTTTCTTCAAGAAATTTCTTTGTTTAAAAGAACTACATAACTATTTGGAGCTTTACATTATTCTTCCAAGCAAATGCAAGGCATAAAGAGAAGGTAAAAATTGAGGGTTTTAATAAACCCTAAGTACCATTTTTTAATGTCCTAGAAATAAAGGTCTATATAGTAAATGGTATTACCATGTACTTCAATATAAAGATTTGATTGGCATGTCAACTATTCCTTGTTTAGATTACTCATTATGTCAAAAAGGATAATTTATAGTTGAGATATAAACTAGCTCTATTATCAAGTGACATAACAACTTTGAGATCCAACTAAAGATCCGTAAGGATTAAGCAGTGAAGAAATGATTGGAATAACCTATTTCTACTTATGACCTTAAAGATAACACGATCTTTTACACTATGAGTTCCCATCTTGGGACGTAGTTATAAAGATCTTAATCTTTTTGGAAGAACAAGTAAAATAGCTTTCAATCAATTGGAGTCTACAATAGTTAGATTAATCCCTATGCATTCTAGTCCCTTAAAGTGGATTCTCAAAACTACATAAAGTTTTGAAAGAACATTGGTAAGCTATTCAAATTCTCTATAAAGATAAAGAGGATGTTATATCCTTGTAAAAACTAGATAATCCACCTTTACCATTCTATTGGTTAGGTAGTGATTAAAATAATGAAATTCCCCTCTATTTAGATTTATTGGAGGCGAATTGCAAACAAGAAAATCCACCCATTTCACTAAACGAGAGTGATTTGGGCAGGGATTATGTAAGATTCATCTTCCTTTTAGAACAAGTTGGATTCTAACTTGAGAGATGAATCTGATAAGGAAACCTTAAGTAGCATTCATCTATTTTGCTAGGTCCATGCACAAGTGGTGCAAAGCCATGGACCAAGGTAGTAATTTAAGTCACTTTGTATCCACCTAATTCACATGTTTGAGCTATGGAGAGCCAGATGGCACATGGCTTAGACAAGGAAATATGCAAGGATCTTCTCTTTCACCCTTTTCATTCTTTCCATACTTTGCATTCGACTCAGTTCTTTTTCATGCAAACTAGATGGAACTTTGAATGATTGGGGCAAGGAATTAGACTACACATGGATTCTCCTCTTTTAAGATTCAGTCAGCGTAGAACTCCCCTTTCGAATTAAAAGGCGAACTTAGAGAGACGAAAGCCATGATGCTTGAGATTGATCATGGAGCACGGGGGAATACCCCAAGGTATATATCTCCACTCATTTCCGAGGACGGAAATGCTTTTAAGGGGGGGAGAATGTTGTATAATTACATGGGTCTAAGGGGTATAGCCCTTGGGTTTCTAGGTGTGAAACCCTTTGGATTTTTGGTTTATTTAGCCCTTTTAGATGGGTCTTGAACCTTAGGGCTAATTCTTTAAGGTTGAGTACCTTAGGCTTGATTGGAAGCTTCTCGTAGCCACTTGGTTTGTACGTGAGAGCTTGGAGATTCTTCTTTTAGAAGCCATGTGATTTCCTAAGCTTGGAAACCATGTGAACACCTTAGGGACCCATGTGATGGAAGGTACACATGTCCCCTTGAGAGGGACTTACCCCCTTGGACTTGGAGCTATATATTTGAGGGGTTGGTTGGGTGGAAACACGTCTCTCTTCCTAGTGTGGCCTTGCTAGTTAGTTCTCTTAGAATTTGTAGTTCTTTTGTGTGGAGGCTATGGAGCTCTCACAACACACCCCCTCATCGAGATAAAGAAGTATGTGCTTATGTGGCACATCCTTCACCAAGGAATCTAAACCAATGTAAAAGCTAATAAAATTTATGGGGTCCCCCCATGGTATAAACAATGCCTTTGTGGCATGGAGTACCATGGACACCTCTTCTATTTTTATGCCAAATCAATATCAGTCTGGCAAGCCCTTGGGAGAATCATGTTGTTACAGGGACAAAGCAATTCGAAGCATGCTTTTTTGGGATGTTCCTCAGCACTGTGGAATGCTATAAGAGGGGAGAATCTATGGAAAATTTGGAAAGAGAGGTGTGCAGCCAACTTTGGATGCCCTCCTAAAGAATGGTCTATTGAAAAATCTATTTTCCTTTTAGGCAAAAGAATTTCCAATTGTAAGAAGCCCCTGCCCTTTAGACATCATAGAGTGTTCTTCCTAGAGAACAACAAGATCAAAACCAAGTGGGCCCCTCATGAGGGGGACGAGAGGATTATCAAACTTCTTTGTAAAATTCTTTAGTAATATATAAGTAGCCCCTGCTTTGTGGGATATGATGGGTCCCATGGGTGCTAGGCCCATTCACTTTTATAGCTATATTCTCTATTAATTAAAGTTTGGAAGAGTAGGCTCTGCCAAAATTCCTTTCAAAAAAAGAATGATATCTAGGATCTAGGACCTTTGTCAAAGGGTAGGAAAGCTTAACCATCTAAATGGCTATATAAACTCAAATTCACATCAGATACTGCTTCTCTAAAGTATAAAGCACGACTTGTTGCAAAGGATTTTAAGCACCCACATGGAAAAGCTAAAGGGAGACACACGAGAGCAATCAAAAGGATCAGAAGGAGTGAATTTCAAAGCTAAGGTACATTCATTCCTCATAAAGTTAAAGATTTGATAGTATAGGTGAAGGAAGGATGGGAGATAGTCTCCAAATGGAGAAGTTGGATAGAGAGAACTATCCATCTTGGTCTATGAGGATGGAAGCTCATCTTATGAGCAAAGATCTAATGGGATACATCACAGGAGAATAAGAAAAGCCAAAAATTAAAGATCCTAGTGTTCCTACTAGGGAGGAGCTTGCATATTTAAAGATTTGGATGAAGAAGGATGCCCAAGCAAGGAGCATTATCTACATGGCAGTAAATGATTTTTCTTCCTCATATCAGAGGACTTGAAAGTGCAAGTGATATATGGAGTGCTTTGGAAGAGCATTTTCAGAATACAACCAAGTCAAGGAAAGCATCACTATGGGCAGAGTTTACCACATTCAAGAAAAAGGCTTCACAATCAATATCTGATTATGTGACAAAGATGAAAGACATTGCTGATGCCTTAGGTGCAATTCATGAAGATATTGAAGAAGATAAACTGGTAAGACAGATTCTCACAGGTCTAAGAGGGGATGAGAAGTGGAAGCCTTTCATATTGTCAACAGAAGTTTCATTAGATCATTTCACTCCTGATTTGAATCAATTGTTAGGACTTATGCTAACTTTTGAGAATGATATCAAAGGAGATGTTGAAAAGATTGTAGGTCATGCAATGTATTCTAAAGACAAGAAGAAAGCTATCAAAGGAAAGCAACAATCAGTTGAAGATGAAGGTACTTCATGCCAAGCAAACTTCCTAAGAGGAAGAGGAAGTAGCAGAAGTAGAGGAAGAGGCAGAAATAACAAAGATAATGTCAAAGCCTAGTGGATATATGGTAAGACCAATCATCTATCTCGTGAATGTTGGCATAGTAATCAAAGTAACTTTAATCAAAATTTTAACCAAAGAGGAAGAGGTGGAAGAAATTAGAGAAGAAATTACAGAGGTAGAAGTGGTAGGAGTTTCTATGGAAGAAATGGAGGAAGAAACTTCCAAAACCAATCCTACAATAACACCTACTACAATTATGCATCAGATCATGAAGAAGATTCAACTCTTACTATCAATGCAACATGTGAAGTTTCAAATAAAGACTTGAATTGGTACACATAGATGTGTGGGGTCCTTCAAAGGACTTTAGTATAAATGGTTCAAGATATTATGTCATATATGTTGATGACGCTACCAGATGGATCACTATTTATGTGATCAAAGACATGTCAGAAGCGTTTAATACATTTAAACACTATCATGCATATGCAGAAAGAATTACAAGAAAAACATTGAAGAGGTTAAGATCAGATGGAAGGGGAGAGTATTTCTCAAATGAATTCAGTGATTATTTGTGGAATGCAGGTATAAAGAGAGAAGTTACTTGCAGGTACTCTCCTCAACAAAATGGTGTAGCAGAAAGGAGAAATAGAACTCTTGTTGAGTTTGCAAGATCAATGATGAAAAAAAAAATTTCCCTAATTATTTGCGGGTTGAGGCTGTAAATACAGCTTCATACTTGGTGAATAGGCTACCATGTAAAGCTTTGCAGGGTATGACACCATATGAAGCTTGGTGGGGTAAGAGACCTACATTAGATCATTGCAAATTATTTGGTTGCTTGGCCTATGCTTATGTTCCTTCTCAATTAAGGCATAAGTTGGAACCAAAGACTAAAAAATATGTGTTCATTGGTTATGATGATAAGCAAATGGGATACAGGTTGTGGAGTCCATCTACAAAGCAATTTCTTGTATCAAAGGATGTTACATTTGATGAGCAAAGCACTTGGTACTCAGGTACAAATAATACTTATGAAGTTCTTGAAGAAACATTGAATCAGAAGAAAGGTAAATCAAAGATTCAAATATTTGAAGAAGAAGAGAACAAAGAGGCATTAGTTGAAGTTGAAGAGATGCCAAGGTTTGATCCAAAATGTGATGAACCAGAGACTTCAAGAAGTGGAGAACTCAGAAGATCATCAAGGCACAAAATGCAACTTATAAGGTATAGCTATGATACTTCATTCTTGACTACTAAAGATTATGCTTATATGATAAAAGCAAATGAAGACCCATCCACATATGATGAAGCCAAGGGAAAGGAGAATTGGGAAAAAGCTATGAAGGAAGAGTATGATGCACTCATTGAGAATGAGACTTGGGAATTGGTACATAAACCAATTAATCAGAGCAATCGGATGTAAGTGGGTTTTTAAAACAAAAAAATTTGCAGATGGAAATGTGTCTAGGTACAAAGGTAGGCTTTTTGTAAAAGGATACGCACGGACATATGGTGTGGACTATGATGAATCTTATAGTCATGTTGCAAAGATGACAACCATAAGGACTCTCATAGCTATTGCTGCTTGCAAAGGTTGGAAGTTATCTCAATTAGATGTGAAGAATGCATTTTTGAATGGGTACATTTCCGATGAAGTTTACATGGAACAACCAGATGGTTTTAAAGATCAGTTTTATCTAGATCATGTATGTAAGCTCAAGAGAACTTTGTATGGCTTGAAGCAGACCCCAATGGCATGGAATTACAGGCTTGTAAAGTTCTTGAAGGAGCTTGTTTTCCAAGCATCAAAGGCAAAATTTTTCATATGCAGTTGGAGTTTTATCTCAATTCATGCATTGCCCTAGAAAGGAATATTGGATTGCAGGTCAAAGGGTGATTATGTATATTAAGGGCACACTTAAAGAAGGTTTGTATTATGGGTTTACTTGAGATGCAATGATCAAGATATATAGTGATGCAGATTGGGTAGGTAACTCTGATGATAGAAGATCAACACATGGATATTTGTGTCATGTGGGAGATAAGTTAATTTCATGGTGTTCTAAGAAGTAACATATAGTTTCTTTATCATTTACAAAAGCAGAGTATAAAGGTATGGTAGAAGCTGAAAAGGAAGTGATATGGCTAAAAACTCTTATGAAGAGTTTTGATATCATTCATAGTATGCCTATCATTTGTGGAGACAACATGCATTCTTTGTATTTGGCAGCTAATCTTGTGTTTCATGCCAGGACTAAACATTTTGAGATTCAATATCATTTTCTGAGAGAGAAGGTTGTTGATAAAGAAATAGAAATCATGCATACTCCTACAAAGGATCAACTTGCAGATATGTTGACAAAGAGTTTGGATGGACCCAAGTTGTAGAGAGTTAAGCAGGGATAAAGAAGATGCAGGTAATCACAATTGATGATTGATGGGGAGTTGTTGGAGCAAGACAATCAACAATTGATGATTTTATGAAGCTTAGGAGTGAAGACTTGAAGAAAAGATTGAAGTCTAAGGGCATGAAGTGAAGTAGAGGTTCAGAAAGAGATGGTCTATATACACATGTATATTAGCTTTGTAAATACTTCACAAATACTTGAAGTAATGATGAATTCACACTCATATGTATATATAGACTTGTATATAGTCGTGATATAAGTGAGAGATGAAGTATAGATGAGATAGAAAGTAGATCATGAGTTATGTGAGTATCGTCCATCAGATGTAAGATGAGTTGAATAGAAGAATTGTTTTGGAGAATTGTGTGTCGATCTTTCTTCCATTTCTCCTTTTGTGTTTGATCATTTCTAGAATCCTTTTGTAAATGTCTAAGCCCATAGTTAATGCATCTATGGTCAAGATTTGAGAGTCTAATTGTAATCAGGCTGAGAGAATTGTGAGTAGGAACATTTGTATGTTAAGAAGTAGTAAGTGTCTTCTGAAACAAGCGCAATCTCAATGATCAAAGAATTGATCAGATCTCAGTGCATAGTGTAAAGTTTTACACAAATGAGGAGTCAAAATCTAAGTTGGAAGGTAAGCCATGTATATCTAAAAGCATTTGATTAAATGGGTTATATTTTGTGAGAACCAACTGTTTAAAGTTGCATATGTAAAAGTCGCTTGTAGAAAGTTCTTATTTCAGACACAGGTTTACTTAAAGTTTTGTAAGTTCTTTTGGAGAAATTTAACTTGAAGTAGTTAACACTAGAAGAGTGTTGTATCAAATTTTCATAGAAAGAAAACCTAAAGTTTTGTAAGTTCTTTTGGAGAAATTTAACTTGAAGTAGTTGCACAAACACTAGAAGAGTGTTGTGTCAAAATTTCATAGAAAACTTTAATCATTTCATCAGTCAATGAGTGAATTTTGTGAGGTAGACTTTTCTGAGTGATGCTAGTTTGCATAGAGAAGCTGAGTTTTCATATTTTGGTAAAATATTTCAAAATTGGTGAAAGTTTTGAGCTATAGTTGACACAAAGGTGTTCTAAACTCAAGTGTAGCTTGTCTTTTGGAGATTAATCATCTCCATCAGAAAATGCACTGCAAGGTAATATGTTTGGTTGCCCCACTATCAAAGTACCAAACATCCGAGTCTACTGCAGACATACACTATTCATCAGAGGATGGGTCAAAACTACAAATGGTAGTAAACACCCATTCTTCGTTCTACACTAGATTAGCAGACTCTGTTTTCGGTGTAGAGGCCTCTACAACAGCCATTCCAACCTCTTTTTTCTTTGCCTCTTTTGTGGTCAGTTTCGGACAATTCTTTATGACATGATCATTTTCTTTACAATACTTGCAAAACAATTTCTGCTTTTGTGTTTTCTTCTCTTTTGTGTCTTCCTTCTTTGATTGTGTAGAATTAGCAGTTTTCTGCTTACTAGTAGAAGAGTTCCATTTACCTTTGCCCTTCTGACTAGCCAAGAAATATTGAAACTTTTGCACCTGCTTCATGCATGACTACCATTCATACCATGGTTGCATTGGCTGCCCATCAAGGTTGGAAAGTACATCAGTTGGACATAAAAACGGCTTTCTTGAATGGTGATTTGCAAGAAGAGGTTTATGTGAAGCAACCTCCTAGATTTGCCATGAAAGGAAAAGAGCATTTGGTTTGTCACTTGCATAGAGCCTTGTATGGTCTCAAGAAAGCTCCATGTGCATGGTATGACAAAATCCATAAGCACTTGATTGCTCTTGGCTTCACATGTAGTCCAATTGAAAGCGCACTCTATGTATGCAAAAATGGGGCTGATCTTACAGTGCTTATTCTTTATGTCGATGACATACTCTTGATTAGGTCATGTGATGCAAAACTTGACATTGTTATGGCTGATTTGCAGCCACTTATCTTGATCTTTTGAGCTACTATCTTGGCATCCAATTTGTATCCGTTGAGGGGGGAATTGTTATGCATCAAGCAAAGCATGTTGAAAAACTACTTCAGTGTTTTGACTTCGAGGACTGCAAGGCAATTTTCACACCATTTGAGATAGGATTTAAGTTCTCAGTGAAGTATTTCGATGGCGATGCACCACAGTGCACTCTCCTTCTCGAGAGCTCCACGACGATATGCTCGGAGTAGAAAACCGAGCTCCTAGATGCCGCACGTAGTACTCCGCACAGAGGCTGCAGAATACGCAGAAAACACAGTACACAAGGAGCACGAAGACAGACTTCTTAGGTCTTACAAATGCGGTCGAACTTACAGTCTGTGACTGACCAGGCCACTATATGTTTTATTAAAGAACATATACAAAGAAGTTTCCGGTGGCCATTTGGCCTTTCACATGGACACTAACGGTAACAATCTCCCACTAAAGGACAATATGGCCAGAGTAGCTATGGGAGAAAAAATAAAGAATGATAAAGAATACCTGAGTGTAAGTATACAAACTATACCTCCCACCTAGTGGGCATGTTACACAGTATACAAGTGACTACGTAAGATCAAGAATCAAGTAACCCCCATCAAGTGACAACAATGTCGAAAGCTATCATGTGGTAGAGCTTTAGTCAAAGCATCTGCAACATTATCTTGAGTGTGAACCTTCTCAAGAATAATGCTCTCAGTGGCTAAGCAGTCTCTAATGAAGTGATACCTCACCTCAATGTGCTTGGTCTTTGCATGATAGACCAGATTCTTAGCCAAAGCAATGGCACTCTGACTATCACTGAGCAAGTGAGGTACATGTTGAGGTAAACCCATATCACAAGCAAGACGAGAAAGCCACAATGCTTCCTTACATGCCTCACTTGCTGCAACATACTCTGCTTCTGTGGTGGAAACAACTGTACATTCTTGAATACGAGATCTCCAAGAGATAGCACCTCCAGCAAAATGAAAAATGTACCCTGATGTAGACTTACGATTGTCTACACAACCAGCATAGTCAGAATCTGTGTAACCAATAATGGATGCTTTCCCTCTACCTAAGCATAGACACTTGTCCTTAGTGCCACTCAAATATCTCAAAATCATCTTGACTGCTTCCCAATGTTTCTTGCCAAGATTAGACATATATCTGCTCACAACTCCCACTACAAATGCAATGTTTGGTCTCGTAGCTACCATAGCGTACATGAGACTACCAACAACAGACTGATAGGGAATTTTGGTCATGAATTCCTTTTCCTCATCTGATTTGGGGCAATCATCCTTGCTCAATTTCACATATGTGGGTAAAGGTGTACTCAATGCCTTTCCACCCTGCATATTGAACCGGTGAAGTACTTTGGATATGTATGTTGATATATTTAGGTAGTGATGTGTGTGAACACTCTAGGACTGCCGGGGCACTTTTTTCCCTCTTTAGGAGGTTTTTTTCCCCCGGCTTGTATATACGCCTATTGCCCTAATGGGCTACTTATCTTTGTACATTCTCTAGTAATACATTCAGTATTGTGTGTTTGTGCTCCAAGCTTCTTCTACTTCCTTGTGCTGTTCGCGTGCTTCTGCAGACGTCTATCTCCAACAATTGGTATCAGAGCAGGTCGTCGCTTCTTCTAGGGCGCCATCGACACTCCTCCGTTTGCAGTCTCAGATTCGCACGGAATTTGGTGAGCCAAAATCGCGATCTGAGCTTGTTTCGGCCTCCGAACAAACTATCGCAGCGCTTGTGCAGGCTATTTCGTCCTTTTGTGCCAAAGGTATATAGCAGTTTCTGTTCGCCAGTTTAAGCGTCTCGAAGTTTGCTACAGGTCTAGCAGAACTCGTCTGGGCAGTTCCGTTCAACTTTTTGAGATACAGTCAATTTTCTGCATCAAGGTATTTTAGTCACCGGCCATGGCTGAAAGCAGTGATGTATTCCGTATGTTGGCTGTTGAGGATAAGTTGGATGGTACCAACTACCCATTATGGGCTTATATGATGCGACATGTACTGGTTGCAAAAGGACTGTGGAACATTGTGCAGGGTGTTGAAAGACGTCCTGTTACACCTGCGACTACATGTACTACAAATATAGGTGCTGGAGGTACTGGAGCTGATGAAGATGGTGTCGAAGATGATATTCCGTAGATTCCTGTTCGTGCTGCTGTTTCTGTTGCACCTACTGCAGAGCAGATTCGTTGAGATGGCAGAGATGCCCAGGCACATGCATTGATAGCTTTGTCTGTCAAACGTACCATTATTCCTCACATTCGCTCTTGCAGAACAGCAAAGGATGCTTGGGATACACTTACCACTTTGTACCAGGCTAGGAATGAGGCTCGTGTTGCTTACCTCCGAAAACAGTTGGAGAGTGAGCACATGAATGAAGGTGATTCTATGGACAGTTTTCTTACAAAGATCAAAGACCTGAAGGAACAATTGATTTCTGCTGATGAGGTTATACCAGATAGCTCACTTGTGCAGACCGTTCTGAATGGTCTTCCTGATTCATATCAGAGTTTTGCCTCTACTCTTCGATTGATGATGAAAGGCAATCCGAATGCCTTGTCATTTGAAGAATTAGTCTCTGTTCTATTGCAGGAAGATCAGTCCATGCAGAACAGGTCCATTATGCGTGTTGCAGATCAAGCTTTCCTGGCTAGTCAAAAGGGCAAAGGAAAATGGAGCTCTTCTACTAGTAAGCAAAAATCTGCAAATGCTGCACAATCGAAGAACCAGGATAAAGATGAAAAGAAATCAGAAAAGCAGAAATTGTTCTGCAAGTACTGTAAAGGAAATGATCATATTATAAAGAACTGTCCAAAACTGGCTGCTAAAGAGGCAAAGAAGAAAGAGGCTGGAATGGTTGTTGCAGAGGCCTCTACACCAAAAACAGAGTCTGCAAATCTTGTGCAAAAAGAAGAATGGGCGTTTACTACTGTCTGCAGTTTTGACCCATCTTCTCATGATCAGTGCATGTCTGCAGTAGACTCAGATGTTTGGTACTTTGACAGTGGGGCGACCAAACATATTACCTCACAGTGCAGTTTCTTCTCTTCACTCGAGCCTGCCCCTACAGGGAATACTGTCACATGCGCCAATAACTCCTCTTATCCTGTTATGGGAGTTGGTAAGATCATTCTGACTACTGCTGATGGTAGTTCTTTCACTTTGTCAGATGCTTTATTTGTGCCAGGGATCAAAAAGAATCTGTTATCAGTTTCTGCATTAGCCAAGATTGGCTTGGTTGTGAAATTTGTTGATGACAGGTGTACAGTCCATGATCTCTCAAATGGCGA
This sequence comes from Ceratopteris richardii, assembly GCA_020310875.1. NCBI lineage: Eukaryota > Viridiplantae > Streptophyta > Polypodiopsida > Polypodiales > Pteridaceae > Ceratopteris > Ceratopteris richardii. Next base: position 111,794,958 of record CM035406.1, read on the forward strand.
TGTGATTATTGCTTCTGGCATCTTATGTCGTGGGCTGTATAAGCTCATAGACTATGAAAGATCTGTGAATGATTCGGCATGTGCAGTTCATGATTCTCAGGCTATGTCAGATGCAAAGCTTTGGCACGCACGCTTTGGTCATCTGAATTTTGCTAGTTTGTTACGCCTGCAGAAATCTGAAATGGTGTCCTCTTTGCCCAAACTTGAGGCACCTGGAAAACATGTTTGTGAAGGCTGTATTTTGGGCAAAATGCAGCGTTCTTCCTTTCCAAAAGATGGTTCAGTTCGGGCTACGCAGAAATTGCAGCTTGTACATAGTGATGTTTGTGGTCCTATGCAGACACCCTCTTTTGGAAATTACCTTTACTTCGTGACTTTCATTGATGATTTTTCCAGGCATGCATGGGTATATCCACTCAAAGCAAAGTCCGAAGTGTTCATGTGCTTCAAACAGTTTTTGGTTTTAGCTGAAAATCTGTCAGCATGTAAAATGGGCACCCTCCGTTCTGATCGAGGGGGGGAATATATGTCTTCAGATTTTAATGCATTTCTGGCTGAACGTGGGATAAAACACCAGTGTACAGTACCGTATACACCTCAACAGAATGGAGTTGCTGAACGAAAGAACAGGTCACTCATGGAGATGGCGAGGTGCATGGTCAAAAGTCAGGCTTTACCACATAGTTTCTGGCTTGAGGCTGTCATGTGTGCAGCATATGTACTGAACAGGTGTCCCACTAAAGCATTGCAGTCTATCACTCCATATGAGGCTTGGCATGACCGGAAGCCATCTGTTGCTCATCTGCGTGTTTTTGGTTGTTTGGCATATGCATTAGTGCCTGAACAACATCGCAGAAAATTGGATGATAAGGCAGTAAAATGTATTTTTGTTGGGTACAGTTCTGAAAGTAAAGGCTATCGTCTGTATCATCCACAGACTAAACGCATTCTGGTTAGCCGTGATGTTGTCTTTGTGGAAGATGCTATTCAGCCATTGCTTTCATGTACTAAGGAGACATCTGTTAGCTCCAAAGACATGTATGATACTTTGATGCCTCTTTTTACAGGTGGACAGGCTAGTGTTGGTCCTAATGAGGCAACTTCTCAGCCTTTGCAAGTTTCATATGATGATGCAGATCATTCCATTTCTGATGCAGATTTACATGATGCACTTGCTGATGAGAGAGCTGATATTGAGCAGGCAAAAACTATGCCAAAATGGCTGGTGCAGACTTTGCGTGACAGCAAATTAGATGCACCTTTGTCATATCGTACTCGTTCAGGCTCTCATAGTGCCTCCTTTGCATCAGATTGCTATGCTATGGCTGCATCTAGTCTCTGTGATGAGAATGAGCCTGTTTCTTTTGATGAAGCACAAAATTCAGAAAATTGGATGGCTGCTATGCAATCTGAATATGATGCTATAATGAAGAATGGTACATGGTCCTTATGTGACTTGCCTCCTGGCAAGAAGGCCATTGGCACTAAGTGGGTATACAAGCTGAAGCGTAAACCTGATGGTACCGTTGACAGGTATAAGGCTAGGCTTGTTGCAAAGGGTTATGCGCAGGAAAGAGGCATTGATTTTGATGAGACCTTTGCACCTACATGCCGTATGACTACTGTTCGTAGCATTTGTGCACTTGCAGCCCATCATGGTTGGAATGTACATCAGTTGGACATTAAAACAGCATTTTTGAATGGTGACTTGCATGAAGAAGTGTATGTTTTTCAGCCCCGTGGCTTTGTGCAGAAAGGGCATGAAAACCAGGTGTGCAGATTAAAGAAGGCGTTATATGGTTTAAAGCAAGCACCACGTGCTTGGTATGAGAAGATACATGCCTATCTGATTGCACATGGTTTTGAGAACAGTCCAACTGAAAGCACCTTATATGTTAAGCGTGCTAATGATGTGCTTCTGATCATTGTTGTCTATGTTGATGACATGCTGCTCACTGGTCCTATTGAGACACATATTGCTGATTTTAAGGCTGATTTGCATGCCTCATTTGAGATGTCTGATTTGGGGCATTTGCATCACTATTTGGGCATTCAGTTTATGCAAGTTGATGGTGGAATGGCTTTGTGTCAAACGAAATATATTGACACATTATTGCAGCGTTTTGGCCTTGAAGACTGTAAGCCTATTGCCACTCCTATGGAGACAGGTTTACGATTGAGTCTTCATGATGCTGGAGATGCATTTGATGCTGTTCTCTATCAGCAGGCTGTTGGATGCTTGATTTACTTATGCATTACTCGGCCAGATATTCAGTTTGCTGTCTCACAGATGAGCAGGTTTATGCATTGCCCAGGAGTCACGCATTGGAAAGCGGTTAAGCGCATCTTTCGCTACTTGAGTGGTACTCGGCTACTTGGGTTGTTTTATCCCAAGGGGGGATCACTACCGCCAGATTTGCATGCTTTTTCTGACTCAGATTGGGCTGGTTGCTATGACACTCGTGTGTCCACCAGTGGTTTTTGCTTCATGCTTGGTAGCTCATGTATATCTTGGTTGAGCAAGAAGCAGCCTACTGTGGCCACTTCCAGTTGTGAGGCTGAGTATAGGGCAGCTTTCACAGCGACTGTTGAGTGTGTGTGGCTCAGACGCCTTATGGCTGATTTGGGTGTTGGCGAGTCTTCTGCCACCACCATCTTCACTGACAGTCAGAGCGCATTGGCAGTTGCGAGGAACCCTGTGTTCCATGCTCGCACTAAGCACATTGAGGTGCATTATCACTATGTCAGGGAGAGGTTCTCTGCTGGGGAGATCAGCTTGGCATATGTGCCCACGCAGGAGAACATTGCAGACCTTTTCACGAAGGCTCTGCCTAGGGAGAAGTTTGAAGCTTTTCGCAAAGCTTTGGGCTTAGTTCCTTTTGTGGAGTGATTTCCACATAGCTTGGCACTTCCTTATACATGAGTGCCAGCTCCTTGTTCACCGCATCACTCCCAGGGGGGATTTGTTGATATATTTAGGTAGTGATGTGTGTGAACACTCTAGGACTGCCGGGGCACTTTTTTCCCTCTTTAGGAGGTTTTTTTCCCCCGGCTTGTATATACGCCTATTGCCCTAATGGGCTACTTATCTTTGTACATTCTCTAGTAATACATTCAGTATTGTGTGTTTGTGCTCCAAGCTTCTTCTACTTCCTTGTGCTGTTCGCGTGCTTCTGCAGACGTCTATCTCCAACAATGTACTCACTTTGAGACAAGTACATGCATCTTTTACTCCTATCACGATTAATGCGCATGCCAAGAATATGTTTGGCATCCCCCAAATCCTTCATATCAAATGTCTGACTCAACTTCTTTTTGAGAATTGACAAATCATAAGAGGACTTCCCAGCAATCAACATATCATCGACGTAAAGTATCAAGCATATCAAGCTGCCATCAGAGCATCTCTTTGTGTAGAGACAATGATCCTCATTGCTCCAAGAATAGCCTTGGGACTTCATAAAAGCTTCAAACTTTCGGTACCATTGTCTAGGAGACTGTTTAAGTCCATACAAGCTCTTCTTGAGCTTACAAACTAGAATTTCCTTGCCAAGAACTACATAACCCTCTGGTTGTTCCATATGGATCTCATCTATAAGATCTCCATGCAAGAAAGCTGTTTTCACATCCATTTGGACTAGCTCTAAGTCCTCCATTGCAACGAATCCAAGCAACATGCGCAAAGTAGTCATCTTGACCACTGGAGAGAAGATTTCCTCAAAATCAACACCATGTTGTTGCTTTAAACCCTTTGCAACAAGTCGTGCTTTATATTTTGGAGAAGCACTATCTAATGTAAATTTCAGCTTATATACCCATTTACATGGTAAAGCTTTCCTGACCTTTGGCAAAGGTACTAAGTCCCAAGTACCATTCTTGTGAATAGAATCCAACTCACTCTTCATGGCACGCTCCCACTTGACATGATTCTCTGTCTGCATAGCCTCTTTGTAGCAAGAAGGCTCACCGACATCTGTTAGCATAACAAAAACTAAACCTGGAACATATCTATCAGGTGGATATGAGACACGTGTAGAACGTCTCAATGGTTGCTGAACAGGAACATGTGCAGACTGATCTGAATGGACATTCTCTTGAACATCCCTATGTGCAGCATTTTTATGCATGCTAACCGGAGGACTAGTATCCTCAAACACCACTCTTCTCACTTCAACCTCCTTAATGGGTTGTTTATGCATCTTAGACTCATTAAAAATGACATCACTACTTCTGATCACTGACCATGTTTCAGGATCCCATAAGCGATATCCAAATTGTCCTTCCCCGATCATATCCAAGAAAAATGCATTTCTTTGACTTATGGTCCAAATTTTGTCTAAGATTCTTGGGTATATGAACATATGCTTCACACCCAAAAACTCGAAGATGATCATAATATGGTGGTTTCCTTGTCCATAACTCTTGTGCCACTTTCAGACCTTTGGAAGTACTAGGTGAAAGGTTAATCACATGAACTTTAGTCAATACTGCTTCTGCCCAAAAACCTTGTGAGAGGTTTGCATGATGCAACATAGAGACTACTCTATCTTGAATAGTTCTATTCATTCTCTCAGCTACACCATTCTGTACTGGACTGACAAAAAAGGCTGAATTCATGTGAGGTATACTCACCCCCATTATCTAACGTAAAGCCTTAAGCTTAGTTCCTTTTTCAGTCTCAACTGAAGCAAGCCATTTTTTGAAAGTAGGGAATACATCATCCTTTGATTTGATAGGATATACCGAGACTTTTCTAGTAGCATCATCTATGAAAGTGACAAAGTAAAGAGAACCACCTAAGGACCTAGTGGGCATAGGACCACACACATCTATATGAACGAGATCTAAAGGCTGAATTGAAGAGTGAATGTGCGTTCTATGCACATTTCTGGTTTGCTTTCCATATTGACAATGCTCACAAAATGAAAAATCAGAGAAAGATAACACAGGTAAGTAGCCAAAACGAGAAAGATTTTCCATTCCACTACGAGATATATGGCCAAAACGACCATGCCAAATACAAGCCATAAGTTGTTCAGTAACAGCTAACAAGTGTTCTTTCTGTGATACAAATAAAGGATAAAGTGAGCCAACTTTGCTTCCTTTTGCAATAACCATATTTCCCTTTGATATACGAAAGGACTGAGCATAGAAGACCACCATGTAACCAAGGTCATCAAGTTGACCAACTGACATCAAACTGCATGATAACTGAGGTACATGACGTACATTATGCATAGTAAATTTTGAACCATCAATGAACTGCACAACCACATCTCCAATCCCCACAACATCACACTGGTAAGAGTCACCAAGTCTCACGGTACCAAGAGACTTTGCTGCATAATTAGAGAACCATTCTCTATGTGGTGTCACATGGAAAGAAGCACCAGAATCTAGCAGCCAGGTGTGGGAAAGAGAATCAGCCATAAGTGCCTCAGATGGCACAGTACTATCAAGTGTCAACACATTAGCATCATCAGAAATATCATTAATTTCTTCAATCTTCACAGTCGAAGTAGATGGTGCAGGTAATTGTTTAACATGCCCATCAACATTCTGTCCTTTACCTTTAGCATTCTTTAATGCATAATAGTATTTCTTCATGTGTCCTTTCTTATGACAATAATGGCATTCGATATCCCTCTTCCTTGATTTACTTCTACTCTTATTCTGTTGACCTTTCTTTTCCTTGTTCTTGCTCCTGCCACGTTGCTGATTCTTTCCTTGGTAAGAATCACGAACATTATATGCATCTCCACTCTGAGTGCCAACCATAGATTTTCTACGAATCTCCTCACTCAAGAGTGCTCCACATATGTCATCATAGACGAGTTTACCACCAGGTGCACTGTTGCTAATAGCTGTGCAAAACGTATCCCATGATGATGGCAGGGTGCATAACAGCAATACTGCTTTCATTTCATTATCCATATCCATTTTCTGAGCCTGTAACTGGGAGAATATAGCATCAAACTCATTTAGATGAGTAGCAACACTATCTGTGTCCTTCATACGAAGGTCATATAATTTTCTCATCAGATACACTTTATTTGATGTTGTTTCTTTTTCATATGTATTGCATAACTTCTTCCAAAGCTCCTCTGCACTTTCACAGTCTAATACTATAAAGTAAACAGTATCTGCCACGTGCAAGCGAATGGTAGACCTGGCCATTTCATCTAACTCATCCCAATCATCTTCATCCATGTCAGCAGGCTTCTTTGAAATCCCATTTACTGGCTTCCATTACCTCCTTTGAATCAGCACATCTTTAATCTGATTCTTCCATAGAGCAAAGTTTGTGCCATCAAATTTTCGGATCTCAAAATGGTCTTTGCCCTGCAAGTTATAGCTCCTCCTTTTAACACTAGCACTAGACCCTGACCCACCGGATGTGCGTAAGACCTCTGATGCCATGATGGTAGAGAACTGAATAGAATGATAATGGAGCTAGAAGACTCCAAACACCAACAAATAAGTGTATCAAGGAGTAAATCGACCACTGTATAGTTGACTAAACCAGAAATCTGGAAAAATTTTTCCAGAGTATCCTCTGCAAAATTAGCATATGACCAGTGTCAAAATATCATAAAACTGCAAGTACTGACATGTCTACATGCATAGTGAATCATTGACTCCACTGCATATAATCAGTTACCCAATAGAAGCCAACTAGGCTTATTGAGCACCTATGAACAACTAGCATACATCTCCTATGGCAAGGCTAGGTAAGTCTTCCACCTGCATCACCGAAGAGACCCCGACATCTGGGTGTCTACCAGTTCAGAAAACCTCACCACGACCCTCTTTATCAAACGTAAAAGGCTTTATGCAAAGAACGTAACCGCTATATCAATGACCACATGGACGTACGTAATCGGTATCCACAGAAGCGTACATGGTGTGTATGTGCTCAATATATGCAATAAAATGACACTAAAAGGCTGAATACACAGCCCAAAAACTAGCCAATAACACCTGCAAGTGTCTGTCAACTCTGATGTTTTAAGCTTTAAAAACCTGCATAAATTTGCAGCGACTGCTCCCACCAAAACTGAAAACCTCTCGAGAGACCTGTAGTTTTACGAGTTTGGCTGAAAATACATCCCCAAAGGTTGATATGTATTGTTTGAGAAGTACAAAGAACACTCTTCTTGATGTTCTTGGGCCTATGTGAAGAGAACTATGTGCAAAAGTACTCCAAAATGGCTCCAAAAGACACCCCAAAAATGCTTCAGAAATAGGCTTTGAAAGCAAAGAATGAAGTTTGAGGGACCAAAACTTGTTGAAGGTAATGTCAACCTTAGTCTTTCCCCTTCTTCAGACACCACAAGAGTGTAGCTTAGTGGCAAGAGATTGCCACGGTTAAAGGAGCTCTGGGGGGAACAGTACTGGGATGGGTGACCTCCCGGGAAGTACCAAGAACCTCTATATTCCTTGATCGTTGAGGTCCTCCCTCACGCACAGCCAACGGCGCCAACGGTCACTTAGGTGACTCGGATGACAAGGTATTCCAAGGTCTATGCCTTGGTCGCTACTTTAGTCCACTAGTGGTAATTGCTTCTTCCTTGGAGACTCATGCATATCTTGGTTGAGTAAGAAGCAACCTACGGTGGCGACATCGAGTTGTGAAGTTGAGTGTAGGGCAGTTTTCCAGCTACAGTGGAGTGTATATGGTTGAGATGCCTATTGATGGATCTTTGCATGGAGATTGATGCTGCTATGCATATTCTCACTAATAGTCATATTGCATTGGCTGTTGCATGAAACCCAATGTTTCATGCACGGACCAAACATATTGAGGTGCATTATCACTATGTGAGAGAGCACCTTCATGCAAGAGATATTGATTTGATATATGTGCCTCCATAGGATAATGTGGCAAAAGTATTCACCAAAGATCTTCCATAGGAAAAGTTTGAAGCTTTTCGCAAAGCTTTAGGCTTATTACCTTGTGGGTGCTGATCTATCACTCCCTATATGTGTTCACATCATTCGTTCTAGGGGGTTTCCTTACACTTATGTGTTCCTCGGGTAGCTTTGATGTGAACCTTTTCCCTATACATTGGCCCTTTTTACTCTAGTGCTGGCTAGAGGTTTTTTCCCTATGTTACCACATACATGATGCAGTACTTAGGGATATTATTCAACTCTTACTTCAATGAAGTTTATTTTCAATAGAGAGAGCTATTCCAACCATCCATCTTCTCTATGTGTCTTGCTGCATTTGTGCTCCTTCTTTGTGCTTCTCATGTGTCTCTCGCACTTCCACACAAACCCAATAGCAAATACATCTCTATACTCTCTCAACAAGTCGATTAACTCTCATGCTTCTTCATATTGCTCTTAGTGTCTCCTTGTGTAGTTAACTTCTCCTCAAATTTACAAAACTCTATTCTTGAGTCCTAGCATCTACCAAATAAAGGGACTCCTCATATGAAGCACAAAAGGGTTCCATGATGATGGATTCATCATCCTCATCACTAGCTTCCATTAGTACATATATACTAGGCCCACACTTTTTTATTACTGGATCAAAGATGAGGGGTTCTATTATGAATAGCGAGATGTCAAAGCCAACTTCATCACAATGGGGTGTCCATTGTTCCTTAGAGCTATGTCCATCATGGCTTAGATTTCAGCCCAACCATGGGGTTCAAATTCTCTGTCTGGAAATACCTTAGGTGCATAGGCTGGGTCTTGAATAGTTCTAGGGTTTTCATTAGCACCTAAGTTTCTAACTTCTAGTCTCTTCTCTTCTTCCACTTCAACTTTACAGATTCACAAGTACTTATCCTCATGCATCCATGAAGAGTATGTTCCTATGGAATGGAGTGATTCAATCTCATCTACTTCTTTATGGACTAGGTTCCATTATATGGGTGGTACATCTCTATGAGAGTAGTCCTTGAGGTTGACTTTGGTAGTGACACCTAAGTGTTGTAAGTACAAGGAATTCGTTTCCCAATCATATACTATCTGCAATTGCCTCATGAATGGTCAACCCAAAATCATCTCATAGACATGGTTCTTTCCAAAATCACATCTCTAGATCTACTCGAGGATAACATTTTTCTAACTCACATTGGAACCTTTCTGAAGTCAAGCCTGGTAGGCTTTGAACATCATGCCCAAGCCTTTAGAAGTAGGATCTGCTAAGAGTGATCTTGCTCTAGATGGTGGTGGGATGGATGGTGGAATTCAATGAGGTGGGACGGATGGTGGTGATCTTTGAGAGTGTGGGTGAGAAGTCATTTCAACTATCCTTGTTTTGTTTCTTTCAAAGGCTCTCTTATAGTTCACTCAATTTTCTAGCCCATTGTCTCTTCACACTCTCTCGACTATCCTTCTAAGATCTTGTTCTCTTCTTGTCGATACCTTGTGACTCCCTAATCTCTGACTTATTTTCTTGATCTACACATGGGGCCTTCTGTAGAGCTTGTGCTCTAGTGACTACTTGTATAGGGGTGATATTATTCACACTTCCATTAGGTTCCATTAGCAAGCCAATAACATCAATTGGAGTGATATTTTTTGCATTGGTGGAATTTTTAGGACAATCTTTGAGGAGATATTCCTTTCCACAATCAGGAGAAGAGCCTTGAATCACTATGGGTTGAGGTTGCCCTAGTGGAGGAAGTGGACAATCATGGATAAAGTGATCTCCCTAACATTGATAGCAAGGTCCTCTATGGGGCTTGAGGTCTCATCTATCTTAGTTGGGGCCTAGGGTTTGGATTTTTGTACATCACATTGGAGTATTCAGTCTCCCAATGAGGTTCCAATTGTCTTTCATATTGATAGATCTCGTTATGCTCTGGTGATTCTGTGTAGTAAGTCAATGGGCTATCTACATGGGTAGAGTAAAATATTTGAACATTTGGATCAATATTTGAGATCATCGAGGATGTTGGGACTATGGTTCAGTTTAAGTTATCTTCTACCACTGCATATTTAACTGAAATCACATTGGCAGGGGATGGTGGTTGCTGACCCAAAAATGGTTGAGCTCTCTGTTGAGCCTAATAGTGGGGTTGATATGGTTATCATGTCTTGTAGTATGGTTGTGGTTGCTACTGATTTTGATATCTACCTAGGTATTGATAGGGATGCTGGTAGTTTTGCCTCACTCTCTCTTTATTGTAAGGAAAATCTTGTGTAGTATGATTTGTGTTCTCTCAATGGTGAAATATTGAGCATTTATATTACTTGCTTTGTGAGCCATCAAAGGGCATACATTGGCCATGTGGTCTACTCCACAAGTGTAGCAATGATTTGTTGGAGTTAGACATCTGTGGAAGCACACGAATAGCACAAGGAAGAAGGAGAAGCTTGGACCACAACACACAATATTGAATGCATTACCACTAGAATGTACAAAGATAAGTAAATCGTTAGGGCTATAGGTATATATACAAGCTGGGGGGGAAAACCTCATAAAGATGAAAAAAAGTGCCCCAATGGTCCTAGTGTGTTCACACACATCACTACTTAAATATATCAACAAATCCCCCTGGGAGTGATGTAGTGAACAAGGAGCTGGCACTCATGTATAAGGAAGTGCCAAGCTATGTGGAATCAATCCATAAAAGGAAGTAAGCCCAAAGCTTTGCGAAAAGCTTCAACCTTCTCCCTAGGCAAAGCCTTCGTGAAAAGGTTTGTAATGTTCTCTTGCATGGGCACAAATGCCAAGCTGATCTCTCCAACAGAGAACCTCTCCCTAAAATAATGATAATGCACCTCAATGTGTTTAGTGCCAGCATGGAACACAAGGTTCCTCACAACTTCCAATGCGCTCTGCCTGTCAGTGAAGATGGTGGTGGCAGAAGACTGACCAACACCCAAATCAGCCATAAGGCATCTCAGCCACACACATTCAATAGTCGCTATGAAAGCTGCACTATACTCAGCCTCAGAATGGAAGTGGCCATAGTAGGTTGCTTCTTGCTCAACCAAGATATGCATGAGCTACCAAGCATGAAGCAAAAACCACTAGTGGACACACAATTGTCATAGCAACCAGCCCATTCATAGTCAAAAAAAGCATGCAAATCTCATGGTAGTGATCCCCCTTGGGATAAAAAAACCCATGTATCTGAGTGCCACTCAAGTAGCGAAAGATGTGCTTAACTGCCTGCCAATGCTTGACACCTAGGCAATGCATAAACCTACTCATTTGTGAGATATCAAACTGAATATGTGGTTGAGTAATGCATAAGTTAATCAAGCATTCAACAACCTATTGATAGAGAACAGCATCAAATGCATCTCCATCATCATGAAGACTCAATTGTAAACATGTCTCCATAGGAGTGGCAATAGGTTTACACTCTTCAAGGCCAAAATGCTGCAATAATGTGTCAATATATTTCATTTGACACAAAGCCCTTCCACCATCAACTTGCATAAAGTGAATGCCCAAATAGTGATGCAAATGCCCCAAATCAGACATCTCAAATGAGGCATGCAAATCAGCCTTAAAATCAGCAATATGCATGTTATAAGGACCACTGAGCAGCATGTCATCAACATACACAACAGTGATCAGAAGCACATCATTAGCATGCTTAACATATAAGTTTCTTTCAGCTAGACTGTTCTCAAAACCATGTGCAATCAAATAGGCATGTATCTTTTCATACCAAGCACGTGGTGCTTGCTTTAAAACATATAATGCCTTATTTAACTTGCACACCTGGTTTTCATGCCCTTTCTACACAAAGCCATGGGGCTAAAAAACATACACTTCTTCATGCAAGTCACCATTCAGAAATGCAATTTTAATGTCCAACTGATGTACATTCCAACCATGATGAGCTGCAAGAGCACAAATGCTACGAACAGTAGTCATTCGGCAAGTAGGAGCAAATGTCTCATCAAAATCAATGCCTCGTTTCTGTGCATAATCCTTTGCAACAAGCCTAACCTTATATCTATCAACCATCCCATTAGGTTTACACTTCATCTTGTATACCCACTTAGTGCCAATGGCCTTCTTGCCAGGAGGCAAGTCACATAAAGACCAAGTATTATTTTTCATGATAACATCATATTCAGGTTGCATTGCAGCCATCCAATGTTCAGAATTTTGTGCTTCACCAAAGAAAACAGGCTCGATCTCATCACAGAGACAAGAGGCATCCATAGCAAAGCAATCTGATGCAAAAGAGGCACTATGAGAGCGTAATCGAGTATGATATGATAGAGGTGCATCTAATTTGTTGTCATTGCAAAGTCTGCACCAGCCATTTTGGCATAGCTTTTGCCTCCTCAATTTCAGCTCTCTCATTAACAAGTGCATCATGTAAATCTGCATCACAAATGGAATGGTTTGCATCATCACATGAAACTTGCAAAGGTTGAGACATTGCCTCATTAGGACCAACACTAGATTCACCACCTGTAAAAAGAGGCAATAAAGTATCATACATGTCTTTGGAGCTAACAGATGTCTCCTTTGTACATGAAAGTAAAAGGCTGAATAGCATCTTCCACAAAAACAACATCATGGCTAACCAAGATGCATTTAGTGTATGGATGATACAGCAATAGCCTTTGCTTTCAAAACTGTACCCAACAAAAATGAATTTCACTACTTTATCATCCAATTTTTTGCGATGTTGTTCAGGCACTAATGCATATGCCATAGAACCAAAAACATGCAGATGAGAAACAGATGGCTTCCGACCATGCCAAGCCTCATATGGGGTGATAGACTACAATGATTTAGTGGGACACCTCTTAAGTACATATGGTGCACACATGACGGCCTCAAACCAGAAACTATGTGGTAAAGCGTGACTCTTGACCATACACCTCGCCATCTCCATGAGTGACCTGTTCTTCCATTCAACAACTCCATTATGTTGAGGTGTATACGACACTGTATACTGATGTTTTATCCCATGTTCAGCCAAAAATGCATTATAGTCAAAAGACATATATTCCCCTCCTTGATCAGAACAGAGGGTGCCCATTTTACATGTTGACATATTTTTAGCCAAAACCAAAAACTGTTTGAAGCACATAAAAACTTCCGACTTTGCTTTCAATTGATATACCCATGCATGCTTAGAAAAATCATCAATGAAAGTCACAAAGTAAAGATAAATACATCATTGTGAACAAGCAGCAATTTCTATGTAGCTCGAACTAAACCATCTTTTGGAAAGGAAGAATGCTGCATTTTGCTCAAAATACAGCCTTTTCTGGGTGCATCAAGTTTGGGCAAAGAGGACACCATTTCATATTTCGACAGGCGTAGCAAACTAGCAAAAATTTGATGACCAAAGTGTGCATGCCAAAGCTTTGCAACTAACGTAGCTTGAGAATCATATACTACACATGCTGAATCATTCATAGATTTTTCATAGTCTATGAGCTTATAGAGCCCACGACATAAAATGCCAAATGTTATCCAAAGGCAGCATTTAGTTGAATTTCTCATTGTTAAGCACTCTGTGAAGTTTTAAATTGAGTAGCATTTGAGTGGAGACTTAAATAATCTTAAATGCATGTTGGTATAAGTGAGGTTGCAAATTCTAAGTACCCTTGTCTATAATGCATGCAAAGCCCAGGTACAAGAGGGTGGATAACTACAACTGAGGTTGTGGAAGCTCCTTCCAAACAAAATCTACATAATTTATCATCTTCTACCATGATTCGAGATCCTATAGTTCCTATAAAATTGACAAATGTACACATGTGTACATTGCATCTAGAGTTAAGGATCATCGACAAGTTGGTCCAATTCACTTTGTTTATTCATGTTCCATCAAGCCTATATCTCTTGTAGATGAATGCGTAAAAGAATATGTTTTGCTTTCAAAAATGGGATTTCATGATGGAGATGTTCATCTAAGAAAAGATCCAAAGCTTTCACAAAATACAAGTGATGTGCAATACGATGTGTTAATCAAAGGTGCAAAAGCAAGAAGATTTTTCAAAAACAGTGATGGAAAACAACTAATGCAATGTGGAATTGTTAGAAAAAATTATGTAAGATTACAACAAATGTAAAAAGCAATTATAAAATAGCGAATAAAAGAATGGGGTGTGGCTTAAACTAGATGAATTTTTGAGATCTTGAGGCAACAAATTATTTCTTATTTATATGTGATTGATTTCAAATGGGCAATCACAGAGCTTATAGAAACCATCACAAAGTCTTGGAGTGTCAAAGACATAACTTACTACTTGGTGAAACGTGGCCATGGCTTTTTTGCTTGGGTGATGATAGGTTGGTGACTTTCAGACTCATCATTTGAGGATGATGCTTCCTTCTCTTGTGTAGAACGGATAGATCTCGAGCTAGATTCGGGTTGCTTCTTTGTCTGATGATAAAGTGGAAGCTCTCTTTTACTCCTCCATTGCATGTGGCTCCTCCTCCTTAAACACCACATCGTGACTTTCCATTATTTTCTTATCCTTAGGGTCATAAATCTTATAAGCCTTCTTATCTTCATTGTACCCTCAGAAGATAGATTTGATGCTTTTTGTTTGAAGCTTGTTTCTCTCCCTATCTAGAACATGTATATAAAATTTACTTCCAAATACTTTGAAACGAGAAACAGATCGCTTTTTACTAGTGTAGGCCTCTTGTGGAGTCTTTTCATCAAGCGCCTTGGTGTAGCTTTGATTCAAGATGTAGACAGTAGTGTTGACAACCTCTACTCAAAATTGTTTAAGCAAACCCTTTCCCTTCAACATGCACTTTTCCATCTCCATGATGGTTCAATTTTGATGTTTTGCAACTGTTGGAGTTCATGGTCTACAAAAGCATGCAAATAGCACAAGGAAGAAGAAGAAGCTTGGAGCACAACACACAATACCGAAATGTATTACCACTAGAATGTACAAAGGTAAGTAACCAGTTAGGGCAATATGCATATATACAAGCCGGGGGAAAAAACCTCCTAAAGAGGGAAAAAAGTGCCCCAGTGGACCTAGTGTGTTCACACATATCACTACCTAAATATATCAACAAATCCCCCTAGGACTGATGCGATGAACAAGGAGCTGGCACTAATGTATAAGGAAGTGCCAAGCTATGTGGAATCGATCCACAAAAGGAAGTAAGCCCAAAGCTTTTCAGAAAGCTTCAAACTTCTCCCCAGGCAAAGCCTTCATGAAAAGGTCTCCAATGTTCTCCTGTGTGGGCACATATGCCAAGCTGATGTCTCCAATAGAGAACCTCTCCCTGTCATAATGATAATGCACCTCAATGTGCTTAGTGCGAGGATGGAACACATAGTTCCTCGCAACTGCCAATGCGCTCTGCTTGTCAGTGAAGATGGTGGTGGCAAAAGACTGACCAACACCCAAATCATCCATAAGGCATCTGAGCTACACACACTCAGTACTTGCTATGAAAGCTGCCCTATACTCAGCCTCACAACTGGAAGTGGCCATAGTAAGCTGCTTCTTGCTCAACCAAGATATACATGAGCTACCAAGCATGAAGCAAAAGCCACTAGTGGACACACAAGTGTCATAGCAACCAGCCCAGTTAGAGTGAGAAAAAGCATGTAAAGCTGGAGGTAGTGTTCCCCCCTTGGGATAAAACAATCCAAGTCGTCGGGTACCACTCAAGTAGCGAAAGATGCGCTTAATTGTCTACTAGTGCTTGACATCTGGGCAATGCATAAACCTGCTCATCTGTGAGACAGCAAACTGAATATCTAGCCGAGTAATGCATAAGTAAATCAAGCATCCAATAGCCTGCTGATAGAGAACAACATCAAATGCATCTCGAACATCATGAAGACTCAATTGTAAACCTATCTCCATAGGAGTGGCAATAGGTTTAAAGTCTTTAAGACCAAAACATTGCAATAATGTGTCAATATATTTCATTTGACACAAAGACATTCCACCATCCACTTGCATAAACTGAATGCCCAAATAATGCTACAAATGCCCCAAATCAGACATCTCAAATGAGGCATGCAAATCAGCCTTGAAATCAATAATATGCTTCTCATGAGGACTAGTGAGTAGCATGTCATCAACATAGACAACAATGATCAATGCACATCATTTGCATACTTAACATATAAGGTGCTCTCAGTTGGACTATTCTTAAAACCATGTCGAATCAGATAGGCATGTATCTTTTCATACCAAGCACGTGGTGCTTGCTTTAAACCATATAATGCCTTCTTTAACCTGCACACTTGGTTTTCATCCTTTCTACACAAAGCCACAGGACTAAAAAACATACACTTCTTCATGCAAGTCACCATTCAAAAATGCAGTTTGAATGTCCTACTGATGTGCATTCCAACCATGATGAGTTGTAAGTGCATAGATGCTATGAACAGTAGTCATCCGGCATGTAGGTGCAAAGGTCTCATCAAAATCAATGCCTCTTTCCTGCACACAACCATTTGCAACAAGCCTAGCCTTATACCAGGCAAATGTTCCATCAGGTTTGCTCTTCAGCTTGTATACCCACTTAGTGCCAATGGCCTTCTTTCCAAGAGGCAAGTCACATAAAGAGCAAGTACCATTTTTCATGATAGCATCATATTCAAATCGCATTGCATCCATCCAATGTTCAGAATTTTGTGCTTCACCAAACAAAATAGGCTCAATCTCATCATAGAGACTAGAGGCAGCCATAGCATAGAAATCTGATGCAAAAGAGGCACTATGAGAGCCAGAACGAGTACGATATGACAGAGATGCATCTAATTTGCTATCACACAAAGTCTACACCAGCAATTTTGGCATAATTTTTGCTTCCTCAATATCATATCTCTCATCAACAAGTGCATCATGTAAATCTACATAAAAAATAGATGATCTGCATCATCACATGAAATTTGTAAAGGTTGAGAAGTTGCCTCATCTAGACGAGCACTAGACTGTCCACCTATAAAGAGAGGCAGCAATGTATTATACATGTCTTTGGAGCTAACATATGTCTCCTTAAGACATGAAAGTAATGGCTAAATAGCATATTCCACAAAAACAACATCATGGCTAACCAAAATGCATTTAATCTATGGATGATACAGACGATAACCTTTACTTTTAGAACTATGCCCAACAAAAATACATTTCAACGCTTTATCATCTAATTTTGGGTGATGTTGTTCAGGCACTAATGCATATTCCAAAGAACCAAAAACACGCAAATGAGCAATAGATGGCTTGCGACCATGCCAAGCCTCATATTGAGTGATAGACTACATCGCTTTAGTGGGACACCTGTTAAGTCCATATGTTGCACATGTAGGAAGCAATGATCAAATGGTCCAGTTGCAGCGAATTGATCCTACTCCCTCTTCAAGTAAGAGACGTGGGAATATTGGATAAATCAAGTGCCTCCCATGCAACAGACCAGAGTTTGAACCTCTGCGCAGCAGCACTTCGCATATCTCTTTTAGTAAAGCAAACAAGGAATGAAAAATAAACCAAATCGACGATGATAATCACATAGCTTTTCATGGGTGGATGAGTTAGCGATTGTGTTCGTAGCTTTTAGACATGCTTTATTTTGATTTTTGTGCTTTTAGAGCTTCCTTCAACTATTTAAGGAGGGCAAAGCTCATTATGTGATCATCACACAAGGATCTCCCAAGTGCTCAAGGCTAAGGAGAAGGAGGTGATCAAGATCTTGCAGAAGATCTTTGGAGGCCATCTTGGAGGAGGAGTTCTCACACTCTTGGAGGAGTTTTAGTCACATCTTGCTTATTATTTGGAGGAGATTCTGCTAGCTTACCATCAATATCCATTGTTGATTTACTATGAGTAGCAAGTCTAGTTCCATTCTTACTTGCTAGGTCACTAGTTTCTGATTTAGGTTGATCAGAATTTGGGTTTGTTGTAAAACAGTTCTAAACTGTTCATATTCTCCATATTCTCTCACACATACACACTCTTCATACCTCTTAGGCACACAATCTCTTGTATCTAGTTCCTATTTCTGTCGAGATATAGATATTTTCAGTTTGTATCATATACACACATTGTATTTGTCATTCATAAATAATTTAGGGTAGGTGAGCCTCATAGCTTACCATTACACTTGAAATTTTGTCTGTTCTCTCTCTATCTCTCACTCATCTATTTTTGAGTCTTAAGGTTTGTATATGAAGGTTCATCTGTTGGAAGATCCTATAAACCTGTGATATATTGTTATTGTGGCCCACTACCACTTCCAACATATGGCATTCAGACCTTAGGATACCAACATTAGGTATTAGAGCCTAGTTGACATAGACCATTAACAAGATGAGTGACTATAGACTTGATAATGAAGACAAGATTGGGGGCATGTCTAATTATCCATTGTGGAGTTTTATGATGATGAATCTATTAGTAACAAAGGACTTGTGGAGTATTGTCAATGTCACTTATCCAAGGCCAAGACAAGTCAGAGAAGAGGATACTTCATCTTGTAAAAGAACCTCTATTCCTATTTATGCTCAACAAGAGGTTAGTGAAGAAGAAGAAGAAAATATTTCATCATCAGGAGTCCGTACTACTACCAGGTTATTATATTTTGAAGCTTAAAGATTTTCAAGATCAGTTACTGAATGTTGAAGTCAACATTTTAGATGAAGAGATGGCAAACACACTTGTTAACTCACTTCCATCATTATACCGTGCTTTTGTTACTTCTTTATCTCTATCTGCAAGAGATAAAGAAATTTCATTTGAAGAGCTACAATTCCTATTACTTCAAGATGAAGATCAACAAAAGGGTATGGAAGAGAATGATGAATCCTTGTTATCATCATCGAAGGGTAAGAAGAAGAAGGAGAAAAAGAAGGAGTAGAAGATTCAGCAATCCAAGAAGGAAAGTATGTCTTCTAATCCTAAGTTTTTTGGTTCTACCCCTAATGCTTCCTCTACACCCAAAGAAAAATCTTCAACTACATCTGATTCAAAGAAAGGACTATGCCATTACTGTAAGAAACTAGGTCATTTACATAGCAAAATGCAGAGTAAAGATTTTCAATGAGAAGAAGAAAGCATCAGGTAATAGTGTTGAAGATGATCCAAAACCTAAATCTTCAAAGGTAGATTCATATGCATGTGCTACTATTGAAGAGATGAGCTTTTGATGAGGCAACATTAAATGAAATCTCAGATAATCCTTGAACTTTTAATTCTGGAGCTACTAAGCATATGAAAGGTTGCAAAATGGTATTTTCTTCCCTTTCTAACTCTTCAAGTAGAAGAGTGACCATTGCAGATGGTCATGATTTGGATGTTGAAGGTGTTGGAGAAGTAAACCTAAAGTATAGGGGAGGTGGAAATTTCACAATTTCCAATGTTCTCATTGGATTTACAGTTTTGGAGATATCTACATTTTACTGCTCACTGGTCTATCTCTGCAGAGTCCCGAGAATGGTGGGCATGTTCCAGAAATTGATGAATCTTGTTCTTAGTGCTCAGTCCATCATTTAAAGTGTTTTAACTTGGATTGGGAAACTTCATCAGTCTATTTGCTATGCCTAAAAGGAATTTATCTAATTCTTACCAGGTTGAGAGCACTGTTCAATTTTTCCAGCAGGTGTATGTCCAAAAATAGCAAGTTTTGGGAGCTACTCATCTTGGAACTAGTCTGTCTTGACTTAAACTTTTGGGATACATGTTCCAAAGTACTTGGATGATATTTTGGTCGATTTAGGAAGCTCAAAGGGTCTACTAATGAACTCTGAAGTCTCAGTTGTCTGGTGTGAAGCTGGTTGTAGCAGCACCTACTCATCTTTGGATTGCATCCACCATCTCTCTTCACAGTGGTATCAGAGCATAGTCAAGCTGTTGGAGAAACAATCACTAACTGGACATATATTTGAAGGTCAAATCTTAGGAAGAAAACCCCATGCCTATGTGAAGGGACAAATTCACAAATGTATCATATTTGTAAAGTTAGTTCACTTTAGTTCTAGAAGTTTTTTAAAATCACGGGAATGAGAAAATCTATATAAGTTAGTTTGTATCAACTGACGCGGAGAGAGAGAGAGAGAGAGAGAATAGAGAGAAGAAGTAGAAGAAGGAGTTCATTTTATACGACTGAGAATAGTCGGGCTTCTCTGAGTGAGAAAGCATCTGTAAAACTTCTGAGTTTTCATAGCTGTGAGAAAGAACTGAGTAAAGTTCTGTGTATGAGTCTCTCTCCATCATCTCCATGTTTGCCTACTGTGTGATGAATTCAAAAGTTCAAGTTTTCTGAGCAATTCGATGCCTGGCATCGAATCTTGGCTGATAAGTCATTTTTTCATTCTCTGTGTGTTAACTATTGTTGAATCTTCTAAAAATATGAAGTTTGTGGAGCAACTCGATGCCTGGCATCGAGTTCCAACATAAAATGGATGCCCGGCATCGACTTCTATCATATAAGTCATCTTCTTCATGTGTGTGTAAAATAGAGTGTTTCTGGTGCAGAAAAATAGCCAAAAAAAGCCCAAAGTCGATGCCTGGCATCGACTTGGACTGAAATTCGATGCTAGGCATCGAATTTTTTATTTTTGGACATCAGGAATACTAAAACAGGCAAGATTTCCAGTTTTGGAAGGTCATACAGGGTCATCTTGTGAGGGCCATAACTTGAGTTCTAGAGCTCCGTTTGATGCATATGATAGCTTGTTGGAAAGCTCTACTCTTCTAGTTTTAGCCTATAAAGTTTCATGGAGAAAGCATACTTGAGCTAGGAGAAATTAGCAAAATACTGAAGGTATGTCATTTCGGTGACTAGGAATTTCTGTAGAAGCAAAGTTCTCACTTTAAGCTATCATTTCTCAAAGTTTGGAGTGGCAATGAGTTAATGGTGACCATAGAGGTGTTCTAGTGTCACATTAATTCATTTCTTGTGGTGTTTTATACATCAACAAGTGGTATCAGAGCAGAAAGATTCTCGAGAGCAGAAGACGACAAAGGTACGAGAAGTTTTGTAAAGTTTTCCATTAAAGTTTGAAAGGTGAAGCATTTGAAGACACAAGGCATCAAAAGATTACTTTCGAAGTATCCTCATACACAAAGAACTTCAAAAGGTATTATCCTTTATCCTTTAAGCTCACAGGTTGCAGCAGAATGAAAGAACTATGGCAGATCATATCTCCATTGACAAACTGGACAGAGATAATTACCCCGCATGGGTAATGAGAATGGAAGCCTTACTTATGAGTAAGGATCTCATGGTATATGTAACAGGTGAAGAAGAGAAGCCAGTATTTGAAGATGAAAGCCGACCAAAGAAAGAAGAACTTGATGCTTTAAAGCATTGGCAAAAGAAGGATGCAAGTGCAAAAGCCTACATCTACAATACAATCTCAGATCATTTGCTACCACACATCAGAGGATTGGAATCATCAGAAGATATATGGAATGCATTGGAATATCATTTCCAAAGCACTACTAAAGCACGGAAAGCAAGTCTATGGTCAGAGTTTACAACATTCAAGAAGAAGCCAAGTCAAACCATTAGTGATTATGTCACTAAGATGAAGGATCTAGCAGATAGTCTTGGATCCATAGATGAAGATGTTGAAGATCACAGATTGATTGCTCAACTACTTGCAGGCTTGAGAGGGGATGAAAGGTGGAAACCTTTTGTCTTATCAACAGAACTTTCATTAAATCATTATGTTCCAGATTTGAACCAGTTGCTTGGTTTGATGCTCACATATGAGCAAGACTTGAAGGGAGATGGAGATAAAGGTCAAAGTTCTGCAATGTACATGAAGAATAAGAAGAAAGGAGATAAAGGTAAAGCAAAGGATGAAGAGGAGTCTAATTCTCAAGCTTATTATGCAAGAGGTAAAGGCACTGGCAGAGGAAGAGCAAGAGGTTTTGGAAGAGGAAGAGGTAATCAAAATAACAACAAAAAGGCGTGCTGGATCTGTGGATTGAGTAATCATTTGGCTCATGACTGTTGGCACAACCAACAAGGATCAAACCAGAATCAAAACAACAATAGCAGAGGTCGAGGTGGAAGATATCAAAGTAATTTTCAAAGAGGTAGACAAAGTCAAAGAGGAGGCTATGGTAGAGGTGGAGGAAGAAGTTGGGGACAGAATCAATCCTACAACACCACCTACTACAACTATGCAAATGACACACAGAATGAAAGTCATACATCATTGATGATGAATTCAATCAGCACATCAGACAAAGAAGATCTAAAGGTATTTTACATTGACTCTGGATGTTCTAATCATTTGTCAGGAAACATAGAATTGATGTCAGATTTGGAAAAAGGCATTTCTAGTCACACAGTTCAAACTGGTGATAATACAAGACATAGTGTACATTCAATTGGAAAAGTGAAATGCAAGAGTGGAGCAGATTTGCTAACCAATGTTTTGTATGTTCCTACAATACCTAAAAACTTGATTAGTGTGGGACAG
Organism: Ceratopteris richardii; assembly: GCA_020310875.1. Classification (NCBI taxonomy): domain Eukaryota; kingdom Viridiplantae; phylum Streptophyta; class Polypodiopsida; order Polypodiales; family Pteridaceae; genus Ceratopteris; species Ceratopteris richardii. The sequence continues at coordinate 111,817,325 of CM035406.1, forward strand.
ATAGTTGAAAAAGGTTTTCAAGTCAGGTTTACAAATGAAGGAGTATTTGTGGAAGATCCAGAGAATGGATATAATCAGATTGTCTCTGGTAAGAAAGAAGGTAGACTCTTTACTTTAAGAGTGCAAGGGAACATTGGTCAAGCTTTGCTCACACATGGTGAAGCAGTGATTACAGAACTTGATCTCTGGCATAAGAGATTAGGTCATTTCAATGAAAGAGGAATTAAAGCTATGGTTGCTAATCAGTCTGTACTAGGATTACCAAATGTGCAAAGTCAACATATGGTTTATAAATGTGAAGCATGTCAAATGGGTAAAGCACACAGGTTACCATTTCAAAAGAAAGGATTCAAACATGATGGAGTACTTGAGCTCATTCATACAGATGTATGGGGACCAACAAAAGAAGGATCTATCAGTGGCTCAAGGTATTATGTTCTTTTCATTGATGATGCTACAAGATGGATAACATTATATGTTTTGAAGGAAAGATCAGAAGTGTTTGGAGCTTTCAAGCATTTTCATGCATATGCAGAGAGAGTCACAGGTCAAAAGCTTAAGAGACTGAGGTCTGATGGAGGGGGAGAATACTTCTCCCAAGAGTTCAATGATTATCTTTGGAATGCAGGTATTAAGAGAGAAATAACTTGCAGGTATACACCACAACAAAATGGTGTAGCAGAAAGAAGGAACAAGACTTTGGTTGAGTTTGCTAGAGCTATGCTAAAGGAGAAGAACTGTCCAAATTATCTTTGGGCTGAGGCTGTAAATACAGCTACATATCTTGTGAATAGATTACCATGTGCAGCTCTGAATGGAATGACTCCATATGAAGCTTGGTGGGGTAAGAAACCAACAGTAGATCATTGTAGAGTGTTTGGATCAATTGCATATGCTTATGTGCCATCACAACTTAGGCATAAACTTGAACCAAAGGCAGAAAAATATGTGTTCATTGGTTATGATGAAAAGCAGATGGGTTACAGGTTGTGGAATCCTTTAACCAAACAATTTCTCGTTTCTAGAGATGTTACATTTGATGAACAGAAAAGTTGGTATGCAGATCAAAGTCATACAGCTGAAGAATTTGAAGAAGAGGTAAGAAGATGTGAGAAAGGAAAATCAATTGTGCAGGTAAATAGAGATGAAGACTATATGCAAGCAAGTACATCCAGAAGTGGATTAACAAGAAGGAATGAAGAAGCTCCTATATTTGATGAAGAAGTGTATCCAGACACATATGAAGAATGTGAACCAAGAAGGTCAAGCAGGACTAGAAGACAACCAGAAAGGTATTCTTATGATACTTCTTACATAACTCAGAAGAACTATGCATATATGGTCAAAGATGATGAAGAACCTCAGAACTATGATGAAGCTAAAGGTAAGAAGCAATGGGAAGAAGGAATGAAGGAAGAGTTCAATGCACTGGAGGAGAACAAGACATGGGAACTTGTTCCTAAACCAAATGGTAAGAAAGTAATTGGAAATAAATGGGTTTATAAAGTGAAGAAGCTTGCAGATGGAAGTATAGCCAGATACAAAGCTAGATTGGTGGTGAAAGGCTATGCCCAGACCTATGGCATAGATTATGATGAGACATTCAGTCTTGTAGCTAAGATGTCAACTATAAGGACAATCATTGCTATTGCAGCTTCAAAAGGATGGACCCTAAGTCAATTGGATATAAAAAATGCATTCTTGAATGGATACATATCAGATGAGGTATACATGGAACAACCTCAAGGGTTTATAGATTCCAGGTATCCAAATTTTGTTTGCAGGTTGAGAAGAGCATTGTATGGATTGAAGCAAGCTCCAAGAGCTTGGAACTATAGACTGGTGAAGTATCTCAATGATCTTGGATATCAAAGTTCAAAAGCAGATTCAAGTCTACTTATCAAAAGAACAGAGGAAGGTACAATCTACATTTGTATTTATGTAGATGACATTATAATCACAGGTACTTCAGATGAAGGAATCAAGGAGGTAAAGAGATTACTTGAGAAAGAGTTTAAGATCAGTGACCTAGGAAAGTTATCATACTTTCTTGGAATGGAAGTTACTTATACAGATCATGGCATATATGTGTCACAAGAAAGGTATCTTCTGAACTTGTTGAAGAAGTTTGATATGGAAAATTGCAGAGAAGCTTCAACTCCACTTGAAGTTAATCACAAGCTCAGTAAATATGATGGTGCAGACTACAAAGATATGAGGAAGTATCAATCTCTTGTGGGTAGTTTGATTTATGCTACACTAACAAGACCTGATCTTAGTTATGCAGTGGGAGTTTTGTCACAATTCATGCATTGTCCAAAGGACCCACATTGGATTGCAGGTCAAAGAGTTCTCAGATATATCAAAGGAACTGTAAAGGAAGGATTATATTATCCTTTTACATCAGATTTGAAGTTGAGAGCCTACAGTGACTCAGACTGGGCAGGTAATCAAGATGACAGGAGATCAACTCATGGTTACATGATATACATTGGTGATAAGCTTGTAAGTTGGTGTTCCAAGAAACAACATACAGTAGCATTATCATCAACTGAAGCAGAGTACAAAGGACTTGTGGAAGCAGCTAAGGAAGTCATATGGATGCAGACATTGTTCAAGAGCTTAGGCATTGATCAAGGTACACCTACAATACATGGAGATAATATGAGTTCACTTTATCTTGCAGCAAATCCAGTATTTCATGCAAGGACAAAGCACATAGAGATACAATATCATTTTCTCAGAGAAAAGGTAATGGAGAAGGAGGTTGAAGTGGAGTACATTTCTACTAAAGATCAGTTAGCAGACATAATGACAAAGAGCTTGGATGGTGTGAAGACCAGCAGATTCAAAAGCATGGCAGGAGTAAAAGAAAAGAAGATGATATGAAGAAACAGGGAATGTCAATTAGTGATTGAGGGGGAGCTGTTGGAGAAACAATCACTAACTGGACATATATTTGAAGGTCAAATCTTAGGAAGAAAATCCCATGCCTATGTGAAGGGACAAATTCACAAATGTATCATATTTGTAAAGTTAGTTCACTTTAGTTCTAGAAGTTTTTTAAAATCACGGGAATGAGAAAATCTATATAAGTTAGTTTGTATCAACTGACGCGGAGAGAGAGAGAGAGAGAGAGAGAGAATAGAGAGAAGAAGTAGAAGAAGGAGTTCATTTTATACGACTGAGAATAGTCGGGCTTCTCTGAGTGAGAAAGCATCTGTAAAACTTCTGAGTTTTCATAGCTGTGAGAAAGAACTGAGTAAAGTTCTGTGTATGAGTCTCTCTCCATCATCTCCATGTTTGCCTACTGTGTGATGAATTCAAAAGTTCAAGTTTTCTGAGCAATTCGATGCCTGGCATCGAATCTTGGCTGATAAGTCATTTTTTCATTCTCTATGTGTTAACTATTGTTGAATCTTCTAAAAATATGAAGTTTGTGGAGCAACTCGATGCCTGGCATCGAGTTCCAACATAAAATGGATGCCCGGCATCGACTTCTATCATATAAGTCATCTTCTTCATGTGTGTGTAAAATAGAGTGTTTCTGGTGCAGAAAAATAGCCAAAAAAAGCCCAAAGTCGATGCCTGGCATCGACTTGGACTGAAATTCGATGCTAGGCATCGAATTTTTTATTTTTGGACATCAGGAATACTAAAACAGGCAAGATTTCCAGTTTTGGAAGGTCATACAGGGTCATCTTGTGAGGGCCATAACTTGAGTTCTAGAGCTCCGTTTGATGCATATGATAGCTTGTTGGAAAGCTCTACTCTTCTAGTTTTAGCCTATAAAGTTTCATGGAGAAAGCATACTTGAGCTATGAGAAATTAGCAAAATACTGAAGGTATGTCATTTCGGTGACTAGGAATTTCTGTAGAAGCAAAGTTCTCACTTTAAGCTATCATTTCTCAAAGTTTGGAGTGGCAATGAGTTAATGGTGACCATAGAGGTGTTCTAGTGTCACATTAATTCATTTCTTGTGGTGTTTTATACATCAACACAAGCAACATGGGAGATGGATTTCCATCATTAATTGACAAATTGGATCGAAACAACTACCTGGCATGGTCTCTAAGGATGGAGGCTTACCTTCAAGGGAGGAATCTATATGGATTCATATCCGGAGATGAAGCAATGCCAACCATGAGGAACAAAGGGCAACCATCACATGAAGAAGTGGAAGGACTTTCGAATTGGTCTTCGAAGGATGCACTTGCAAGGTCCTATATTCTAAACTCAATCTCTGATTTTCTTTTACCTCATGTCAAGGGATGCAAGACATCAAGGGAGACCTAGAATGCACTTGCTTCTTTCTTCTCTTCCAACACTCGAGCAAGGAAGAACCAATTGTGGATGGAGTTCACAACAATGAAGAAAAGCCCGAAGCAAAATGTGATTGATTATGTCACAAAGATGAAGGAGATTTCTGACCAACTTGGAAGATTGGAGAGTTAATTGAAGAGGAGCAAATCATTAGACAAATCATAAATGGAATCAAAGCAGACGACAAGTGGGAGTCATTCACAACAGCCATGGATTTATACATGGATATGCATGTACCCGACCTCAACACACTCATGGGCCAACTCTTCACTCATGAAGCAAAGATTAGCAAAGATGGTGAGTCCTCAAGAGGTAATCAAACTTCTGCCTTATATTCTGATAAAGCTAAGGTCAAGGACAAGTCAAAGAATAGGAAGAATGAAGATAAAGGTAGCTCTTTCCAAGCAAACTTTGCAGGTAGAGGAAGAGCTAGAGGAAGAGGCAGAGGTGGAAAGCAAGGCAGGGGGAGATTCCAATCATCTCAAGCTTGCAATATATGTGGCTTATCTAGCCATACTACTGAAGAATGTTTTGAGGAACCCGAGCAACTCAAGAGGAAGAGGATTCAATAGAGGTGGCTATGGATCAAATAGAGGCAAGTACAATGGAGGCTACAACAACAACTACTACAACAACAATTACAACAACAACAACTATCAAAGTGGCCATAGAGGAAGGAGAGACTACAATAACTATGCAAAGGACCAAAGTCAAGAAGATTCATTATTGATTATGAATCTATCAGTGAAGAAGGGTAAGGATGATGATCACATATTTTACATTGATTCGGGATGCTCAAACCATGTAGCAGGAAATGTGGCTTTACTTTCTGATTTGGAAGATCCTCATAACAAGCATGAAGTTTAGATAGGAGATGACACAAAGCACTCAGTGGAGAAGATAGGTAATGTGAAGACATCATATGGGAATATGAACCTCTTAAGCAAAGTCTTGTATGTCCCTACAATTACCAAAAATTTAATAAGCGTTGGACAGATTGTTGAAAAAGGATTGCAGGTTGATTCAACCGATTTGGAGCATATGTTGAAGACCCAAGGCAAGGCTTTCGAAGGATTGCCAAAGGAGAAAAGACAGGAAGGCTTTTCACTTTTGAAGTGGAAGATACAAAGAACATAGCTTTGTTTAGCTATGGATCTCAAACTCTAACAGAGTTGGAGATATGGCACAAAAGGCTTGCTCACATTGGTGAGAGGACACTCAAACAAATTTGCAAGGACCAAAGTGTACTTGGTTTGCCTAATATCACAAGGCAACACATGATTTATAAGTGTGAAGCTTGTCAACTCGGCAAGGCTCATAGACAACCTTTCAATAAGAAAGAATATATGTATCAAAATCCTTTGGATCTAGTGCACACGGATGTGTGGGGTCCAAGTAAGGAGCCATCTATATCAGGCTCAAGATATTATGTGTCTTTCATAGATGATTGTAGCAGGTGGACCATTCTGTTTTTCACGAAGCACAAGGATGAAGTGTTTAATTGCTTTAAAAAGTATATTGCTCTTGTTGAAAACCAAACAGGTAGGACTTTGAAAAGACTCAGATCAGATGGTGGAGGAGAATACTTCTCTTCTGAATTTGATGCCTTCTTGCATGAAAGAGGCATTAAAAGGGAAGTCACTACAAGGTATACACCTGAACTCAATGGTGTAGCAGAGAGGAGAAACAGAGCTATTGTCGAAGCTGTAAGGTCCATGCTCAACAAAAAGGGATTGCCAAACTACCTATGGGCAGAGGCTGTGTCTATAGCCACATATCTCATAAATAGACTTCCATCTAAGTCACTAGATGGAACAACTCCATATGAAGTGTGGAATGGAAGAAGACCTAGTCTAGAGCATTGTAAAATCTTTGGATGCGTAGCCTATGCTCACATTCCTTCTCAAGTAAGAGGGAAATTGGATCCCAAGACAGAGAACTGTGTATTCATTGGTTATGATCAAAACCAAAAAGGATATAGATTGTACAATCCAACCAATAAAGGATTTTCTGTGAGTAGAGATGTAATTTTTTATGAAAACAAATCATGGTTTGATGATGACAGGAAAGTGAAGCTGCCATATGACTTGGATGAGGATTTTCCATCACTTCAACCAAAGGAGCCAAAGCAGATTGAAGAAAGTGATTCGGAGATTGACCTAGAAGACTTGGAAAGACTAAAGCTATGGAAGAACAAAGGTAAAGCAAAGATGCAGGATGCTACATATGGACCCGAGATCTCACATCAACCACTTAGAAGGTCTTCAAGGGAGAAGAAGAAACCAGAGAGGTTTGGTTATGATACTTCTTTGGTCACCAAGCACTCAATCTACATTGAAAAGGATTCAACCAATGAAGAACCTACCACATTCGAAGAGGCACAAAGCAAGAAAGCTTGGAGAGATGCAATGGATGAAGAAATGGAAGCCTTGAAGGAGAATGACACTTGGGAGCTTGTACCTAACAAGCCATCTATGAAGGTAATTGGATCTCGATGGATATACAAAATCAAGAGGAATCCAGATGGAAGTATAAATAGACACAAAGCAAGGTTAGTTGCTAAAGGGTTTGCTCAAACCCATGGTATTGATTATGAAGAGACTTTCTCTCCTGTTGCAAAAATGCCTACAATTAGGGTTCTCATTAGTCTTGCTGCATCTAGAAATTGGAATCTCCATCAACTTGATGTAAAGAATGCTTTCTTGAATGGATGGATTTCTGAGGAAGTGTATATGGCACAACCTCCTGGATATGAGGATGCACATCATCCTAACTATGTATGCAAACTAAAGAAATCTTTGTATGGATTGCAGCAAGCTCCAAGAGCTTGGAATTTCAGATTGTTTATTTATGTGTGTATGTTGATGATATTATTATCACAGGCAATGATCTTGAAGGAATCAAACAGGTAAAGACTCAAATGAAGGAGGAGTTCAAAATAAGTGACCTCGGACCACTCACTTATTTTCTTGGATTGGAGTTAATCTACATAGATTCAAGTATATACATCACACAAAGGAAGTATGTGCATGATATGCTCGTCAAGTTCAAGATGGAAAATACCAAGTGTGCAGGTACACCTATGGAGCAAAATCATAAGCTTAGTGCTTATGAAGGAGAGCCAATTGAAGACATCACAAGCTATCAAAGCTTGGTTGGAAGTTTGAACTATGCAACTCTCACAAGGGTGGATATATGCTATAATGTTAGCATATTGAGTCAGTTTATGCATAAGCTGAGAAGACCACATATGGAAGCGGCCAAGAGAGTCCTCAAGTACCTAAAGGGGACCATGAATGAAGGTTTGTTCTATTCATTTACTTCAGATATTGAGCTAAAGGTCTACTCAGATGCAGATTGGGCCGGATCTAGAGATGATAGAAGAAGCACATCCAGGTATATATCGTTTGCAGGCTCAAAAATCATTTCTTGGTCATCGAAGAAGCAACCAACCGTGGCATTATCTTCTGCTGGAGCCGAATATAGAGGTTTGGCTAATGCAACTCAAGAAATCATGTGGTTAAAGTCTTTGTACACGGTCTTGGACTTCATTCTTCAACACCTCGCATTTTTGGTGACAACACAAGCTCACTACATCTAGCAGCTAATCCGGTATACCATGCTAGAACCAAGCATATCGAAGTCCACTACCATTATGTAAGGGAGAAGCTTATGAGCAAGGATATTCAACTATCCTATGTCTCTACAGATATGCAATGTGCCGACATGTTGACTAAAGCTCTTAATGGTACAAAGTTAAGTAGATTCAAGTTGATGATTGGCTTGCAGGAAATCAAGGACAATTGAAGACTTATTTGGAGGCCAAGCATGTTAGGCTTGAGGGGGATCTATTGGTGCATTTTACCCAAGCCTACATGCTTGATATGCTTGATATTATGATCATTTTTAAGTCACATGTGTATTCATGTGAACACCTCTTGTAAAAGAGTTCATTTTTATCTCTTGTATTTGAAAAAAAGAAAAAAGGAAAAGAATGGCTTACCTCATGCATGATGTAAAAGCAAAGTCGTGGCTCTATCTACCTAAAACCACAAATTTTTGAGCTGAGGGAATGTGTCCTAACTTTGGGGATCACTTTTAGGTGGAGCCATTCGAATTCGAATTCAAAACTCCCTCCAAGAATAGCTATAAAAAGAGCAAGAAGGAAGAGGCGATTAGCAAGCCTTGTACGTGACCACTCCATGTCATTTTGTAGAGATTGAAGAGCTTACTTCATAGCTCTATCATTCTACTCCCATTGTGCAAAGATTCATTGCCAATGTGGTTGTAATCATATGTGAATCTATACATTTGTCATTATCTACTTCTCCGTTTTGTTCTCTGCTATACTCACTAAGAGTAGTGACTTCTAAAGGTCATATCTCGAGTTACACTCAACTTTTTTCAATGTTTTAACATGCACTGGATAGCTCTTACTATCTAGTTTTTGCCTATAAATTTTCATGGTCATTGGATTTACAGTTTTGGAGATATCTTCATTTTACTGCTCACTGGTCTATCTCTACAGAGTCCCGAGAATGGTGGGCATGTTCCAGAAATTGATGAATCTTGTTCTCAGTGCTCAGTCCATCATTTAAAGTGTTTTAACTTGGATTGGGAATCTTGCTCAGTCTATTTGCTATGCCCAAAAGGAATTTATCTAACTCCTACCAGGTTGAGAGCATTGCTCAATTTTTCCAACAGGTGTATGTCCAAAAATAGCAAGTTTTGGGAGCTAGTCATCTTGCAACTAGTCTGTCTTGACTTAAACTTTTGGGATACATGTTCCAAATTACTTGGCTGATATTTTGGTGGATTTAGGAAGCTCAAAGGGTCTACTAATCAACTCTGAAGTCTCAGTTGGCTGGTGTGAAGCTGGTTGTAGCAGCACCTACTCATCTTTGGATTGCATCCACCATCTCTCTTCACACTTTGTACACTGATGTTTTATCCCACGTTCAGCCAAAGATGCATTAAATTTAGAGGATAAAATGTGTTTAAAGCACATAAACACTTCGGAATTTGCTTTGAGTGGATATGCACATGCCTTCTTGGAAAAATCATCAATGAAAGTCACGAAGTAAAGATAGGTCTCGAAAGAGGGTGTCTACATAGGACCACAAACATCACTATGAACAAGCTACAATCTTTGAGTAGCTCAAACTGAACCATCTTTTGGGAATGAGGAATGCTGCATTTTGCCCAAAATACAACCTTCACATACATGTTTTCTGGGTGCCTCAAGTTTGGACAAAGAGTACACCATTCAAATTTCTACAGGCATAGCAGACTAGCAAAATTTAGAGGACCAAAGCGTCCGTGCCAAAGCTTTGCATCTGAAATAGCCTGAGAATCATGTACTGCACATGCCAAATCATTCACAAATTTTTCATAGTCTATGAGCTTATACAGCCTACAATATAAAATGTCAGTAGCAATAATCACATCACCATTTGACAAATCATGAATTGTACATCTGTCATCAACAAATTTCACAACCAAGCCAATCTTGCTAAAGCTAAAACTGATAACAGATTCTTCTTGATCTTTGGCACAAATAAAGCATCCGACAAAGTAAAAGAACTGCCATCAACAGTAGTCAGAGTGATCTAACCAAGTCCCATGATAGGATAAGAGTTGTTGTTGCATGTGGTAGTATTCCTTGTAGGGGCAGGCTTGAGTGAAGTGAAGAAACTAAGCTGCAAGGTAATATGTTTGTTTGCCCCACTATAAAAGTACCAAACATCTGAGTCTACTACAGACATACACTGTTCAGGAGAAGATGGGTCAAAACTGCAAACATTAGTAAACACCCATTCTTCATTCTACACTAGATTAGCATACTTTGTTTTTGGAGTAGAGGCCTCTGCAACAACCATTCCAACCTCTTTTTTCTTTGCCTATTTAGCAGCTAGTTTTGGACAGTTCTTTATGATATGATCCTTTCCTTTATAGTACTTACAAAGGAATTTTTTCTTTTTTTATTTCTTCTCATTTTTGTCTTGCTTCTTCAAATGGGAAGCATTTGCAAATTTCTGCTTACCAGTAGATGAGCTCCATTTACCTTTGCCCTTTTGACTAGCTAGGAAAACTTGATCTACAATATGCATAATGGACATGTTTTACCTAGATTGATCTTCTTGCAACAGAACAGAGACTAACTCCTCAAATGTCAAGGAATTTGGATTGCCTTTCATCATCAAACAAAGAGTAGAAGCAAAACTCTAATATGAATCAAGAAGACCATTCAGAACGGTCTACGTAAGTGAGCTATCTGATATAATTTCATCATCAAAAATCAAATGTTCCTTCAAGTCTTTGATCTTTGTCAAAAAATTATCCATAGAATCACCTTCATTCATATGCTCACTCTCCAACTATTTTCGGAGGTAAGAAACACGAGCCTCATTCCTAGCCTAGTACAATGTGATGAGTGTATCCCAAGCATCCTTAGTTATTCTGCAAGAGCAAATGTGAGGAATAATGGCACGTTTGACAGACAAGGCTATCAATGCATGTGCCTGAACATCTCTGCCATCCCAACAAATTTGCTCTATAGTAGGTGCAGTAGAAACCACAACACAAATAGGAACATGAAGAATATCGTCATCTTCAATGCCATCTACATCAGCTTTAGTACATGTATTTGCAGGTGTAATAGGATGTTTTTCAACACCCTGCACAATATTCCACTGTCCTTTTGCGACCAATACATGACACATCATATAAGCCCACAATGGGTAATTCATACCATCCAACTTATCCTCAATAGCCAACATACAAATTACATCACTGTTTTCAACATGTCCATTAACTAAAATACCTTGATGTAGAAAAATGACTATATCTGGAAAAGTTGAATAGAACCACCCTGTCGAGTTATACTAAACCTATAGCAAAATTTGAGATGCTTATACTGGCGAATCGAAACTTGTATATATTTTTGGCACAAAAAGATAAAATAGCTTGCACAAGCACTACAATAGTGCATTCGGATGTCGAAATGAGCTTAGATCGCAATTTCAGTACCACATAGAAAAGCTGTTTTGATCTTCTAATCACCCTAAGTATGCACACCAAATTTTATGCGATTCTAAGATTGTGACCAGAGGGGTGTTGACGATGCCCTAAATGAAGCAGCAACCTGCTCTGATACCAATTGTTGGAGTTCAAGGTCTTCGAAAGCACGCGAAAAACACAAGGAAGAAGAAGAAGCTTGGAGCACAACACACAATACTGAAATGTATTACTACTAGAATGTACAAAGATAAGTAACTTGTTAGGGCAATAGGTGTATATACAAGTCGGGGGAAAAACCTCCTAAAGAGGGAAAAAAGTGCCCCAGCAGTCCTAGTGTGTTCACACACATCACTACCTAAATATATCAACAACAACACTATTCTATTGAGGGCTATGTGCCATTGTGAGTTGATGCTTGATTCCTTTACTCTTGAAAAAATCTTCAAGATCTATTGATGTGAACTTGTCACTCTTGTCTATCCTAAATTTCTTCATCTTCTTGCTTGTTTCAGTTTCAACGAGCTGAAGACATTTCTTAAACTTACCAAAAGCTTGAACCTGATCATGAAGGAAGTACAACCACATCTTCCTGCTATAGTTGTCGACAAGTAACATGAAGTAGGAAGATCCACCCAAGGCCTGTATTTTCTCACACAAGTTAGCATACATCAACTCTAGAGGATAGTTTGATACGTTCTTGCTTTCATGTGGAAATGCCTTCCTTTTTTGCTTGCCCATCATGCAAGCTTTACATGGTTCCTTCATTTCTGCAATTGATGGTAGGTTTTCAACCATACCATGTGATGTATCTCCTTTAATACAAGGTATCTAATGTGGCTGAATTTCTCATGCCATAGCTTACTTGTGCCCACACTTGTAGTGATTGAAAGTGCGGACAACTCATACAAGTTGTTCCTTCTTATGCCAATTCCAACAATGTTGTTTTTACTATCTTAGCTCCTTTGTTACTAAAACATACTTAATGACTTAATCAGTTATAAAAGCTATTGAAAGTAGATCTTGTTTGATTTGTGGAACATATAACACATTTGAAAGCTTTTTGACATCCCCATTAGAGTTAATAAAAGAAATTGTACCTTCCCCCTCTACAGGACATCTTGCATTGTTGCCTACCTTTATTCTGATGGGTTCCTTTAGAGGATGTAAGGAACTATAATGGTCTTTTTTGCTCGTCATGTGATGAGAAGCACCACTGTTCGACACCCATGACTCATCTATTCCTAAAGCTTTAGTAGAGGAGCATACCTTCTCTATCATAACAAATAACTCAAGCTTTATTTCTATAGTGTTGGTAGACTCCTTGCCCTTGCCACCTTTTGAAGAGCCCTTCTTCTCTTTTGCTTTCTTGACGTGACAATCTTGGATTTTATGGCATTTCTTCTTGTAGTGGAAACACTCTCCCCTGAACTTCTTTTTCTTGTTCTTTGTTTTGTCCCCATCTTTTGAAGAGCCCACTTTTCCTCCTTTGGCATTTGCTGTGAATGCAACATGTCCTTTGTTGTCAGCGCTCCTTACCTTGAGCCGAAGCTCCACCTCGATGAGTAAGGCATTGAATTCTTCAAAAGTTAGTGGTTGAGATCTCATTTGGGTACTAAGAGTAGTTACCAAACCATTAGACTTTGGTCGATAGATTTGAAGCCAATGATAAGCTATCTCCTCACTTGACTTTTATACACTTGCTCCTACCATTTGATCTCATAGATTCTTTATGCAACTGATAAACACCTCTTTAGTCTCCCCATTAGCAAATCTTTCTATTGTTAGCTGATTACGCAAGTTCTGAATTCGTGCTTGATCACAGGATCCATATTGTTTCTCCATATGTTATATGTTTCACATGCTTTGGTAGTATGTTGAATGAGAGTGAGAACACTCTCAGTAGTACTTGTAACTAGAGCATAGAGTGCATCTACTTTCTACGTTTCCATGCAAATAGAAGATCCACATCAAGAGAAATCATTCGACCTAGATTATTTGGATCACGTGTTGCTTGGGGCTTATGATCAATCCTAAGAACAATCTCCAGAAGCTCATACGAATCAAGGATAGAAGTGGTTTTAAACTTCTGCAAGGTGTAGTTTGTACCATCAAGTTTACCTTCTATCAATTGGTGGTCATATCCACAATGAATAGCATCATTGTTGCTCTTGCGTCTGCTCCACCTACTCCTTTTGATGAACCACCTTGATTCCCAATTGCAGATGATGATGCACCATTTGACATCTTCTCTCTTTTTTCATTGAAACCTCTGCAACCTCTACATTTTTGCTTCTGCACCATTGAGAGCCTCATGTGGAATAGACCACTAATACCATGTAAGAAAATAATAACACAACCGAATAGACCAGTAGACAGAGTTGAGAGAAAAGTGCAGACAAAGATAAACACAGACTAAGAGATAGAGAACTCAAATTCTCAAATTGCTGAGAGTAATGCAGCTACAGTGATGATGTTATCCACCCATGCCCTCCTAAACTGGAGCTTAGATTGTGATCTAGATAGACTCTAGATGAAGGTCTTACTAGGATGCAATGTTATGTAAAGCTCAACATGGGCCATACTTATATAGCTTTTACAAGGGGAGTGGGTATAGATAAACATAGTTGGGAGATATAAAATAGTTAGCAAAATATACAATCTAAAAATATCTCCATGATCAAAATTCCTATAGTCTCCATCCTACAAGCCAAGTGGATAGGCCCCCCATACCTCACAGAAGTGGGCAAGCCCCCATCTGCACTCCCCCCATTACCTTGAATGGCAACCCAATGGCCTAGAATTTTATGCCCTACCAAACCTAAAGGCTAGGATCACAAAGATCATCTATTACCCTCAACCATCATACATAGACCTCATCTAACTTGGAATTTAGGATTCCACAAATGTTCAAGTTCTTACAATGGCTTCTCCTCACAATGGGGGCCTTACAACTTAGAGCACCATGGATCATTTTTTGGTCACTTGAGGGTGGAGAATTGAGTGTATTTAACATGCTATAGTTCAAAGCTCTATTCATTAGTGCAATACCGATTATTTCTATCTTATGATGTTTTTTTATTTCAGCTTCATCACATTTTATTACAAATTTCAAAAGGCCATAACATTCATTTTCTTTATATCATAGAATTGAACCATATATGTTTAAATTCTCCTATTATCTATCCACATATTGTTAAATGCATTGTAATTAAAATGTAAAGCCTGCTTTCCTACCTCATAATTCATATTTCCATGAATATGTTTATAATCACGAAAGATGAATCTGATTTCTTATTCAAGCAGAGCCAACACTTTCCTACAGGATGAGGTCTAGGCAATCCAAAGTGTTTTACTTTTTTAAATTTAAGAAATTACCACCAAACTTTCAAAATTTTTCTATAGCCCTTTCTATTCACTCCAACACCATCACAAACCTCTTGAGTTTGAGATGGATCTAATAAAAAATTCATTTCTTTCATAAGTTTTTAAAAAATAAATTGTTTTAAGCATGCATTCTCATATAATTTCAATAGTTTTAGAACATCATGTTGGTTCATAATCTCATTAGAAATGTACAAGCTGAAAACTGCTCAATATGTTTAAACCTAACACATTTATTACATAATCTTTTGTGCTTTTCATTCTCTTTTTCTTTTTACCATATTTTTCAATCAAATATAAAAAAGGCTTTATTCGTTTTGAACTCATTCTCAATCCTCTAGGAGCTTCTTTAATTTGTTTAAAACCTCCTATCTCAAGAGTCGAATGCAACAATTTTTTTCCTAGATCCTTCTGATGTAATGTATTTTGTAGATAGTTTATGTATTGCATGTACTTCTTTAGCAAGTCCCAGAGCCTTGAACAATATCCACATAAACTATCATCACCATTACCCACAAATCTAATAATACCACAAAGATTATGGAAGGGTAGTACCTTCGATTTCAAGGATCAATTGGATAAAAAGCTCCATGATTTTTGCCTTCTTTGTGTGCTTCAATTTCACAAGGTTGTACCTTTCTCATAATTGCATACTCATGACTTAGCACAATATTGGTATGGGGCTTATCACAAAGAGTTCTTCTAGTTGAAAGTTTGGTGAAAGTTTTTGGATTGACGTTCTTCATGGCAAAAGCATCTAGAATTATGAAAAAACGTGAAATCGGTCTTCTTTGGAGAGTAGAGTAAACAAGTGGACCATGTCTTAAACACACACTATATAGGTCGAAAGACAAGAGGGAAAGTTCAAATTCGCAAAATGTTTGATAGACACAAACTTTGAGGAATATCACTTTTCATTATTTTCACACAAACTTTCTCTCTCATCCGAAACTAATGTATTTGTGTAAGAAACATTTTAAATGAACCTACACGGAACTTTTAAAGATGGTTTGACAAAATTAATCTAGATTAAGCACAACTAAATGAAATCTTTACACGGTCCAATTTTTTGTCGTTTTTTGCCCTAATGGATGAGCATATGGTTCTTACAATATCACACAATAACTTCTACAACGATTGGATCAATGATTAAACTTCAAACCATCATATCGTACATCTTGCTGAAAGGAAAGACTCACGATCAAATCATATAGTATCAGGAGCTATCATCAATCAGTGAGTTGAGATCCGTGATGGAATCGTTACACCTCCTTGGCGATGAGCACATGGTTCTTGAGGTATTGTGTTGTGCAAAGATCAAATCAAATGATTAAACTTTGGGTGATCATATCGTAAATCTCCTAAATCGGTGAAGCAAACAATGCCCAAGGATTCAATCTACTCAAGAGTCAAATGCAATAGAATTAACATCATCCACAGATATACTAAGGTGACCTAGCCAAAAAAGAAAGGCCAAAAGATCTCCTCCATTGTATGTGTTATGTGCAACTATCATATTCACAGCATCACCAAAATATTATTCATCGATTTTCATTGATGACCTTGAAAATGGATAAAGCAAGAGCTCAAGGAGAGTAGTCAGAGGTTCTGTCTTGAAGGGGATATGGCTTGAATTCCATGGAAAGAATGATCTTGGTTCTACTATGGCTTTATGTGACATGCTAGTGGTAGTGGGTTGTCTTGAGCATCATGTGTACAACACCATCGAGGTGAAGAAAAGTGGTCCAGTTGAGTCTATTAAATACATTGAAAAGCACAAACTTTCAAATTGCAGCCTTCATAGTATGTGTGCACTATGAACGCAACCTAGCCTATTCCTAGTGATCTTTCTGATTAACTCTTTAAAACACACCATCACAAAATATAAAATCAGTCAGAATCAGTCAATTCAAACACACTGTTAGAGAAAACTAGATAAGCCATCTTGATCAACTAATATAAATTCGTACACAACTTATGCTAGTCAGTGAGTAGTCACTCCCATGGTTGGGTATCCAATGCAGCACCATGGATTCAAAAAAAAATTGAAAGACCATGAATTTTAGTAATCACACCATCCCACCATACCTTATCGTGGCAAGAGAGATTGCGAGTTTGGGACATCTCGTGCTAAAGGCTAGCAAAATTGTATGTACTTTACAGAAATTAATCATGCATTTGGTAGTTAGTCATGGAAAATTGTGTTAATTGTTTAGAGTTTCAGATAGCTACTCCTCCTCAGACCTCTAGGCCCCTAGTCCAAAGTCTTGATTCTCGATCACTTTTATAAAAGAAGTTGGTATGGATAGATGTAGTCGAGAGATATAAAATACTCGACAAAATATACAATATGACAATATCTCCATGACTAGAAGTCCTACCGTCTTGGCCCTATGGACCAAGGGTTACCATCAATGGTCACAGATAGACCTCCTCTAACTTGGAATTTAGGGTTCCACAAATGTCCAAGCTTTCACAATGGCTTCTCCTCATAGTGGGCGACTTACAACTTAAAGCACCATGGAACATTTGTGTTCACTTCAGGGTGGAATATTCAATATATCTAACACCCCCCTCTATGTCCACCCTCTAGTGAACTATCTTCTTGGTCTAATGCCAAGCTTTGGAAAGTGTTGATGAAATTGCTCTCACCCAAAATCCTTGGTGAAGATGTCTGCTCCATTTTCTTTAGTTGGACAATAGCTTATCTCCATGACCGTGTCCTTGGCCAACTCACACACATAGTGATACTGAATTTCTATGTGCTTGGTACATGCATGGAAAACAAGATACTTGGTGTCACATAATCATAGTAGGAGATGGTTGAACCATGCCTTAAGAGAGAGGATTAGGAAGTAATCATCAACCATGGCTTTTGGGGCAAGTGGTTATCCCATCGCACTCCTAATCGGGAGGTTTTGAGTTCCATTCCCAACACTGGTATAAGAGCCTAGTTCAGAAATTAGGCAACATGGAGGTTCGCACCTCATTTGTGGGCACTTGGAAAAAGCGCTTATCCATGGTGAGTGTGAAATTGGCCTTAGATGAAGGCTCATGGGCATTTGGGCACCCACAGAGGATGGGATAGGTCCAAATTTGGTCTATGTGCTGGAGTTTGAGTTTGGTGGAAGTGCTCATGCATGGAAAGGGTCTAAGGGAGTTAGAAGGGTCCACAGGTGAGCATTGAGGGCAATGCTCGGTCTAAGAGGAAAGGAATCTCACATAATCGTAGTAGGAGATGGTTGAACCATGCCTTAAGAGAGAGGATTAGGAAGTAATCCTCAATCATGGCTTTTGGGGCAAGTGGTTAGCCCATCGCACTCCTAATCGGGAGGCTGTGAGTTCAATTCCCAACACTTGGCGATGGCCATGTACATTTGGTTGTCACACTTCAACCATATAGCCTCCTGTCCTTGTACTCCTATGTGGCATATGATCCTCCTCAACAATACTGCTTTACATGCTGCAACACATGTTGCTTTGTACTCAACTTCAAGAGAATATAATGCTACAATTAGTTGCTTTTTACTCGTCCAAGAGAAAATCCCTAATCCTAAAGAAAATCAAAATCCAAAAATTGATTTTCTGGTATCAATATCTCTTACCCAATCTCGATCACAATATCCAACCAGAGATGATCCTTCTTCATGGAAAATACCATAATCAATGTTTCCTTTCACATACCTGAGTATTTGCATGCTTGCCTTCCAATGATTTTGGCAAGGCTTATTAGAGAACCTACTTACTATTCCACCAATATAAGAGATATCTGATATGCTATTGCACAAGTAGATGAGACCTCCAACTAATTTCTTGTATCTTCCAATATCCACTAGAGGTGAAGTATCTTCAATAGAAATTTCCTTGCAATCCTCCATGTCGAATGTCTCCAATATTTTTCTTGCATAATTTTGTTGAGAGATGAACATCTTCCCTGGTTCCTTCCAAACTTCAAGGCCTAATGCATAATGCATTATGCCCAAGTTTTTCATTTCAAGTTCTGAGCTCAGTGCATATTTTGTTTGTTGAAGAAGAGCATCATCATTTCTTGTAATCGCAAGGTCATCTACGTAGAGTACAAGTACAATCGTCTTCCATCATCTCTTTAGAACATACAAGTTAGCATTAGAAGCGCATCTTTTGAAACCTAGATCCAAGAGATACTTATCTATGCACTAGTACGATGCTCTAGGGGCTTGTTTCAGCCCATATAATGCCTTCTTCAACTTACATACCTTGTTCCCTTAATGGCGAGCCTCAAACCCTGGTAACTAAGACACACATACATCCTTCTTGAGGTCTCCATTCAAGAAAATTGATTTGACATCCATGTGATAGACTCACCATCACTTGTGTACACTCACAACTAGTACTACTTGGATAGTAGTCATCCTTTGTAGTCGGGGAAAATGATTCACAAAAGTCAATGCCTTCAACTTGTGAGTAGCCTTGTCCAAAATTCTTGCTTTGTACTTTTCCCGAGTACCATCAACCTTGTACTTTAGCTTCTAGACCCACTTGATGCCAATGCATTTACACTAATGGGGTCGATCCACTAGCTCCCAAGTCCCATTCTTCATGATATTGTTGTATTCTATTTGCATGGCAGCCCTCTACTTTGGATCGTGGAGTGCCTCTTCCACATGGTTGGTTTCATTGTTTGTTCTTGAATGAGATCAACCATCATGCTGTGTTTACAATATGGGAACTTGCTCGTCTCTATTCCTTTATTCTGTGTGATCACCTCGGTCCATCTGCAACCTATTTTGTGACTTTAGGATGGGTTTCATAGAATCATAGAGCTTCCTCACCCAACGTCGAAATGGATTTTCTGCTTGGGTGACAATAGGTTGGTGACTGTCAGACTCATCATTTGAAGATGATGCTTCCTTCTCGTGTAGAAGGGAATCACCAGGTTCATAGTGGATTGCTCCTTCACCTGATGATAAAGTGGAAGTTCTCTTTTCCTCCTCCATTGCATGTGGTTGCTCCTCCTTAAACACCACATTGTGAATTGCCATGATCTTCTTATCCTTAGGGTCATAAAGCTTATAAGCCTTCTTATCTTCATTATACCCTAAGAATATGCATTTGCTACTTTTTGTTTGAAGTTTGTTTCTCTCGCTATCTAGAACATGTACATAACATTCACTTCCAAACACTTTGAAATGGGAAATAGATGGCTTTTTACCATTGTAGGCCTCCTGTGGAGTCTTTCCATCAAGTGCCTCATTGTAGCTTCGATTCAAGATGTAGAGAGTAGTGTTGACAACCTCCACTTAAAACTGATTAGACAAACCCTTTCCCTTCAACATGCACCTTTCCATCTTCATGAAGGTTCGATTCCAATGTTTTGCAACACTATTCTATTGAGGGCTATGTGCCACTCTGAGTTGATGCTTGATTCTTTTACTCTTGCAAAAATCTTCAAGCTCTATTGATGTGAACTCACCACCACCGTCTATCTTGAATTTCTTCATCTTCTTCCTTGTTTTAGTTTCAACAAGCTGAAGCCATTCTTTAAACTTACCAAAAGCTTGAGCCTTATCGTGAAGGAAGTACACCCACATCTTCCTGTTATAGTTGTCGGCAAGTAACATGAAGTAGGAAGATCTCCCAAAGGCCTGTGTAGGCATTTTTCCACATAAGAGCATGCACCAGATCTAGAGGATAGCTTGATCTATTCTTGCTTTCTTGTGGAAATGCCTTTTTTTTGCTTGCCCGTCATGCAAGCTTCACATGGTAGGTGTGCAACCATACCCCTATGATGCATCTCCTTTAGTACAAGGCATCTGATGTGGCCAAATCTCTCATGCCATAGCCTACTTGTGCCCACACTTGTAGTGGCTGTAAGAGCAGACAACTCATACAAGTTGTTCCTTGTTATGCCAATCCCAACAAGGTTGTTGTTACTATCCATAATCTTAGCTCCTATCTTATTGAAAGATACTTAATGACCTTGATTAGTTATAGAAGCTAGTGAAAGTAGAATTTGTTTGATTTGTGGAACATAGAACACATTTGAAAGATTCTTGACATCCTCATTAGAGTTAATAAAAGAAGTTGTACCTTCACCCTCTATAGGACATCTTGCATTGTTGCCTAGCTTTACTGTAATTGGTTCCTTTAGAGGCTGTAAGGAACTATAATGGTCTTTTCTGCTCATCATGTGATGAGAGGCAAACACCCCTGAGTCATCTATTCCGAAATCTTTAGTCAAGGAGCATATCTCCTCTATCATAATAAATAACTCAAGCTCTATTTTGTAGTGTTGGCAAACTCCTTGCCCTTGCCACCTTTTGAAGAGCCATTCTTCTATTCTTTTTCTTCTTGATGTGACAATCTTGGATTCTTTGTGTTTTCTTCTTGCAGTGGAAACACTCTCCCTTGAACTTATTTTTGTCATTCTTCTTTTTGTCTCCATCTTTTGAAGAGTCCACTTTGCCTCCTTTGAATGCAACATCTCCTTCGTTGTCGCCACTGCTTACCTTGAGCCAAAGCTCCTCCTCCATGAGTAAGGCATTGAATTGTTCAAAAGTTAGTGGTTGAGGTCTGATTTGAGTATTTGGACTCCCCCCATTAAGCTTCTATGGGGAAATTGTGCAGTGCCACAAGGCCTCTATTTTTTTCTTGAATGGCAACCCAATGGCCTAGAAGTTTATGCCTTACCAAACCTAAAGGCTAGGATCACAAAGATCATCTATCACCATCAAGGGTCACACATAGACCTCATCTAGCTTGGAATTTAGGGCTCCACAAATATCCAGGTTCTCACAATGCCTTCTCCTCATAATGGGGGCCTTACAACTTAGAGCATCATGGATCATTTGTGGTCACTTGAGGGTGGAGCATTGAGTATATTTAAGGTGATATAGTCCAAAGCTCTGTTCATTAGTGCAATAATAATTCTCTCTATCTTTTGATGTTTTTTCATTTCAGCTTCATCAAATTTTATTACAAATTTCAAAAGTCCAAAACATTCATTTTCTTTTATAAC
Organism: Ceratopteris richardii; assembly: GCA_020310875.1. Taxonomy (NCBI): domain Eukaryota; kingdom Viridiplantae; phylum Streptophyta; class Polypodiopsida; order Polypodiales; family Pteridaceae; genus Ceratopteris; species Ceratopteris richardii. Next base: position 111,839,047 of record CM035406.1, read on the forward strand.
ATAGAATTGAACCATATATGTTTAAAGTCTCCTAATATCTATCCATATATTGTTAACTGCATTGTAATTGAAATATAAAGTTTTCTTTCCTACCTCATAAGTCATATTTCCATGAATATGTTTATAATAACCAAATATGGATGTGATTTTCTTATTCCAACAAAGCCAATACTTTCCTACATGATGAGCTCTAGGCAATCCAAAGTTTTTTACTCTATTAAATTTAATAAATTCACACCAAACTTTCAAATTTGCTATATAACCCTTTCTATTCACTTCAACACCATCACAAACCTCTTGAATTTGAGATGGCTCTAACAACAAATTCATTTCTTTCATGATTTTTTTAGAAATAAATTGTTCTCAACATGCATTCTCATATAATTTCAATAGTTTCAAAACACCATGCCGATTCATAGTTTCATTACAAAAATGTACATTCTCAAAAATGCTTAACATGTTTAAACCTAGCACATTTATTACATGATCTTTTGCAATTTTCATTCTATTTTCCTTTTGACCAGATTTTTCAATCAAATCTAAAAAACATTTTATTTGTTGTTGACAGGATGCGGGAAGAAGCAAGTATGGACACACATGAAGATCTAGCACTGAGGCAACCCTTATTTTTTTCAAAACCCCCACATCATTCTAAAGTGATTCTCATCACTACGAACCCTTGTAAATATCATTTCACCTTTTTGTAGCTCCATTTTGTACAAGCCGAGGAGTCCTCGAGCTTGGGGAGCCTTAGATGTAGTTGCCTGTCAAGTTTCATAATTTTTAGATCTCGTTTGGGCCCTCAAATAAGCCCCGGAACCTAATTTTTAACTAGGCCGGACACTAGGTCTGAACAGGGCCAAAGCTAGTCAAGAACTATAAATAGAGCTAGAGAGCTCATTTTGAGGGTAGCTTCTTGTAGTTTGAGCTGGTATGAGAACTTTCTTGCAATAGAAGTGATTCCATTGTCTTACTCTCTTTGATCTTACCGTGTGTGCGCGTGTGTGTGTATGTGTGTGCATGCTTGTGTGCTTTTCACTCACGCACTTGTGCTTCCACTTGCTCGTGGTCTTCATACCATCCTCACGTCTTCCCGGATTGACATTAAAGGAGGTGCTACTCATCACTGAGCTACACCAAATTTTGGCGCCGTTGCCGGGGATCGAGCTTTGAGGACGAGCGTGTGATGGTAAGACGTAGAGAGGACGCGTTGGAATGGTAAGTAGTAGGTAAATTTCTGATTTTTCTCCATCTCCATCTTCATCTTCACCTCCTTCTCCATCTCCACCTCCACCTCCTTCCCCACTACATATCCCCTCTTCCTTTTCTTTCCCTCATTTGTTGTGTGCGAGTTTGAGAGAGAGCGATTGTGTGTGCTTGTATTTGTGTGTTTTTGCATGTTTCTTGCAGGTATCAGCTCCATCATCATCTCCAGCAAGCTCAGCAGGTACAGAAATTGTCTGCACAGTCCCCGAGGCGTTGAGCTCGAGCTATCGCGACACTCCGAAAATCTCGACTTCACACGATTCTGAGTGCACCACGGCATTGCGCAGGCCTAGAGCTCCTAGGAACCCTAGATAGAACAGGAAAATTCGCCATATCCTGAGCTATCGCGACACCTCAAGGTATCGCGACACCCCGCGAGCTATCGCGACACCCCAAGGTATCGCGACACTCCGAGCTATCGCGACACCCCAAGGTATCGCGACACTCCGAGCTATCGCGACACCCCAAGGTATCGCGACACTCCAAGCTATCGCGACACCCCAAGGTATCGCGACACTCCGAGCTATCGCGACACCCCAAGGTATCGCGACACTCCGAGCTATCGCGACACCCCAAGGTATCGCGACACTCCGAGCTATCGCGACACCCCAAGGTATCGCGACACTCCGAGCTATCGCGACACCCCAAGGTATCGCGACACTCCGAGCTATCGCGACACCCCAAGGTATCGCGACACTCCGAGCTACCGCGACACCTCGAGGTATCGCGACACTCCGAGCTATCGCGACACCCCAAGGTATCGCGACACTCCGAGCTATCGCGACACCTCGAGGTATCGCGACACTCCCAGCTATCGCGACACCCCGACCCGACCTATCGCGATACCCGGCCATTAACGCATGAAAAATGAGAGTTAATTTTTGGGTCAATGAAAGGGTAGTTGAGCTTGAATTTTGACATATTAGTATAACTTAGAACCTTGGTAGGGGGCATCCAGGGGCAAAAGGCATAGAAACCAGAGGTAGGTGGGACTAAGTGATCCTCAGAGACAGGGGGTACAGTGAGCTACCTCAAGGGGGTTAAAATTATTGAAGCGTGTCCTTCAAACACTTGTGGCAGTAAAGCTATACTAACTGGTGAGTTTTTGCAGGAACTTTGTGGGCACTCAAGGCAATCAAAGCAAGCTAGCAAGGGTGAGTACCAGGTCTGGGAGAAGGCTTCCTGGGCTTGCATAGCTGTCGGGTCAACCAGCTGATTGAGGTTGGAAGATCTCATAACCCTCCTTTGTCAATTCCTAGCTTAGGCTAAGTACGACTTAGGTGTGGTGATTAACTAGGGCAACGTTAGGCACGAATTAAGTCCAAGGGGATTAATCAAACAAGTGCAAGAAAATAAATAGGTCTTAAGTGCGAAAATACTAAGGGACAAAAAGGTAAACGGGAATCGATCACTCATCAAGTGCGGAATTCCACTTAAGTACCCCTGACGACGCAATTTCAGACAAGACCATAAACATAATATTCAACTAAAAAGAACAAAGTGATTGATGCAAAATCAACCTGCAACGAGAGCGTGCTGGGGTTCCAGGGGGTAAATAAATCAGGCATATGAACCTTAGATCAGGCAGACATTTAGGCCGAGACAGACGAAGCCTCAGATCTTCTGAAGCTAGTGTCAATCACACTGCCAGGTCTTGGGCCCAGCAGTTGAGTGATTACCCCTACACTCCCAGATCAGAAACCAGTGATTCTGAAATGTCCTATCACATGGAGAGACCCGTAGGGAGTTCAGGGTTGGCATATCTAGAAAAGCCAGAAGGGCCTTATAAGACTCAATTGGAATATATCAGGACGAATCGTCTAGGTGCTCGCATCTACGAAGACGGACTGAGAAGATCAGTGGTCCAGATTAAGAACCCCGACCAACCCCATGGAATAGACCACCCGGTAGTCAAGTTTGAGAATGGAGCATACCTAGATAAAGAGGGGACTATATATGTAGTCACCACTCTTCCCGATAGAACTGATGAGTTTGGAAATGTGATTGCGGAGACCGACATGGGAGATATAGAGCAAGGGAACTTAGAGAGAGAGCCAAGAACTCCCCGTGGTAAGTCTGTCTTGACCAGAATCATGACTCCTGAGTGGATTCCACAAGATAATAAAAGCATAGATCTGCTTTTAAATCGGGAAACCGATGAGGCTTTTTGGAGATATAGAACTTCTCAACCTCAGGAGGGGAACACCCTCACAATCTACGAGTTTAAAGACCCTGATAGTCCAGCCCAAGTAACCTACCTAGACACTGCATCAGAGAGAATCTTCGTGGTCACTGAGCAGGGCAGACATGCCTACACTTGGAAGGGTGAATTTGTTTTTCCCCAACCAAGGTCTAATGTATCCTTTGGTCATCAAGGAACTGGGACCTCCCACGCTCATGGCGCTCAAAGAGATAGAGGTAGAGACAAACCTGAGGTAAGTTTTGCCAACTCCCTGGGAAGAGAAAGAACGGGAACAGAAAGGAATAGAGTAGAAACTGAGAGACATAGAACCCCATGGAATCACCGGGACATTGACGATTTTCCTTTGCCAAGGCCAAGAGAACACACTAGGACCCTACGACCAACCCAACTTGTGAAGTCCATGAAGAATTATTTCGATGGCACGGGAGACCCTTATGACCATGTGGCCGAATTTTGACAAGTGTTGAAAGCTAAACAAGTGGAGGACCTATTCACGCAATATAATGCTTTCGGTCTAACCCTTAGGAACACTGCCCTTACGTGGTTCCAACCACTGAATGAGAGGCATTTCAGAAACATAGACCAACTCTTAGAGGCATTTATTGTTGAGTTTTCTAAGAGTGGAATCAGGCATAACACTTCCTCACTAATTCATAGCTTCAAACAAACACCTCAAGAGACGGTCAGACTAGCTGGAAGAAGATTTAGACAGTACCTGGAGAGATGCCCTATGCCAGAGTTACCCACACCAGCCAAACAAGTGGCCTTGTTCCTAGATGGATTGTTGAGCACTAAGCTCAGGTCATATGTGTACCTGAAGGACCCTAGAACGATAGAGGAGTGCGTGCGCATGTGCATAGACATTGAGGACAATCTAGGTGAAGAGTTAGAACTATCGAAAATCTATAAGGATTCTGATAGCTCTAGTAAACAGACATCTGGTCAATCCACATCCATCGAGGAACTTGCAGAGAAGGTAGCCCAAAAACTAGGTGTCTCTAGTAAGCAAATTCCGAGATTTGCCCCAGTTAAGCGGTGTTACAATTGTGGCGGCGAACATATGGCAAGTGTATGCCCCATTATGGCCCAACCTCAGGCGAACCTTAGTGGCCAGTACTGCACCATAGAGCGCAGGTACACCAATCACACGGCACAAGACTGCCCATATAACAAACAAACTGTTAGGCAAAATTATCCTCAGCCATATCCACAACAGGGTAGATACCAGAATCAGTATCCATCACCACAATACAACAGACCGCAACAAACTTATCAGCCACCTTATCAAGGGCAGCAGAGACCTCAACCAGTCCTAGTGCAGCAACCCCCTACTCCAACCAATGTGATCCCAGTGAAGTATGCATCTACTGAAGAAAATCCAAACAGGGCCATAGTCCCAGTCACCCCATTGCTATCAGACAGTGACCCCAGTGACCATAGTTTTGACTCCACACATATTGATAGTCCACAGGCTTACTACATGCAGTCACCCGAGCATAACGAGTCATACTACTATGAGGACCCAAGTGAAAATAGTGGGGAACCGGAGTATTCTAATGTCATGTACACAAACCCCAACTCTAGACCTCAACCTAGGCAGGTACGACCTCCATTTCCTAGAGGGCCATGTTTCAGATGTCAGGGAGATCACCTTATACGTGATTGTCCACTACCTACCCCTACACAGCCTCAACCAATAACCATTCAGGGTTTCTGTCAAGACTGCGGGAAAGAACATCTCCTACGAGATTGCCCAAAGAACCCTAATAACATGCCTAAAATCACTCCTATCAATGTTGTTGGGTTAGTTGTAGACTCCACAGGGAGTGTGGCTTCCACTGCACCTGTGCAGGTGATCACAAGAGCCCAGGCACTTCAACAACACCAAGGTGTTGGTCCCGAAAAGAGCCCCGAGGAGAGTGAAACAGAGAGCATAACCAAAAAGAGGACTAGAGCCTGGAAGGATAGTCGTGAAAGGATGAAGAGGCAATGGGCAAAAAAGATAAACGAACTTGAAGAAAGCTTGAGAGAAACCAAGGCAAAGATCACAGAAATCACATCTCAACCGCACTCCCACACACTTCCTCCACTACCACCCCCATCACCCTCCAATTCTCCACCCTCTAACACACCCCTCGTAACCCACCCACCACCCCGAGTAGGATCAGTATTAGCTGGCCCCACTCCTGAAGGCTTGGACATGATGTTTAAAGCCTACCAGGCGCGACTTCAAGAAGGGCCAACAGCTGCAAACCTAGACAGGAGTTACCCTAGAGCCGACTTAGAGATTGAACGGATGAAGATGTGCATGAAAATGGTAGAACAAGCTCAAGCTATACTTGAGACTAGCCAAAAGTTCAATCAGACGAACGCTGTCAAGCCGGATTTGCATTTCCAAGGCTTACTAGAGAGATTAGAGCAGTTGGTAAACAAATCACAAGTTGCTTTACCTCCACAGGCTCAACCAGTTGTTGAAAGAGGAAGCTCACCCCAAATGGTAGCTTATGTCCCTAATTCTACGGATGCTGGAATACCTCCTTCAATACAACAGTACTCTCCAGAGTTCTTGCGGGAAATACAAGAAGAGAAATGGGCCAAAGAGAAGGGTGATTCCCCTCCTATTCCTGAGATTGATGATCTTCGTGATCAATTTCCCCAAGACATTCCCTCTATCTATGGGGATCAAGCAGAGCAACAAGAGGATGAGAGATTAGATTTTGAATCTAATTCTTTACAAGAGTTGCCTCATTTCTCAGGCCCATGGGAATCTGAATCTCTCCAGATCCGAGCTCCCACTATATTGGTGAGAAATGAAGACTCAGTGATTCCCAGGAACACTGATGTGGTGAAGAACACTAAGGTTCAATGTCACCTCACTGTAGAGGAACTCCTCAAGGCAAAACCGGAGCTCTGGAATCATGTGAAAGATCAGAACTTGAGTCCAATATACCAAAAGTAGGCTCTAAGCAGAAGGTTCCCGAGATACCTCTCGACAAGATAGGAGACATGAGCGAAGGTGAAGAAGGTAACACTTATCTTCCGATCACCTATCAAGGTTACACAACCAAAGCAATTGTGGATTCGGGTGCGGGAGTTGCTATTGCAACTACCTCCTTGTGGAAACGATGGGGCAAACCCACCTTAAGACCAACGAGAATGAAACTTCAAATGGCAGATGGTCATTTTGAAAGACCTCTCGGATTGCTTGAAGGGATAACTCCAACCACTTGTGGTGTGGAGTTTGAACATACGGTCGCTATATGTGACTTTGAGAAGAATAATGTTTACGAAATGATCCTAGGAAGACCTTTCCTACGACAATTGCAAATAGTACAGGATTGGGGAACCAACTCCTTGTACTTACAGCACTTAGGGGTCACCACCAAGGTCAATCTGAAGGATCACACCTTCAGAGATGTACCACCCCTACAGTGGAATCCTATCCACAAAGCGAAAGAAGATTCTATCTCCGTGCATTCGGGAAGTTCACCTGAACCATCCTGGTTGCATGAAGATACTCACTTGTGGATGTGCAAGGTCGCTGAGGAAGAGGAAAAGCGCCTCAAATCGAGAGAAGAAGGAACTCCCCCAGGAGATAGACCAATAAAAGACCCAGCCTATACACCGATGATATTTCCAGATGAGGAATTTGAGCCTCATGGTTGGGCAGAAATCTTAGCTACCATGGACATTGCAGTCAATGAAGAACAATGGACACCTCATTGTGATGAGGAGGGTTATGATATTTCAGTGTTCATGTGTCAGCCCTTGTTGGAAGAGTGTGGTCCTAGTGAGTCCATAGAAGTAGAAGAGAGTGATGATGATCTAGAATCCATTGTGATGGATACTTACTTTGACTCAGAGGAACACTACTTAGAAGACATAGGAGTGCTAACCCAAAAAGAAGAAGAACCTCTTGCAAGTATTAAAACGATAAGTTCTAAGAAAGGAAGTGAAGGAGGTCTAAAGAAAAAGAAAAGAAAAGCAGTAAGACAAGAAGAGGAAGAATCATTGTTTGAAGTACCAGAAAATTTCAAGAAATATGAAGTGGAAGACCGAAAAATTTTGGTACGAATGCCTAAGAGAGAGGCCGTTATAGGAGAAGCATATGACAATAAAGAAAAGACCAAAAAAATTGTAGTGACCATTGAAGGGAACGAAGAGAGATGTACGTACATAGGTGATGACCTAAGTGCAGAAGAAGAAGCAGAGCTTGTAGCTCTATTAAGGGAATATAGGGATGTGTTCGCATGGCATTATAGAGACTTGAAAGGAGTAGATCCAGAGATCTGCTCTCATACGATTCCGATGACCGCTGATGCTAAGCCCACCAAACAAAAACCCTACACATATAATGACAATTATGCGGCCAAAATAAAAGAGGAAATTGACAGGCTGATTGAAGCCGGATTCATCTATGAGATTGAGCACACTGAATGGGTGTCCCCTATTGTAGTGGTGCCCAAGAAGAATGGGAAATTGCGAGTGTGCATTAACCTTAAAAAGGTTAATGCCGCTACGATTAGAGATAGTTATCCACTGCCCATCACCGAACATCTTTTGGAGCGTGTTGCAGGCAAGGAAGTTTACAGCTTCCTTGATGGATTTTCAGGTTACAACCAAGTAGCCATTGCCCCCGAAGATCAACACAAAACGGCCTTTGCCACAGAATGGGGAATCTTTGCATTCCGTGTGATGCCATTTGGGCTCACCAATGCACCTGCAACATTCCAAAGACTCATGTGTCATGTCTTCAAAGAGTTCTTGCGGAAGAGCTTAGAAGTATATGTGGATGATTTGTGCGCTCATTCCCAAGAGAGAAGTTACCACATCCCTGAACTCAGGCAGATCTTCAACAAGTGTAGAGATTATCGAGTGTGTCTGAATCCAGAAAAGTGTGTGTTTATGGTACGCCAAGGTAAGATCTTAGGTCACATTGTTTCGAAGAATGGAATATCAACAGACGAAGACAAGGTAAGAGCGATAGCAGAGTTGGCCAGACCAAGAAATGTGAAAGAGGTACAAGCCTTTATGGGCCATTGTGGATATTACCGTAGATTTATCCACATGTATGCCATCATAGCTAAACCTCTTTATGGGCTGTTAACGAATTTTGAATGGAATGAGGAATGCGAGACTTCCTTCAATGAGCTGAAGAGACGTTTGTGCACAGCACCAATATTGACTACTCCGGATTGGAGCAAACCCTTTCATGTCCATGTAGATGCCTCCAATCATGCAATAGGATGTGTGCTAGCGCAACCCACAGGTGAAGGAAACCTAGATTTGCCGATAGCATATGCTAGTAGGCAATTAAATGCAGCTGAACGAAATTACACCACAACGGAGAGAGAAGGCTTAGGCATGATATATGCTGTGAAGAAGTTTAGACACTATCTATTGGCCAATAAGTTCAAATTTTTCACTGATCATCAAGCATTACTATATTTGGTCAATAAACCTTGCAATACAGGTCGCTTAGTAAGATGGTTCCTCTTACTAATGGAATACGACTTTGAAGTTGTTGTCAGGAAAGGTAGAACCCATCTTAGGGCAGACCATCTTTCTCGCATCACTTCAGGAGAGCCACCGCAAGGAGTGTCGGACGAATTGCCTGATGCTTATCTGTTCAATTTAGAAGTTGTTCCTAAATGGGCAAATAAGTTGGTACCAGTCCTAACCTTCGGGCCTGCAAATAAAAATGTTAAGACAAGCAAAGAGGAAATCGTAAAATCGCTAAAGTATCAAATATTAGCCGGAAGCATGTACAAGCAAGATAACGAGGGCATATTAGCTTGTTGTGTCGAGGATGATGAACATGCTAGCTGGCTGCAACAAGCCCATGAGGGACCGCTAGGGAATCACTACTCTAAACAACGAACCTTGCAGAATCTAAAACGCTTAGGAGTGTATTGGCCTAGCATGGACAAAGAAGTACAAGAGTGGATCCAGAGCTGTCCAGAGTGCCAGGAGAGACCCCCAGTGGAGCATGCCACTCTTTATTACATGTCATTATTCCCAGATTGGAGCGCTCCACTGGTCGAGTTCATGAGAACAGGAACATTACCCAACCAGGCTAGTATTGCAAGAAAACGGAGCATGGACCAAGAGGCTCAAGACTATGCTTTAGTAGGAGACAACCTGTATCGAAGAGGCAAGGATGGTTACCTAAGACTGTGCGTACATGAATCAGACTACTTGAAAGTCTTAGAAACGGCACATAGCGGTGCTGCAGGTGGACACTTTGGGCCTGACAGAGTGATTAAAACTATTCTATTCTCAGGACTGTGGTGGCCCACTCTTCATATGGATGCACATACTTATGTGAAGAGTTGCGACACATGCCAACGTGCCCAATATCCGACAAGAAAAGATGAAATGCCCTTGAGGCCAATGATGGGAGGACGGGCATTTTCAAAGTGGGGTATAGACTTTGTAGGTCCCATCAACCCCCCAGCTAGGAACTCCCATGCAGAATACATTATTGTAGCCACAGATTACCTTACAAAGTGGGTGGAAGTAAAAGCCACGACCAAGAATGATGCTCAAACGACGGCTAAATTCTTATTCGAAAATGTGTTCACTAGATATGGGTTACCGATAGAGTTGGTTAGTGATAGAGGTACGCACTTCTTGAACGAGGTCATTGAAAATCTCCTTCAAGAATTCATGGTGATACATAAGAAATCTGCACCCTATCACCCACAGGCTAACGGACAAGCCGAGAGCACGAATAAGATCCTGTGTAATGTATTGACGAAACTTGTAAATAATAAACGCTCTGATTGGGACAAACAACTTCATCATGCTGTTTGGGCATACCGAGTTGCCTACAAAACGGTACTCAATGCCACCCCATTTCAGATGGTCTTCGGACAGAATGCAGTGTTACCACTAGATTTCCTAATCCCAGCGTTAAGAATAGCACAAGAGCATGAGTGGAATGGACATGAGTTGTCCTCTAGGATCTTGGATCTAGAGCATTTAGGTGAAACAAGGCTACGAGCAGCAGCAGGTATCTACGCTGCAAAGAAACGGCAAAAGGCATACTTTGATGCCCATGTAAAGGATAAGGGCTTGAGAGCAGGAGATCTAGTGTTAGTCTACACATTGAAACAATACGCAAGGAAGCTAGAAAAGAGAGGCTACGGACCTATGATCATTAATAGGATCTCCACGAGCGGAGCTGTACAACTAGCCACTTTGGAGGGGGACGTCCTCCCAAACTATATTAGCGGGTGCAGAGTCAAGCTGTATCAAGAACCCCTCACGGAGGAGATGCTAAGCCGACTCAATACTGCTAAACAACGTAAAGAGGAGGAGAAACGAATTCGAGAAGAAGCACAGGCAGAGGCCTTAGAACGTATCCGACGAATGAAGCTGAGGAGACAAGGAAGGGACCAGACTATGACGGACACTCAAGAGTCTCCAGGCTATCACATGGCCATGTGTGAGGCTTCAGGTGAACGTATCCATAAGATAGTGGACCGACGACCTTTTGTGACCCTAGAAATAGGACAAAGAGACAGCACAACAAGTGTGAGGGCTCTAATTGATTCAAGAGTAGCCACAAGTGCAGTTCGGCTTTCTTATTGCCAGCAGCTGCAATTGGAGGTAAAACCCATAGAAGCCTATCTGATAGGATTAGGAGGTGTTGAAACCCCCTGCATGGGAGAGGTGGATCTTCCCCTCTACATACAAGAGGTCCTCATGCCAGTAAAAGTGCTAGTGTGTGAAGACGAGGATCTGACCGAACCGCTTATCTTGGGCCAAGACTGGATCTATGATCACGCAGTCAACCTGAACCTAAGAAGTGGACTTCTTCAGGCTTGGGTAGGCCAGAGTCGCCTCACGATTGAATTAGAAAATCAAGCACTCAAACCAATAGAACAGGCAACAACTCCTGGTCCCTCCAGGAATCCACACGAAGATAACCACGTTGTGCTTGTCCAAACTTCTATGGTGCAGAGGAATGTCAATCTTACTGAAGGTTCAGGAGCCAAGAAGGAGTTCCTAATTGATCCAAAGAAGATTCTAAACGAACGGACCAAACATCACTCTATACGAAGGAGACCGCTGATCAAGAGGAAGGAGCGCCAACCCGCGCAACATGGAGCATCTCGTGGCGTGAAGCAGATCTGGATACGCAAGGATGGGAGACCCACAGCTCCAATCGCAGATTCTCAAGGAGACAAGAAACGAGCCTCACAATCAAAGAACAAAGCTAAGAAGCCCCCTAGGATAACCCCTAGGCACACCATCTCTATTTGGGTTCCTAAGCGGTCAATGAAGGCCATCCCTAATGCTAGACAGATATGGGTGCCCAAGGCTAGCTTACAAGCCCAAATTACTGCAACTACAGGCACAAGGATGAAGCAGCTCTCACAAGCACTCTTGGCCAACAACTCAGGAAGTAACAAGATACCTACACCTCTCACTGTCCACACTCCCATCAACCCCAGGAATGTCTGGAAATGGGTACCCACAAGGTCCCAACCACATCACACACTCAGACCAAAATCTTCACCTGTCCTTAGCTCTAAGAGCCACGACTCCTGTATCAAAGTGGGGAGAATTAAACTGTGTACTAAACCCCCTGACCTTATTCTGTAAATCCGTCCACACTAACACAGAAGCATTTCGAGCCCATTGCATAACCAAAGTATGCATCTAGGATGACACTGACCTTTAATCACCACTCGCACATGTCATAAACACCTCACCACTAACCACTGACCTCCGAAATTGTCATGTTAGTATTGTGAAGGGAACACCATTACATCTTGTTTCCTATGCAACACTAATGTGCCTTTCGTCTTCCAGCAGATAAGCGACCTACTCTCATGGCAACCGCGGCAGGCACAAGCTCTCAGGCAGGATCTGGTGCCCCTATCAATTGGGATGCCATGCCAGTGGAAGCTCCACCAACAGCTAGGCCTGAAGAATTCTTGAATGTGCGAAGGATTCCTATTCCAGATCCACCCAGTGGACTAACCGAAAGAGTAAAAGGGCACTCCCATTGGTTCAATGAAATGCCAGGGGATTTGGGAGACGCAGACCACATCTGGGAGTCCAAGATGGAGTGTGGAGGGGTTTGGTGGACCTTCCAATTCTTTTCAAGAGAATTTGAGACCTTACAAAATGCAGCCCCCCTTCAAGAGATCTGGCGAAAGGCAGGACTGCAAACTTACTTCAGTGCAGCTCTACCAAAACCTGACTTCCTCAGGTGTTACTACTTGATTGCTACGATGAAACCTACCGGGGATAAAGATCATTCAGGCACTTTCTGGGTGCCCTCCTTATCTAATCTGGAGGAGATGAGGAAGTTTGAACTAAATGTAACATTAATCAGGGAAGCCCTTCAAATGTATGGCACTCATGTGCCTTCAGATCGCGACCCCCTGATACCAGAATCAATGAAAAGCAATAGAGTCAAGAAGCTCAAAGACATGTGCGCCCTCACCCCCAACATCGCCATACCCCTGCGGATGTGCCTCCAGCACTTCGCATTTCCAGCTCAGGACCGTTTCACTCAGCCTCACAAGAAGATATGGTACGGACTGTATTTAGCAGAGACCGGAAGCTTGCCCATTAAGATGCCAGTATGGATCTTAGATCAGGTATATGAGGCAGGCAAGCGGGGGGTGAGGAAGCCCACTCTACATGGTTGCTGTGCGTTGACTAGAATCATCTACAGGTGTCTGGCGTATGATGTGCCAGTTGCTCGAGCCCTAAAGTATGCACATCTGGAGTTGTTTAAAGGGCGAAAGTCAGGGAGTCAGCCTGCAAAAAGAATGCGTGGATCCCTTTCACAAGTCCTGATCCCTCCAGCAACCACTACCGAAGTCTCCACTAGAGAGGAAGCCCCGGTGGCACCAATCACAATCCATCTCCAAGAGTCTCAACCAAGAGAGGTGGTACAGCCCACTCCCTCTGCCCCTCCGCTACCTACTGAGGCAGAATTTGCAGCAATGGCCACTTTCACCGAAGACCCAAATTTTGATTTTGAAACATTTCTGCAGACGGCTCATCTATCAGACAGTGAAGGTTGCCCTGACAATGTCGATCCGGGGACATCAACCCAAAGAGAACATGCACGAGGCGAGACAAGCAGCGTACAGGAGCTAGGAGTGACGCAACCTCCTCAAAGACTAAACACACAAGCTCAAGAGCAGGCACCAGGGAATAACCCAGAAGAGAGTGAAGACGAAGCCCCTGCATATACGGCACAGCTCAAACGATTATACCAGACAATCAAGCAGGTACAACGACGCCATAAAATGTCAGAAGAAGCAAATAGGGCCCTAGTAAACCAGATGTTACAGTCAGAGCATATCGACCCCCAGTTTGTAGAATCACTAAATCTGTTGGCGGACACTTGTGGCATCAGTGAAGCAATGAGAACCATGGTCTATCAGGAGAACCCTGCTTATGATCAAAGAAGAATTGATACATGGCCGCGACAAGGAAAGATGATTCAGATGGAAGTATCTACCGCGTTAGCTACGTCCACATCAGAAGATGTGCACATGATTAGCCCTAGGTACAATAATGAACTGGAGGAAATTACGCATGCCCCATCTCCCCCATCATCTCCTATCCCACCCTCAGAGCCTCTCTCCACGTGTCTCTTTACACAACCATTCTCCTCCTATAGTGAGACCCTTGTACACACCCCCGTTTCCACTCTCCTCCCTTCACCCTCATCCATCTCTGTCACTCAGGCTTTTGAACCTCAATTAGGTCACCCTTTCTTCCCCCATGCCTTTGGACAACCATCTGTCACTAGTCAGACTCTTTCCTTCTCTTTACCCTCCACCCCTCCATTTCCTCCCCCCCAAACTCTACCTACCCCGTTCCTTGTAACTGCCTCGAGCACCACACTAACCACCCAACCCTCCTTCTGGACCTACCTTGTAAACATTCTTCAACAGGTCGAGGAACATAAGAAAAAGTCCCATCCCCAAATTCACTCCCCCACATTCACGGCCACCACTATCACACCACCCACCGTCCCGGTGTTCACATTTCACGAGTCACACTCACTCATGTCCGATCCCATGGACATCTCACCATCCGCTGGATCACCCACCACCACTGTTCTCACAACACCATCACAGGTTATTCCACTCACATCACCACTTCCACACACGGTAGGCACAACATCCACTTTTCCCATTCCCACTTCCCAACCCCCTGCATCTTCCACCTCATTTAGTCTTGCACTCGACACGATGCTTGAAGCTGCCACTCAGCTTAAGCAAGAATATACATTATTGGAAGAAAATAACAAAGGGCTTTGCACCCTCACAGCAACACTCCAAGAGCGTGTCAATGCTTTGGAGTTCATTCATACGGAGTCACAAAGCAAGATATCCGCCCTCGAACAGGCAAATGCGCAACTCAAAGCGGAGCATATGGAAGAGAGCAAAGCCATGGAGGAACAACTGCGCGATCAAATGGGCCGCAATGCACGGCTTCAACGAAACATGGCTTTGCTACGACGACATCTGGCAGCAGCGCAAGAAGAGAATAGACGGCTTCAACAACAAAACCAAGAGAACCTTGAGGCTGCCATGGAAAACACCTCGGGAGCACCCATAGACCCGGTCAAATTTCAAGCGGTCCCATCAGAAAGCATGCAACAAATATTGGAAACGTATGCCAATCTGTTAGAAGCACATGATCAGCTTGCCGACCAGCTAAAGGACTTACAGAGACCCCAAGAGTCTACACCACACCGACAGGAACATAAAGAAATGACAGACGCTGCTACTTCAACCGAACCTGAACATTCAACGCCCAACGACGTGCTGGAGTTACGACAGCAGATCGCAGAATTAAAACTGAAGTTGATGCAGTACGAACGACCCCCTTCCCCACCAGAGCAACCGTCAGAAGAAGAAGCAGTTACCATCCCAGTGGAGGAAGCATTCGACGACGCCTACGAGCCTCAACCACTCCCAGGAGGACGCGTAACAGAAGAAGGTCAAGATACCTATGAGGAACCCCCATCGGCATGGATGAAACAAGTAGAGGAGATGGGGCAAACTCATCAGGAGCGGATATCCACTCAGATGCTGGCAATGAAGGCCATTGAGGACACCATCCTTCACTCAGAATACTTCAGGCACATCGCCCCTAGACGCCTTATCACTAGTTCAGAACTGCAATACAAGCCCTATTTTGTATTGTTGGCCGACTACAATGCAGAAATCAAAAGGGTCACCAACAAGTGCCCAACATTTGCCACACAGTTCGAACCAGAAGACATACCAGAAGCGGCGCGAAAAGGAGCCATATTTCAACCAACGTGGAGGCAAAAGTTACTCGAAACCTACCCAGAAATGCTTCGAACATGGGATCATGCCCCCATGCATTTGAAGTACAATCCTTGTTTTGGGCCAGTGCAAAGACGCAGATCATGGAAAGCTTTTGCCATCAAGGTTCAGAATAACGCAAACTGTAAAGAATGGCTCAATTACCCCGCTATCGCCCCCCCAACCGGTACTCCTACAGTGTCATACATGATTGCAACCATCAGACATTGGATACCACGCCTCCACCCTATGCCAGATGTCGCTGCCCAGATGATGCTCAAGATCCTCGACATGATGCAGGTCGTACTCAAAACTTTTCGCAATGTATGCCGTATTCAACCTCCTATTCCCGGGTTTATCAATGGTAACTACGACCTGCTATATGATATGAGCACAACCCCGAGCATACGAGTGGCTTACGCATGGCATGCACGCATAAGATATCTCCCTGCCTGCTACAAGCAAACATTTGACGACATGTTCACCACGGGGTTTTGGGAAGCACATTCAGAGGTATTTGCGCCACGGCCTACGCATCTACTCCATCTCTTTGCATGTGAGCAAACGATGCACTCCGAGCTTTACACGATGCCACAACCTGACATGCCTGGTACAGTGGATTGGGAGGCCTTGCAGCGAGATCTAATCAGAGGTTTAAAAATCAAAGAACAAGAATTGGCAACCGACCTCCTGCAAAAATACATTGATCAAACGGCGGAAAAGAGGTCTGTCAGAGGCGACAGACCCTAGGGGGGGGAGAGTGTTGACAGGATGCGGGAAGAAGCAAGTATGGACACACATGAAGATCTAGCACTGAGGCAACCCTTATTTTTTTCAAAACCCCCACATCATTCTAAAGTGATTCTCATCACTACGAACCCTTGTAAATATCATTTCACCTTTTTGTAGCTCCATTTTGTACAAGCCGAGGAGTCCTCGAGCTTGGGGAGCCTTAGATGTAGTTGCCTGTCAAGTTTCATAATTTTTAGATCTCGTTTGGGCCCTCAAATAAGCCCCGGAACCTAATTTTTAACTAGGCCGGACACTAGGTCTGAACAGGGCCAAAGCTAGTCAAGAACTATAAATAGAGCTAGAGAGCTCATTTTGAGGGTAGCTTCTTGTAGTTTGAGCTGGTATGAGAACTTTCTTGCAATAGAAGTGATTCCATTGTCTTACTCTCTTTGATCTTACCGTGTGTGCGCGTGTGTGTGTATGTGTGTGCATGCTTGTGTGCTTTTCACTCACGCACTTGTGCTTCCACTTGCTCGTGGTCTTCATACCATCCTCACGTCTTCCCGGATTGACATTAAAGGAGGTGCTACTCATCACTGAGCTACATTTGTTTTCAACACATTCTCAATCTTGTAGAAGTTTCTTTCATTTTTTTAAAACCTCCCATCTCAAAAGTATAATGCAACAATTTTTTTTTAGATCCTTTTGACACAAATCCTTCTGATGTAATATGTTTTGTAGATAGTTTATGTATTGCATGTAGTTCTTTGCAAACTCCTAAAGCCTTGAACAAGATCCACATAAACCATCATCACCATCTCCTATAAATCTAATCATATCATGAAGATTATGAAAAGGTGGTACCTTTGAGTTCGAGGATCAATAGGATAAATAGCTCCATCTCTCCATATGTCAATATGATTTTTGCCTTCTTTGCATAATGCTTCAATTCCACAAGGTTGTAGAGCTCTTTGGATTACCTTTCTCATTGTTGCATATTCATGAATTAGCACAATATTGGTTTGGAACTTATCACACAGAGTCCTATTGGTTGAAAGTTCGATGAAAGTGTTTGGATTGAGGTTCTCCATGGCAAACGGATCTGGAACTATGAAAAAAAGAGAAACCAATCTGCTTTGGAGAGTAGAGTAAACAAGTGGAACACGTCTTAAACACACATTATATAGGCCCAAGGAGAAGAGGAAAAAGTTCAAGTTTGTCAAACATCTGACATACACAAACTTTGAGGCATATCACTTTTCATGATTTTCACACAAACTTTCTCTCTCGTCTCAAACTAATATATTCATGTAAGATACATTTTAAATGAGCCTACATTGAATTTTTGAAGATGATTCGACAAAATAATCTACATTAAGCACAACTAATTGAAATCTTTACACGGCCCATTTTTTGCCCTAATGGATGAGCATATAATTCTTACAGCATCACATAATAATTGCTGCAATGATTGGATCAATGATTAAACTTCAAACCATCAGATGATACATCTCGTTGAAAGGAAAGACTCACGATCAGATCATATAGTATTGGGAGCTATCAACAATCAGTGAGTTGAGATCCATGATGGAATTGATACACCTCATTGGCGATGAGCACATGGTTCCTGTGGTATCATGCAGTGCAATGATCAAATCAAATTATTAAACTTTGGGTGATCAGATTGTAAATCTCCTAAATCGGTGAAGCAAACAATGCCCAATGATTCAATCTACTCAAGAGTCAAAGGCAATAGAATCAACATAACTCGATATACTAAGGTGACCTAGCCAAAAAAGAAAGACCAAAAGATCTCCTGCATTGTACGCATTGTGTGCAACTATCACATTTAGCAGCATCACCAAAATATTCTCCATCGATTTTCATTGCGAACCTTGCAAATGGATAAAACGAGAGATCGAAGAGAGTAGTCGGAGGTCTCCTGGCGGGGGCACATGCATGTTTCATCTAGGTATCGGATTGCACTTTTCGGCTCATCGAACAGAAATTGAGGGCACATGCATCATGCATATGGCAAACTCTGATCATCTAGATTAGGGGCACATGCACCGACCAATAAAAAGAAAAACGCCAGCTTAAGCTCACAGAAAGATGCTTTCTTCCTTTTTTAGCAGTTGGACTGGAAAAAATAGAGGGATGATACTCTATTCGCATCACCCTTTGTTTCATTGTACACCCCAACAGAAGCTAATTCCATGCTAGCAATAAAGTACTAAATGGCCGAGCTTCGGGTGGCCGAATGCTCATGTGCCCTCCCTATACGTGTGTCCATCTTTCTTTTTTTTTATAAAAGGAAGTTCGGCCATGGCCTAATCTCCCGGACTTTAATTAAAAAAATGAAGAAAAGTTACAGGTGAATGGGACTAGTGCCCTTGGGACCCCCCAAATCCCACAAAGCAGAGGACGAGTTCGGTAAGCTAGAGGGCATTACAAATGAGGTGTACAAAACTATCATCTCCTTCATGGGGGACCCATTTGGGTTTCAACTTGTTATCTACAAGGAGATAAATACAGTGGCGTCTGAATGGAGGAGATCTCTTGTCTCGGGAGATTCTTTTACCTAGAAGAAACAAGGATTTCTCAATCGACCATTCCTTTGGGGTTTGGCCAAAGTTGACAGCACAACACTCCCTCCACATTTTCCAAAGAGTCTCCCCTCTGATGGCATTCCACAGCCTAGCAGAGCAGCCAACCGCCTCACCCAACAGCGCCTGTTGCCAGTTGATTTGGTTCGAGAGACGCAGAATCCGTGTCACTTGATGCCAGATAACACGGGACTTGGGGCAATCAAAGAAGAGGTGAACAAGGTCTTCGATGCATCGATGGCACCGCTTGCACCAAGGAGGCACACCACAGATTTTGTTGGCCCTTGCGTTGTACCAGATACCTTTATGCAAGATTTGCCACATGAGAACGGATTTCTTGATCTCAATAAGGGGGTGCCAAATTGACATGAACTTAAGTTCCCATCGAAGTTTGGTCCAAGAAAGAGACCACACCTTGTTAAGAGTGTGATGAACGTCTAAGTTCTCTTTGAAGTTGGGAATTCTGGATAGTTTCTTACCATTGCTCCATTTGAGACCCTCAAGGCAAGGAAGATCCTGTCCGCAGAGAAGGCGGGTAGTTGAGTGGTCCCATGTTGAACACCTGTTTTGAAGAAGAGTCCATTCTTCGAGAGAAATTCTTTGTCTTGGGTCTAAGACTTCAAATCTAATCCACTCGCTGGTCTCTTGTTTCCAGAGCTGTTTCCACTGTTTGTATCCCTTGTTCCAAAGACGCTTAGCCGTTTGGAGGTTCCAATACTCCACCTCCCTTAAGCCCCGGATGGGGAACCAGATAGAGTCATTTTGTCTTATCCCCGCAGCCCACTTCCACTCTTCGCTGACTCTGATGAATTGTTTGGCCTTGTTCCAACTCTTCCATAAGGAACACACGAGGCTAGAGCCTTTAGGGGACACCGGGTGGGGGGAGAACAAAAGCGTGAGGATCCCAATGTCCTTCCAGCCGGGAAGGCCAACCAAAGTAAGGTCTTTCGAATTTCTGAAGATCAATTTAGCCTAGGAGGACTCCCTATTGCACCAAGCCTTGATAAACCACTTTGCCGCCAGCTTGTCAGCTAACCCTGTGATATCCAAAATACCCAAGCCCCCTGAGTCTTTTGAGCTAATACAAGTTTCCCATTTGATTTTGGGAATCCCCCTCCTATTGGGGTCCCCAGTCCATAGGAAGTTTCTGCAGTCCTTTCCACTTTGGCCAATTCTTTCTCCTTAGGTCTCCAACATGAGATATAGTAAATATTCGTAGAAAGCATAAATGTGTTGACAACCATAGCACGCCCTGCCAAGTTAGCTTGCGTACCTTTCCAATGATTTAGTTTGCTATCCAGTTTGGATAGAATCCAGTTCCACCGTTGGTCCATCGAGATGTTGAAGCCCATCAGAATGCCGAGGAGACGGAAGACTTGGCCGCTAGGGATAACTTGACACCCCTGATCAATCAACAGTTGGGGCGGAGGCCCATGGATCGCTCTGAAAGCAGTTTTAGCATGGTTGATTTTTGAACCTGACGCCTTACAAAAGGTGTCGAGGCAGTTCCAAAACACCTCAATGCAGTTTCTTTCGTTAAGAACAAAGTCATTCATGTCATCAGCAAAGAGTCTAGCAATCATCTGGTCCTGACCAAGGGGTAGGGAGAGACCTTTGAGATTTCCAGCATCCAAGTGATGCTTAAATAGGCGACTGAGGCCATCTGAGGCGATAGCGAAGAGTAATGGAGCCAGTGGGCAACCTTGCCTGATAGATCTTTTTAAACGTATGGGTTCATAGAGCTTACCGTTGATGTTTATTCTCGTTGAGGCATTTCCGAGTAGAGTGGAAACCATCTTCGTGAACTTTTGGCTGCATCCAAGATCTTTCACAGATTGAAGAATAAAGTCCCATTCCAATATGTCATATGCTTTTTCAAAGTCGATCTTGATGAATATCAGTTCTTGAGCAGACTCCTCAGCAAAAGCAAGGCCTTCCCAAATATCGACAATTGCTTCAAGTATAGATCTACCTTTGATAAAACCCTTCTGGTCCTCACAAAGCCATGACTTTAAATGACACGAGATTCTGTTGGCGATTACTTTGGCGATTATCTTGTACCCAGTTTGAAGCATGGTAATCGGCCGCCAGTTTTCAATTTTGTTCTTATCACCTCTTTTGTGAAAACGTGTGTCCATCTTGAAGGGGATATGTATTATGGCTTGAATACCAGTGAAAGAATGATCTCGGTTCTACTATGGCTTTATGTGGCATGCTCGTGGCAGTGGGCCGTCTTGAGCTTCATGTGTGCAGCACCATCGAGGCGAAGAAAAGTGGTCCAGTTGAGTCTATTAGGTACATTGAAAAACACAAACTTTCAAACTACAACCTTCATAGTTTGTGTGCACTATGAACGCAGCCTAGCCTGGTGATGTTTCTGATTAACTCTTAAACACATCATCACAAAATATAACATCGGTCAGAATCAGTCAATTCAAACAGACTTTTTTTTTTTTTCTTTTAAATGGAGGTTCGGCCTAGGCCTACTCCCCCGGATAACTTTGAAATTGCAACTGTTCAAACAGACTGTTAGAGAAAACTAGATAAGCCGTCTTGATCAACTAATATAAATTCGTACACAGCTTGTGGTAGTCAGTGACTAGTTGCTCCCATGGCTGGGTATCCAATGCAGCACCATGGAATCAAAGAAAAATCGAAAGACCATGGATTTGAGCAATCACACCATCCCACCATATCTTGCCGTGGCAATAGCAAATGCGAGTCTGCGACATCTCGTGCTAAAAGCTAGCGGAACTGTATGTACTTCACAGAAATCGGGCATCTTAATCATGCATTTGGTAGTTAGTCATGGAAAACTGTGTTAATTGTTCAGAGTTTCAGGTAGCTGCTCCTCCTCCGGCCTCCAGGCCCCTAGTAACGAGTCCTGATTCTCGATTCTTGGGTCATGGCCCTTCTTCTGGAATCTGCTCCTGCTCCTGTGCGGAAGAAAAGGACGGTCAATCGCAAGGGAGACAACATCTGACACAGTTCCTTTTCTTTTCCTTTTCTTGAGAGCGAAAGGGCCCGGTGACAGTCCACAGGACCACAGTGGCTACCGATGGGGAGGGGTGGAGGTCGCGTCGGTCCCAGATTTACAAGTTACAGCAGAGAAGGGGCCAGGTTGGGGTGGAGGTGGAGCTCCACCCAAGGGCCAAGGTCTCGGAGGAGCCGAGGAGGGGAGGGGAAATGTACGAGCACAGTCCACCCTGCGAGTCGACGGATATATTGCGCGAGGGTCGCAAGGTGAACGTCTCTTTCTGCGAGCTTCCTCCGTTCCGGATCCGTAGACCACTTGCACAGACATTCATACCTTCCGCAATCACACATAGACAGAGTCACAGACACAACAACACAGCAGATGCACAGAAAACCCTCATTTGTGCCCTTCAAAGTTGAGTCCATTCATCATCATCGTCATGATCTTTCCCACTCGCAGCCTCTGCTGTTTCTTCTCCCTGTGACCCTGTCCCCTTGCCTCTTCCGGTTTGATCATTTACAGCTTCTCCAGATCCGCACCTCTTTATAAGCTCTAGCCCTTTGGCAGTACCTCAATCCTTTGATCGATCCTCTCATTTGCCTTTTTGCGATGGTAGGCCGATCCTTCTTATAGTCTTGAAGTGGCTCTTCCAGAGGCAGAAGCCTTGATGACGACTCAGAACATTGTTGCGACTGGAGTCTAGCGACAGATAAACAGCTTATCATAGTGACGACTACGCTCTTTCATGTTTGATCATTGTGGAGAAGTGTTAATCTGATTAACTACCTGCTTGAACGGGGTTGAGATGGGCCCCTATAAGACGCTTCCAGGAAGCTGAGCTATGGCGTATCAGCTAGAAGCCCTCTGCGGGTGGGTGATTGTGCCCTCGCAGAGCGATTGGCATGAGTTCGAAATTGTGAGATAAAGGCGATCCTTCTTTGCATACGATCGCATGCGGCATGGAACTCTGTTTGTCGATGGTGATACCCGATTTTAAACGCGAATGCGTTCTTCAGCAACAGCTTTTCTTTCTCTGTTGTCTTCTGGCTGACTTCCGTCGCTTGCCATCTCTCAGTTCAGAACGCGCGTGCCTTCCTGCCCTCTGTGCATGCGTTGTCCTCGTAGACAACCCCGGAGGTGGCGCCTGATTGGAGTACTAGTTTCATGAGAAGGCCCTGAAAGATTTGAGTTACATCGTGTCTTCACGAAATTCGGATGCAAAAGCTTTCTTGGATTCATTGCCTCGCCATCGCCGCTGCCCTTTTGAAGCAAGACGTGCTTCTTTGCGTCTCCATGTATAGAAGCCGCTTATGAATGGAGTACATTTGACTCATTAGCAGAACAAGCACGTCATGGGGCTACCATTCGGAATGGCAGACCACTCGGAGTTCGCTATTAGTGGATTTCCTGAAGGCGAGGGAACGCTCAAGAACAGGCCCTGTGCAATATGGGCGACCCTTCCGGCGTCTGCTCCTGCATCTACATCTACACCTGCAATTAACAGAATGCTAGATGAGGGTTCGTACACGCAGGATCGTTCATCCTTCCAACATTTTCAAACGCCATCAGTTCCATATGCTTACCGCAATCTTACACACGGGAATCCACGCTCGAACGCCTACTGGGTCCGACAGTTGCAAGGATCGTTTCCTCAAGAGTGCTACAGCATTTTTGGGGCTTCAGCACTGAAGGATTCCGTCCAGCCTTATCCCCTTCCTGTCTCAGTGAATGGAGGTTCCCTAGTGTTGGACTCTGCTAGGGGAAAGCTGGTGAATGCTTCCAACATGACGGCAAAGGAGATTATGGAGGCCAAGGCCTTGGCAGCCTCCAAAAGCCACAGTGAGGCTGAAAGGCGTCGCCGTGAGCGCATTAATACCCATCTCGCCACATTGAGGACTCTTTTGCCCAGCTCAACAAAGGTATGGTGCTTACATACATACTTTGACAGTGCACTTATGTAGACATGGACAGTTTCTGGAAATGCTGCGGAATAGCCTCTTATGAGATCTGGCCAGGTAGCGCTTACTTGAGTTAGTTATTTTGTTACCATTTCGAAAGCATTATGTATGCTGTTCTGCGTACATGTCAGAGCACGTGAGATATGGAGACAGAAATCAAATTAAGTGTAACGGAAATGCCACAGCTCTCGAAGATGCGTAGGAGAGGAAGTCGGAACAAAATGTGATTAGGGTTAAGCACGAAGACTAGGGCTGTGATTAGGGGGTGGCTACCATATACACGAAAAGACCATTTACCGTAGTTGTACATGATTTTGTCGTAGAGCATGTGGCTGCAAATACAAACATAATCGTTTTCTATAGGAAACAATGCATATGAACTAAGGTCGATCATCTGAGAAAGAGAAGCTTGATAGCGTCGCATGGACCATTGTTTTATTCGAGTGATCCTTTCAAGGTCTGTATCGGTCTGTGGAGCTTCCTCCATCTCATTCCTTCACTGCAAGCAGAGAGATAGTAAATTACCAAGAGATAACGGAATGCGTTATCGAGAAAGATTGCATATAGACCCTTGTATCCAGATTTATCATATTGCAGAAGATTTTTGATCCAAAAGCCAACATCTGGATTCAATCTTTCTCCCAGCTTAACTTTCTTCAAAGTAAAAGCCTGAAATAGGTATCTTTTAGGACTTCAAATAATTAATCCCAGTATTTTGTCTGAGCCCGCATAGCCTAGTGGCTGACACTTTGAAGCTGTAGAAGGAAGTCCTGAGTTCAAGTCTTGGCTGGACATGTCCATGAGTTTCTCATGATGGGTGACCTTATGAGGTTGGGTGTCTGAGTGTGTATTTCCAATTCATTGTACTCTCAAAAAAAAAAGAATATCCCTGTTACTCTCTGCAAGAAAGCGGTATCTTTTGCTCCGGGTTGTGCCAAATCCTGATACGAAAATAAAGCTTCTCTAGTGGGTCTGGTCTGTCAGGTAGTATCGATATATCTCTATGGATGCGTTGCCTTAGTTTCCCTGAAACTCATGAGCTTAATATTTAGAAGGAGATATCCGGATTGAAACATTCTTCCAGGATAGCTTTCTGAAAAGTAAGAGTCTGGGATGGATATTCTTAAGCACATTAAAAATAAAACCCCAGGATTTGGTATTTTCTTTTCAAGAAAGAAAGAGACATGTTCTGGATTGCGCTGATAGAAAATCAAAGCTTCTGCAGCAGGTTTTGTTCTGTCGGGTAAATGACAATTGTCAGCTTAGTTCTATGTATGGATTGATATCAGCTTATGTCACTTCTGGATGTCATAGAGGAAACTCAGTTAGTACAGCCCTCTACAAGTTTATGCTCATGGTGTGTTGTGAGGTGCCTCCTAGATCGTGTATTCATTCCTACTTTTCCCATAATTGGTCTCAGATGATGATAGTGTGAATGCCACTATATTTAGTCGATATATATATATATATATATATATATATATATATATATATATATATATATACATACATACATATAAACAGTACAAGAGGAGCTTTCATGGAACCCCCAATCCCACAGAGGAGCTTTCACGGGACCCCCAATCGCAATGCTTTATATATGTATATATATATGATGGCTATATATATATATATATATATATATATATATATATATATATATATATATATATATATATATATATATAATGGCTATATATCTTGCGATCTACTCTTCAAAGCTTGAATTAATTAAACAGTACAAGAGGAGCTTTCATGGAACCCCCAATCCCACAGAGGAGCTTTCACGGGACCCCCAATCCCAATGCTATATATATATATATATATATATATATATATATATATATATATATATATATATATATATATATATATATATATATATATATATATATATATATATATATATGTATATATATATATATATATATGTATCATATATATAATGATGGCTATATATCTTGCGATCTACTCTTCAAAGCTTGAATTAATTAAACAGTACAAGAAGAGCTTTCATGGAACCTCCAATCCCACAAGCAGGGGCTGAACCTGAACTCCTGGGTAGGGATGGCCCTCAGGTCAGACGAGGAGACTGGTTTCAAAGAGTGCTGGAAAGCCTGGTAATCCCTGAAAGGAACTCGTTTTACTTCTCACCATTACATGTGGATGAGGGGCATCCTGCCAAAGTAGGCCAAAAGGGCTTGAAACCATGGCCCTCTCCAAGGGAGGCAAAGAGGCAAATGACTCCGTCACTCAAGCTAGCGCAGTTGCAAGATGTCTATTTCTTAGTTGTCTACCATGATCTTTTAATTGCACATTCTTTTAATTTGGGGTTTGCCTGTATTTAGGGTAAGTTTGTGGTTTTCCTGTATTTATTCTGTTATATATCATTATGTGACTCCATCACATCCAATCTAGACCTCCTTGGAGGCAGGCGAATGACTGCTTTCCGTCTGCAGATAAGCCATACTCCAGACTTCAGATGCTTCTTTTTTTTTGTTTTTTGAGAGTACAATGAATTGGAACCACACTCACACACCCAACCTCGTATGGTAGAGACACCCAGACACCCATTCTTGAAGAACTCAAGATATGTCCAGTCAAGAGTTGAACTCAAGACTTCCTCTCAGAGACTCAAGACATCAAACCACTAGGCTATGCAGGCTTAGATGATGATCGCCTATTTATGTTAGGGCAGCTTGATTTATTGAAATTCAATGCATTTGATACACGTTACATAGCGTTTCTGCTCATATTGTTTGTACTGTTTCCTTGTCGTTTGTCATGTCCTTCGAATTTGTCTGGGCTTATGTTACTGTGTTTGCAGACGGACAAAGCTTCCTTGCTGGCAGAGGTGATCGATCAGGTGAAGACATTGAAGCGGCAAGTGTCAGAGATTCATGAGTATGGCCCTACCATACCTACCGACCATGATCACATGAGCATCGAGAAGGTCGTTTCAGCGGCGGAGGGCAAGCTGCGGATAAAGGCCTGCATTTGCTGTGACGACCGGCCTGACTTCATCAACCACCTGAGGGAAACTATCGACACGCTCAGATTGAGAACTTTGAAAGCTGAGATTTCGACCTTGGCAGGCAGGATCAAGAGTACATTCCTGGTTACGCTGAAGGAGGAGGCCGTTGAGACAGACGAGGACGTGTTTATCAAGCGATTTCAAGACGCGCTGCGGACAGTCATGGATGTACCTTCGCCTGCTGGGGAACCCTCGCCGGGAGGCACCTTAAACAAGCGTCCGAGAACCTCATCATTCGAAACCCCTGGGTATACATGAGATCAATAGTTGATAGTGTAGCGTTTTAGTAACTCGTCCGTCGATTCTCAAAGCGCGATGGGGGATTATGGCGCGTTCTTACTAAGAACTTGTCAAAAGAGAGATCACTGGTTCAGACGAGTACAGTAGCCTTGGATCCTTCTGCGCAGGCCGCCAAAGAATCATCCACAAGCGACAGAAGATTTATGTGTCTCTGTATATTTATCTGAGTACGCCATCGTATCAGTGATGTCACCATAGTTGCCTTGTCGGGGGTATTTCTTCAGTACTTGGCTCTTTTGCTCACGTTTTCGCCACTAAGGCTCCAAGCTCTTATAGAGTAAATCATTGTAAGGAATCACGTAAATGATGTATTGGAGTTCTGTGTGTAGCTCTGAGATGCAGCTAGAATAGCTTGTGTTCTTTGTCACGATTCTGAGGGTCGCAATCCTTGTTCCATCATCTTCTCTGCAAACTTGAACATTCATGCTGATCGGAGCAAGAGGGAGGATGCTTGATGGACGCTTTGCAGGCAAACCACCTGTCAATCCGTTCCATTTCCTCTGCTTCACTGTGCATTTCCGTTTACAAATTTCTGGTGAACTGCAAGTGGAAAGGAGTTCATCTACAGGAAGCTGAAGGGTGCATTCTTCTCACACCAATCCAGATGGTGAAACTCTTCATGCGATGATTCTTGTATGACAGAGTTCTTTGTTAGATATATAAGAAATGGTTTTGAATCATAATCAAGATTAGAAGATATGGCCCTCAAGGCCTTTCAAAGATGAACAACAATTCTCTCCACACCCTCAAGAATGTTCTCAACTCAAAGCGAATTTCTTAAGTGCTTCAAAACGAGAGTTTCTTTTCATATATTGGACTCTTTTGGAGGCTATCGAATTCTCATCATTGCAAGCTTTTGCATTGCTTCTTCAGCCATGATGTTCCATAAGTAGTATGAACATCTAGTAATGGTCTCTCCGATAAACCTTTTGTTTTGTTTTGTTTTGTTTTGTTTTTTTTAAGGAGGAACTTCGACCAAAGCTTAATCTCCCTTGCTTGAATTAATCGAAAGAACATCTGTACAAGTGAATGGACATAGTACCCATGGAACTCCTCATATCCCACAAAGCAAGGGTTAGACTGCTCCAAGACGACACTTGAAAAGGATTGACCGAAGACAACTAGTTTAATATGCCCAAAGGCAATAGATTGGGATAGGGCCCACATCTGTTTTGTTGTGGGGAGGGGTTGAGCTTTTGCCCCCCCCTTCAAGAGGTGAAAGTTCCAACCAAACAACTTAACGTGCATTGACCTTCTTGTTTTGTTTTGTTTTGGAGTTTGGACCTCTTATCTCTTTTATCATCATGTCTAAGGTGCCTTGCTTTATTCTCCACATTCAAGGAGTAACATGTTAGCATGATCTCCACGTATTGAACTCTAGACCTCCAATCTATAGGTTCAATGTGTTTACCACTACACAATACACCCTTACTGTCTCTAGCATGGTTTGGCTTGTTGTCGTTACATAAGTTTGGAGTGGGTAGTTATTTTTTTCTTGATTTGCTCAATAAAATGGACAAGAGGAGTTTCTTTAATTTTCTATTCCTGTTATACATTTGGCAATTCTAATCAAAAGCTTGGAACTCGCTTAGTGTTGTCTTATCCAATAGCTTAGTTGACCACATCTTGGAGTTGTATAGGTTGATGGAGTTCTTATATTGAGATATGTGGTAAAAAGTAAAGATTATGGATGGAAAGAAGATACTTGCCATATGGCTCAAGCTCTTGATGATAAACTAGTGGAGGGCGATTCATGCATGTAGGAATGTTGCTTGTTAGTGAAGATCTCATTGATCCAAAGTGAGATGGAGCACTTAAAATCCTCAACCCTTGATATATTCAAATTCAAATTCGTGGTTGTATGTTGTGGCTTATATCCATGTTAAACCTCATAAGGAGTCACTAGATCGCAATGACTTAGCAGGACACTTGTTAAATATATGTGCAATACACATAATAGACTCAAGTTGAAAGTTGTGAGGTAAGGTTTCTCTCTTGATTATGTCAATGAGATTTTCTTTTTCCTCTAAGCAAAAATAGTTTGTAGTGGTGCATGTGACACTTATATTGGTGTTCTTATCGATATGTAGCTAGAAGTCCCACATACTAGCTTTTAGAAAGGTAGAACCTTGGGCTCTCACATACATGCTTAGAAGGTTCCTCAAGGTTTAACAAAGAGGGCACCATATTACTTTTTGCAAATGTACTAAATTGACAAAATTCAAATGATCAAAATGTGCAAGCAATTGCACTCAAAATAACCTATTAATCTTGCATTGTACATGTTGATTCAATGATATCTTTCAATATAGTGGCTACGTAGACAAATTCTGAAGGCTACATTGAGCATTGGATTCATTTACGCATCTGGCTATGTAGACAAATCCTTAAGCTTGGCCAAAAACCAATCCCATCTAGCTTTTGAGGATAACCCAAATCCAAGGGGTATACCCAAAAGCCTAAATATTTCTCCTTCAACAAGAGATTCACAACCATCTGGGATTAAGAAGTCACGGATAGGATCCCCAAAAGCCTTGATAAGCATTTTATTATGACTAATATTTGATCCATCGGCTTCACAAAATGTAGAAAGAGATTCCCAAAAGTGACTATACTATTTTGGTCATTATGGATGGTCACATTGGTATCATCCACATAAGATTGTAGCATCATATTATCCTAGTTACTAGAAAGCCATATACCTTTAATATTATCTTTGAGGTAATCAACAAGTGAGAAGACATCCAAAAGCACCTACTGCAACGAGAAACAAAAAGGGGGTGAGCATGCATCCTTGCCTAACAAATCTTTTGAGGGGGATGAGGTTGGTCAAACTACCATTGAAAAACAATCCTACTAGATGAGTTAGCCAAAAGACAGTGAACTAACTACATATAGTAGGGGCCAAACCCAGAGTCATCCAGAGATTGAAGAATGAATTTTCAATCAATTCTATCATAAGCCTGGTCAAAATCAATTTCAAAGAATATAAATTGCTATACTTGAACCCTTTCCTATTGCATTCTTTCCCACAAAGAAATGATAGTATCCATGATGTATGCACTTATTCTATAGACAAAGCATTTGGTAGTTATCTTATAAATGGTATTAAGACAAGGAATAATTTCTTTTGCTCATGCCTAACAATATATTTAATGTATGTACTTATTCTATTGACAAAGCATTTGGCAATTATCTTATAAATGGTTTTAAGACAGGGGATAATTCTCAAGTTGTTGGGAGAGGCTTTGTCCATCTTTCTATAAATAAGGTTAATAACACATGATTAATGGAAATTGATTGGTTTTTATTGGAAAAAAGTCTTTCAAAATCTCCAAAATGAGAGGATCCTGAGTGGAAGAAAAGGTTTGGAAAAATTTTTCCATGATACCATTAAGCCCAGGTGTTTTATGTTTTTTAAGCGAATGAATGGTGTAATCATCTCATGAAGTTCAAGTGGCCGATCAAATAGTTCCTTGCAATGATTGAGATGTTGAAGGAGAAGCTTTCATGAAAGAAGGATTCCAATAGGGCTAGTTTGCCTTTTTCCATAGTCGCCATAATGCTATTCCAAGAAAGATCAAGAAAAAATTCATTTGTCTTCTTCTTCTTATGAGTTGGAACATTGATCTAGAATAAATTCTTGTTGCAATTCTTGCTACAACTTCTTAATGGTTTCCTATTTTTCAACATCTACTTGTATAATTAATTGAGTGTTTTCATCAATAAAGCATGTGCTATCTTTAAAATCACTATCTCTTGTTGTAGTTCAATGATGCACTTCTTTTGTGTGTTGCTAGCTACAAACTCCTACAATAGACATGTAGGTATAGTGTTGAAGATTACAAAATCGTAAAAATACTAGACCAAAAATTAGGATGTCTATAGTAGAAAGTGATCGTGGGCTAGTTTCCTAAGGCTCTTGGCTATAGAATCTAGAACCAAAGGTACTCTTCAATGCAAAGAGATGAATACATAGAAAGTATAATACATTCAACATTGCATTTCAATTTTGGTTCATTTTGGAATAATAGTATATAAAGTGTATTCACTCACAACTTACACAAAATTGGAAGACACATTATACCTTGAGAAAATAACATACATTATAGGCAAAAACTATAGAAAACTCCAACATATCTTCATACCATGCATTTGATGAAGTTTCCTACTTTGCCTCGAAGAGTAATCATCAGGTCAATTGTTAGATTGCTGAGCAAGCACATAGTCCTTCCCAATCTATTTAGATAATTCGAAATTTCATGCTCACTTCCTAGTTGATGAATAACCATATAGCCAAATTCTTGCAAAAGCAAGGCCCGTCCTGCTAATCTACCAGAAAAGTGAGGCTTCTTTACTAGGTGAATGAGAGCTTGATGTTCGAGAATAAGTGCCTAAATTTCTATAGTCTAAACATAATGTCAAGACACTCCCTCTTTTCCAAGAATAAGTGCCTAAATTTCTATAGTCTAAACATAATGTCAAGACACTCCCTCTTTGTTACTCCGTAATTCTGCTCAATAATACTGGGCATCCAACTTACATAGTAGATATGCTTTTACCAACTTTTTTTGTACTTGCATCAATAAAACTCCTACAACAATGTGAGAAGCATTCACAAATAAATGAAAAGGTAGTGAAAAACCAGGTGGAACCAATATGGGTGCCACTAGCATCATCTTCTTGAGAAGGTTAAATGCCTTATCTTGCTCTTCATTCCATACAAATTGAACATTCTTCTTTGTTAAATGTTTTATGGTGCATACATGTGCCAAGTACTTTAAAAACCTAGTATGCCACTTCATTTGTTGGGTGAATAACTACTTGATAGCTTTGGGTGGTTCTCCTTGTGAAAATCGCTCAATCTTCTTTGGGTCAATTGTGATGCCTTCCTTCCTTACAATGTGTGCAAGTAGTACACCTCTTCCTGCACAAAACATGCATTTAGTAGGGTCCAAGGATAACCAAAAGCTACCCACACTTTGAGAAACACAACTCTAACTAGTTAATATGATCAACATCCTTTCTTGCAACACTAAAATCATCAAAGGAGACTTTCATAAAAGTGGTGAGGTAAGGGTTAAAGATATGCATTTCCCACTTTTGAAAAGTAAGGTGTGCATCCTTCAAGCTAAAACTCATTACCACTAATGTGTATACTCAACATTCCATCACAAAATCAGTCTTATCTTGGTCTTCAAGGGACATATTGATGTTCTTGTACTTATTCTACCCATTGAATCCATTTAGAAACTTGTACATCTCTTGGTTTTGCTATTGAATCCAATAACGTATCACAACTGGGTAAAGGAAAAGGTTCATTTATCATGGCTACATTCAATCTCTTGTTGTCGACACATACTCTCAGCTCCTCATTCTTCTTTGGCACCACTATAATGGGTGAGAGCCATGTTTCTTTATCAATGGGGCAAATAACTCCTACCTCTAATAGCTTGTCCAAATCTTCCTTCACCTTTTGGGATAAATTGGGGTCCATCCTATAATACTATTGTATTACTAGTAATGCATTAGCGCTTATGTTAATTTTGTGTTGATATAATGTTGAATCATCCTTGTACTTCACTAACAACAACTTCATTAATGTTTTAAAACTACTTGATAATATTGTAGCAATTTTAACTATCTAAGATTCTTCCCCAATCCCAAGGTTCAGGTCCTCCAAAGCATCCTCTCTCACCCTTTGGTTCTTTGCAATCCAGGCAATAAACGGTTTCTATGCATACTTCACCGCATCTTCTCCCTACTTTGTAGTATCATCCTCTTTTGTTAAACATGAGCCTCCAAATACCCATAATCAACGTCATCGTTGCTTTACTTACGAATTATTAGTGCAATCTTGAATGCATCCACCTCAAAAATTGGAATTACATTGGAATATATCTACAAAAATTCCTCTTTCTCATCATGTGCTAATACATCTCCCATATTTATACCTTTAGTACATAGAATCTTGTATCTTGGTAGTATGATTCTTTTCTCCATCATCTCCAACCACATCTTCTTCTTGGATCACTTTAAAACAATCACATCAGATGCACATAACTTCTTTACCTTGGTTGCTCTCAGCCATGGCCTTCCTAAGATCATTAGGTAAGTACATGTTGACTCCTCAAGTGTAATACTACAAAATGTAATTAGAAATTCAAACTTGCAACCTTGATTTGCTTCTTCCTAATGACTCGTAAAGGCTAGGCCCTCCTTCGATTAGCCATTTTGACTTGAAATGGTGCATGTGCCCATTGTAATAGATTCAACTTTTTGCACACCACCTTGTGGAGGATATTCACCCTTGAGCCTCTCTCAACCAAGAATCCTAAAAAATAAGTGTTAGTGTGATAGAAAAATTAACGACATGAATCTTATATCTTACATCTACTAGTGGTGTGGTTCCACCTCCATAGAAATAGCTCCTTATTCCTATTTTTAAGCACTTTATTGTAGTTCTATTTTCTTTCAAACGTTTGGCAAACAATTTTTGAGTGAACTCTAGCACTATGTGTAGGAATTCTCCACCTTTACAAAGATACAAGTCCACATTAGAGCTTCATATAGCTCGTAAGATAGCACTCAAGTAACACCTTCTTGAGCCACTTTCTACTATTGCTACTTGGTAGGTCTTCCTTAGGTTACAATGTTGCTTCGTCTTGCTACTTTCCAATAGTATTTTGTGTAGTTTTAAGTTTTCAAAAACATCCATCTTGAGCTTATCTTGGATCTCGCAGTTGATCTTATTCAAAAATTTCTTTGTCTACTTATTCTACTTCTCTTCCTTACCTCTAGCTTTAGATCTAGTTGCTACTAGAGCTTAGACCTCTAGTTTCTATGGAACATCCTCTATCACAATGCAAGTGCTACAATCACACTTTTAGAACTGAATTGCAATACTTTTTTGCTATGTTTCTTCTTCAATAGTTTTCAAATTGTTGTCAATCACTTTTGTGAGTATACTTACTACTCACATCTCTTAAGTTCCAATGTATTCAATTAACATGAAAATTCTCTGTGTTGTTCCTTCCATTTTCTCATTTATATTTGATGATCCTAGCATTGTTATATTCTATGGGGTTTTCACACTTACTATACCTCTTGCAGTCTTGTGTTTACACTAAAGTTCAAATGGAGCCCTTGTTTACGACTTTTCATACTACACTATGTGCATGCTACATTAAAAGGACTTGATTATTGATATTGTGGCTAGTTCTACCAATTTTTATTGTTTGAAAAATTTCTAGGCAATTCTATGCTTTGAAATCATTACTTGAAGGGCTATGGTAATGCCAAATTTGATTGTTCCATCTTTCCCAACATATGTCTTGGGCTTCTTCCTCTATAGTCGGGGTTTTAATGATATGAATCATAGTCATCCTCCATCATTTGATAAACAATGTAGTATCACTGCTTTGTAGTCACAATTTTTGTCTATAGTTCAACTAGTTTTTTATTAATGTTACCTAAGACTTCTCCTTCATTTTTTTCTTCCTTTTGGCTTTTTATTTGACTTTTATTCATGATTTTCATGTTTGGTTCTTGTTTTTTTATTGTCCAATTATATTTTTCTTCTTCTTAATCTCATTGCAAACTTGAATCATCTTTATATTCTAATGAACTAGCTTCTTTTGATTCTTCTTCTTGTGAACTGTCAGTATCCACTGCTGATTTGCATCTTTGTTTTTCTTACTTTCTTTTTACTTCCCTTGCCATACTTCCTGTCATCTTGCATTGCAATTTCCACCAATCCTCTGAAATCACTGTCAGCTTCCAACTAGACATATCCTACAATTGCATCCTTTAGCTGTTGGTTCAGACCCCTACAAAATAGGATACCTGTTTGCTCCCATGATGCTTGATTCTCTTCAGTTAACCTGTTCAACATTTACTAGTCTTTTGTGCATATTCCTCCACTAGAAAGTCCTTGTGCTTAATCTTCCTCAATTTCTTTAAGACATCTTTTGGGGTTTTCTCATCATTAAATTGTGCTAAAAATTTTTCCTTCATTTTAGCATAGTTTGAAAAGCTATCCATTCTAATTATATAAAACAAATCATAGTTTTACCTTCCAATGTGGCCGCAAAATGTGCTTTCTTCACAACATCTCCTAAATTACCTTATCCTGATAGAAATCAATTTGGTTTGGAACTGCCCAACATGATTTTCAAGATCCTCACCTCTTCATCCACTAAAGTATGTTGTTCCCACTTGAGGGTTTTTAGGCTGCACAAGTGCTTCTACCATTGGAAATTGAGGTTGTACAAGGTTCAATTCTCTTCTAATCTTCAAATACTGTTGAGTAGGCTATAAGCCCACTTTTTTCTGGGTCACTTTGATTAGGCTTCTTGAGGACCCGCTTGCTCTCCTTGCTCTAGAGTTAAATCATCAACACTACCTCCTCTCAGGTACCCTTTCTCTTGTGGCATGAATACATGTTTTCCTCGAGCACGTTCACATTAAGTATTGTCTAATATTTTTTTAAAGATCAACTTCTCGATCAATCCTTTAGATGTTACTTCTTGGTTGGCTTCCAAAGCTTCATGCACCTTGCAATATGGTAATTGTGTGTTATATATAAATTTAGAGGGTAAAGTCTGATCTCCTGGCACTCATCTTCTTGCAGGTGCACTAAGGCCTAGTGATCACCAAGGTGTTGTACGCGACAAAGTCCTACAATAGACCTGCAAGTACAATGTTGAAAACTACAAAGTAGTAAAAATACTAGAGAGTAATAATCACACAAACTACAAGAAGATTGCACCCAATCTTGTGTACTGCCTCATCTCTTTGCATATCTATTTTTTGTGTGTTTTTCACTACATGTATCCTTTGCATGCATGTGAATTAAGATCCTGGTAACAGTGGTATGAGAACACTGCACACATCACTATGGAGGGGTCTAGTGCCGTTTGTTTTGGCATTCTACACTTTGTTATCCATTTTTGTTTTCCAATACCGATTCTGATCTCTATTTCTGTTTCAATTCTTGTTCTGGTTTCTATTTCAATTTCTATTCCACTTCCTGAACTTGAACCTATGTTTACACCTACATTTACACCCATGTTTACTCCTTCAACTTACTCCCTACCTTTACTCCTTTAGTTCGATTCCGATTTTGATTTCAATCTTTGTTTCTATTTCAGTTCTTGTTTCGGTTTTTGTTTCAATTTTTGTTCTAGTTCTTGAACTTGAACCTATGTTGACACCTATGTTTACACCTATGTTTACTCCTTCAACTTACTCCCTAAGCTTACTCCTTTGGCTTACTCCAAGGAATCAACTAAAGCATAGAAATTTGGCATCTTTGGCTTCCCTGGCACCCATGGTGATTGTTGGTAGCCATTGGGTATGCACGAACACCTTTTAATTAAGGAGTGGCAATAAGGAGTTTTATATTCAGCATATTCCTCTATAGATAAGTACTTCATCATAAATCAACAAATAACGATCAAGCAGAGCTTTTCTTTTTGGAGTAGTATGATCAGCATCAAATATCCATATATGAAGACTCGAATCAACAAGAAGGTGTGTATCCCATATTCCACATCATCCACTACTCAAAACATGCTCACAAATGAAAAAGAAAATCAGTGAATGCTTCTGCCGAATTAACGCTACCTCACATTCACAATCCACATGGAGTGTTTCTGCCGACTTAACGCTACCTCACACTCTCTCATTACCGAAAATAAAACAAATGAGTGCTTCTGCCGACTTAACGCTACCTCGCACTCAGACCACACCATAGCATGCTTGTAACATGACATCAAGATGGAACTAAGGATACAGAACTCCATACGTTGTTGATCTCATAGATGCTAAAATATCTTCCTAACGAGCAAACAATCGTCTCTCTCAGAATTATGCTTCTTATGACAACCAAATCATGCAATATAAAAAGATAGTATTGATGACCATCCCATAAGTTAAGGAAATAGGCAAGGCTTCGGTCAAATGTTATAGCACACGTTCTCTCTCTATCGCTCTTTCTCTTGCGGTTTCTTTCTCTTATCATTTTCTCATTATTTTTATAGATTCAACCAATCATTCATTATTATAAACTATGAGCGATGCATGTGCTAATAGTGAAAACAAAGTAAGACAAGATAGAGTGAAAACATCTCTCAACCTCCCATGTTGCGTGTCCGCGACCAGAGAAGAGAAAGTACCGTTGTTATGACATGCTTAAAAGCTTCATATATAGCATACACGTTGACTGCGAATTATTATCGTCGCCATTTTACTCAGCACAACGAAATCCAGCCACCGGAATGGACCAGATCAAAAGAATACTTTAGTCATCCAATAACCAGGATAATACCACCGGAAGAGGGTGTGATTCAGGCAAGAATAGGCGCTAAGTGTTCAGGCACCGCATTATGATCAAACTAAAGCAGCACAGCACCAGAGTAACTGTGTCCACCAATGTATTTCTACCGAAAACATATCCTCAGACCGGAATCAACAGATATTACCGAAGGAAAATGATCGTCGCCAGGATTGGTGCATAATAATCAACAGAGTAGCATGATAAGCACCGGAATCTAACCACCGGAAGGAGGTACAAATGCACTGAAATGGATCAGACAGAGACCGCAATGAATGCAAAAATGCGCCGGACATGCCCATAGAACACCGTAATGACCAGAGATCATGAAACAATATGAGAGTAGCTACAGATTAATCATGAGGCAATGTGCAGCGTGTCAATTTCTTATGAGAGCTTTGGCAACGGTCGCGTGCAGAAGATCATTGGCGACTCATTAATTAATTGGTGAATCATCAACGCCGGTCGCATAGTTCAGAGCCAGAAGTTGGTATTACCATGTAGATTAACTATTCACCTCCCGACTTTCATAGAGCAGCCGAAATCACACCGGAGTCATGGAATTACGGTGCTAGCTTATTGACCGGAAACAGGATGAGGCCGGAACAATCGGATGGAATACAAGCATACATCGAATGGCCCAGGTTCATCACCAAACATGGAAAATATGTATGTCACAAGCGCAACCCCACGGAGAATGTTGGATTCAATAGGTGCCGGAGGGAGTCATCGAAATGATCAAATAGTAAAAAGTATAGAGAGGCCCCGACTATTAGTAAGACAAGTCTCACCAGTTACCGTAGTAGCACTTAGAACATCACAATAATTATAGCATCGTCTGCGATAAGAACTTCGAAATGGCACCGGAAACATTGAACTAGTATCGACTAAAGAACATATCATGGACCCGGCGGTGCATACTTCAGAAATCATAGGCGACCGCAGACTTATGTGAGGCTTACAAAGTCAATCGGACCGGAAAGGAGGAAGCAGAACGATTGTTAATGAATGGCAGCATGCAATTCGAGATTTTGAAACTTCCGAGAGCGCTAGAGGTGCC
Organism: Ceratopteris richardii; assembly: GCA_020310875.1. Classification (NCBI taxonomy): domain Eukaryota; kingdom Viridiplantae; phylum Streptophyta; class Polypodiopsida; order Polypodiales; family Pteridaceae; genus Ceratopteris; species Ceratopteris richardii. The sequence goes on from CM035406.1 coordinate 111,877,839, forward strand.
CGAAGCTCTCAAGCAAATGGGTGCAAGCACAAGCAACGAGCAGTCGGAGATGGAGGCTCGTGATACTCACAAGAAAAACAGTGGCATCGCCTCCATATCTTTTCAATATCTATGCAAAGTTGTTACAACCGCGAACTCAGTCCGACATGCATTCCACGTTTACATCGTAACATGTAATATACATATGCGTCCCCGTTCTTTATTCCGCAGTTCTGAGAAGCACCCTTCCGCGACCATGACATCACGAGAGTGGGACGAGTCCTGTAGGCGTGCCAAATGTTAACAGAGAGGTCGTGCCTCCCTGCAACAATGAAAGAGAGAGAGAAGAGAAGTGTCGTCGCCATAGCTACGTTCAGCAGATAAACAAAACTACTCGTCACGCAACCCTAGACAAGAACAAGAACATTGTAATTAACAAGAACAAGAAAGATACACATCAAAAGCCATGGAAGTGGCGACGAAAAATAAGAGAGAGCTTTCATTAAAAAATTGCCATATTTATACAAATGAAGGTGGCCTTTAAGGCTCTTCCCACTCAACCCTTCTTCAACCCTTCAAATGAACCTTACAAATATAATCTCAACTCTAGAATAGCCCAAAGGGTAGCAAGATACACTCTGATACAATGTGCCCTTAACAAGTGTTTTACCACTACACTATTTCTTTGTGTTGTCACTCTACACCATTTACTTATATTTAACTCAACTTGCATCTCTCTCTTACTTTTTCAATTCCCAAGAACCACCCTTCCTTTTTCCTTTTGAATTAAAGAAATCTCAAAATTGTTTTCACATATCCAACAAGGGGGTTTCTTTGTCTACATATCCATGGACCCTATGAATACCATGATGGATTTTGGTGAGTCACCTCTACCTAAGGTACCACTATAACACGAACTTTGAGGTGCTCAAAACGAGATCTCGAAACATGATGAAGTACTTCAAAAGATGCAATTTGATGAAGATAACCTTGCATTAAGCAATTTTTTTGTTGTTTTACATAATATTTTTACCATCCAAATTCATTCATTTCAAGAAATGATTTCCACTTATGCATCTGATTTGTATTTCTCACATGCATGGCATTACTTCAACAATTGTGTATCTTCAATTGATGAACATTATACATTTCATCATGGTTTACTTTATTTTCAACATAGATTATGCATTACACAAGCTTTTCAAGATTTTGTAATAAAAGAAATGCATGAACCATCTTACATGGGACTTGAAGGCATACAAAGCACAAATTCCATTTGCAAATATTTCTTCTTTTGGTCCCACATGGAAAAAGATATCACATAGTATGATTCTCAATGCATGGTATGTCAATGTGTAAAACGCCATCATGGTAAACCATTTGGATCATTAATGCCACTTCCGATTCTGAATGAACCATGGGAACAAAACTCTATGGATTTTATCACTAGTCTTCTTATAACCTCATCACATAAGGATATGATTTGGATGATATTCAATAGGTTTAATAAATATGCATATTTCATTCCTTGTAGAAAAACTTTGTCTTCACCTCACACTGCAAAATTATTCATTAAATGCATTTTCCTACATCATGGTTTTCCTAAAGTAATGTTATCTTTGCAATCATTTTTGGGTTGCCTCATTTCAACATTTTGGTTCTAAAATAGATTTTAGCTCTACATTTTATCTCGAAATAATGGACAAAGGGAGGCTACAAACAATACTATTCTTGATTTATTGTGTTTTTATTCATTAGATAGTCCCACTAATTGGGATGACAAGTTGTCATTGCTTCTGTTGATATATTTAGGTAGTGATGTGTGTGAACAGTCTAGGACCGTCGGGGCACTTTTTTCCCTCTTTAGGAGGTTTTCTTCCCCCGGCTTGTATATACGCCTATTGCCCTAATGGGCTACTTATCTTTGTACATTCTCTAGTAATACATTCAATCTTGTGTGTTGTGCTCCAAGCTTCTTCTTCTTCCTTGTGCTGTTCGCGTGCTTCCGCAGACGTCTAACTCCAACAATTGGTATCAGAGCAGGTCGTTGCTTCTTCTAGGGCGCCGTCGACACTCCTCCGTTTGCAGTCTCAGATTCGCACAAAATTTGGTGAGCATACTCAGGGTGTTCCCGAGATCAAAACAGCTTTGCTGTGTGGTGCCGAAATCGCGATCTGAGCTCGTTTCGGCCTCCGAACGCACTATCACAGTGCTTGTGCAGGCTATTTCGTCCTTTTGTGCCAAAGGTATATACCAGTTTCTGTTCGCCAGTTTAAGCGTCTCGAAGTCTGCTACAGGTCTAGCAGAACTCGTGTGGGCAGTTCTGTTCAACTTTTTGAGATACAGTCAATTTTCTGCATCAAGGTATTTTAGTCACCGGCCATGGCTGAAAGCAGTGATGTATTCCGTATGTTGGCTGTTGAGGATAAGTTGGATGGTACCAACTACCCATTATGGGCTTACATGATGCGACATGTACTGGTTGCAAAAGGATTGTGGAACATTGTGGAGGGTGTTGAAAGACGTCCTGTTACACCTGTAACGACAGGTACTGCAAATACAGGTGTTGGAGCTGATGAAGATGGTGTCGAAGATGATATTCCGCAGATTCCTGTTCATGCTACTGTTTCTATTGCACCTACTGCAGAGCAGATTCGTTGGGATGGCAGAGATACCCATGCACATGCATTGATAGCTTTGTCTGTCAAACGTGCCATTATTCCTCACATTCGCTCTTGCAGAACAACAAAGGATGCTTGGGATACACTTACCACTTTGTACCAGGCTAGGAATGAGGCTCGTGTTGCTTACCTCCGAAAATAGTTGGAGAGTGAGCACATGAATGAAGGTGATTCGATGGACAGTTTTCTTACAAAGATCAAAGACCTGAAGGAACAATTGATTTCTGTTGATGAGGTTATACCAGATAGCTCACTTGTGCAGACCGTTCTGAATGGCCTTCCTGATTCATATCAGAGTTTTGCCTCTACTCTTCGATTGATGATGAAAGGCAATCCGAATGCCTTGTCATTTGAGGAATTAGTCTCTGTTCTGTTGCAGGAAGATCAGTCCAGGCAGAACAGGTCCATTATGCATGTTGCAGATCAAGCTTTCCTGGCTAGTCAGAAGGGCAAAGGAAAATGGAGCTCTTCTACTAGTAAGCAGAAATCTGCAAATGCTGCACAATCGAAGAACCACGATAAAGATGAGAAGAAATCAGAAAAGCAGAAATTGTTCTGCAAGTACTGTAAAGGAAATGATCATATTATAAAGAACTGTCCAAAACTGGCTGCTAAAGAGGCAAAGAAGAAAGAGGCTGGAATGGTTGTTGCAGAGGCCTCTACACCAAAAACAGAGTCTGCAAATCTTATGCAGGAAGAAGAATGGGCGTTTACTACTGTCTGCAGTTTTGACCCATCTTCTCATGATCAGTGCATGTCTGCAGTAGACTCAGATGTTTGGTACTTTGACAGTGGGGCGACCAAACATATTACCTCGCAGCGCAGTTTCTTCTCTTCACTCGAGCCTTCCCCTACAGGGAATACTGTCACATGCGCCAATAACTCCTCTTATCCTGTTATGGGAGTTGGTAAGATCATTCTGACTACTGCTGATGGTAGTTCTTTCACTTTGTCAGATGCTTTATTTGTGCCAGGGATCAAAAAGAACCTGTTATCAGTTTCTGCATTAGCCAAGATTGGCTTGGTTGTGAAATTCGTTGATGACAGGTGTACAGTCCATGATCTCTCAAATGGCGATGTGATTATTGCTTCTGGCATTTTATGTCGTGGGCTGTATAAGCTCATAGACTATGAAAGATCTGTGAATGATTCGGCATGTGCAGTTCATGATTCTCAGGCTATGTCAGATGCAAAGCTTTGGCAGGCACGCTTTGGTCATTTGAATTTTGCTAGCTTGTTACGCCTGGAGAAATCTGAAATGGTGTCCTCTTTGCCCAAACTTGAGGCACCTGGAAAACATGTTTGTGAAGGCTGTATTTTGGGCAAAATGCAGCGTTCTTCCTTTCCAAAAGATGGTTCAGTTCGGGCTATGCAGAAATTGCAGCTTGTACATAGTGATGTCTGTGGTCCTATGCAGACACCCTCTTTTGGAAATTACCTTTACTTCGTGACTTTCATTGATGATTTTTCCAGGCATGCATGGGTATATCCACTCAAAGCAAAGTCCGAAGTGTTCATGTGCTTCAAACAGTTTTTGGTTTTGGCTGAAAATCTGTCAGCATGTAAAATGGGCACCCTCCGTTCTGATCGAGGGGGGGAATATATGTCTTCAGATTTTAATGCATTTCTGGCTGAACGTGGGATAAAACACCAGTGTACAGTGCCGTATACACCTCAACAGAATGGAGTTGCTGAACGAAAGAACAGGTCACTCATGGAGATGGCGAGGTGCATGGTCAAAAGTCAGGCTTTACCACATAGTTTCTGGCTTGAGGCTGTCATGTGTGCAGCATATGTATTGAACAGGTGTCCCACCAAAGCGTTGCAGTCTATCACTCCATATGAGGCTTGGCATGACCGCAAGCCATCTGTTGCTCATCTGCGTGTTTTTTGTTGTTTGGCATATGCATTAGTGCCTGAACAACATCGCAGAAAATTGGATGATAAGGCAGTAAAATGTATTTTTGTTGGGTACAGTTCTGAAAGTAAAGGCTATCGTCTGTATCATCCACAGACTAAACGCATTCTGGTTAGCCGTGATGTTGTCTTTGTGGAAGATGCTATTCAGCCATTGCTTTCATGTACTAAGGAGACATCTGTTAGCTCCAATGACATGTATGATACTTTGATGCCTCTTTTTACAGGTGGACAGGCTAGCGCTGGTCCTAATGAGGCAACTTCTCAGCCTTTGCAGGTTTCATATGATGATGCAGATCATTCCATTTCTGATGCAGATTTACATGATGCACTTGTTGATGAGAGAGCTGATATTGAACAGGCAAAAACTATGCCAAAATGGCTGGTGCAGACTTTGCGTGACAGCAAATTAGATGCACCTTTGTCATATCGTACTCGTTCAGGCTCTCATAGTACCTCCTTTGCATCAGATTGCTATGCTATGGCTGCATCTAGTCTCTGTGATGAGAATGAGCCTGTTTCTTTTGATGAAGCACAAAATTCAGAAAATTGGATGGCTGCTATGCAATCTGAATATGATGCTATAATGAAGAATGGTACATGGTCTTTATGTGACTTGCCTCCTGGCAAGAAGGCCATTGGCACTAAGTGGGTATACAAGCTGAAGCGTAAACCTGATGGTACAGTTGACAGGTATAAGGCTAGGCTTGTTGCAAAGGGTTATGTGCAGGAAAGAGGCATTGATTTTGATGAGACCTTTGCACCTACATGCCGTATGACTACTGTTCGGAGCATTTGTGCACTTGCAGCCCATCATGGTTGGAATGTACATCAGTTGGACATTAAAACAACATTTCTGAATGGTGACTTGCATGAAGAAGTGTATGTTTTTCAGCCCCGTGGCTTTGTGCAGAAAGGGCATGAAAACCAGGTGTGCAGGTTAAAGAAGGCGTTATATGGTTTAAAGCAAGCACCACGTGCTTGGTATGAGAAAATACATGCCTATCTGATTGCACATGGTTTTGAGAACAGTCCAACTGAAAGCACCTTATATGTTAAGCGTGCTAATGATGTGCTTCTGATCATTGTTGTCTATGTAGACAACATGCTGCTTACTGGTCCTCTTGAGAAGCATATTGCTGATTTCAAGGCTGATTTGCATGCCTCATTTGAGATGTCTGATTTGGGGCATTTGCATCACTATTTGGGCATTCAGTTTATGCAAGTTGATGGTGGAATGGCTTTGTGTCAAACGAAATATATTGACACATTATTGCAGCATTTTGGCCTTGAAGACTGTAAGCCTATTGCCACTCCTATGGAGACAGGTTTACGATTGAGTCTTCATGATGCTGGAGATGCATTTGATGCTGTTCTCTATCAGCAGGCTGTTGGATGCTTGATTTACTTATGCATTACTCGGCCAGATATTCAGTTTGCTGTCTCACAGATGAGCAGGTTTATGCATTGCCCAGGAGTCACGCATTGGAAAGCGGTTAAGCGCATCTTTCGCTACTTGAGTGGTACTCGGCTACTTGGGTTGTTTTGTCCCAAGGGGGGATCACTACCGCCAGATTTGCATGCTTTTTCTGACTCAGATTGGGCTGGTTGCTATGACACTCATGTGTCCACCAGTGGTTTTTGCTTCATGCTTGGTAGCTCATGTTTATCTTGGTTGAGCAAGAAGCAGCCTACTGTGGCCACTTCCAGTTGTGAGGCTGAGTATAGGGCAGCTTTCACAGCGACTGTTGAGTGTGTGTGGCTCAGACGCCTTATGGCTGATTTGGGTGTTGGCCTGTCTTCTGCCACCACCATCTTCACTGACAGTCAGAGCGCATTGGCAGTTGCGAGGAACCCTGTGTTCCATGCTCGCACCAAGCACATTGAGGTGCATTATCACTATGTCAGGGAGAGGTTCTCTGCTGGGGAGATCAGCTTGGCATATGTGCCCACGCAGGAGAACATTGCAGACCTTTTTACGAAGGCTCTACCTAGGGAGAAGTTTGAAGCTTTCCGCAAAGCTTTGGGCTTACTTCGTTTTGTGGAGTGATTTCCACATAGCTCGGCACTTCCTTATACATGAGTGCCAGCTCCTTGTTCACCGCATCACTCCGAGGGGGGATTTGTTGATATATTTAGGTAGTGATGTGTGTGAACACTCTAGGACCGCCGGGGCACTTTTTTCCCTCTTTAGGAGGTTTTTTTCCCCCGGCTTGTATATACGCCTATTGCCCTAATGGGCTACTTATCTTTGTACATTCTCTAGTAATACATTCAGTCTTGTGTGTTGTGCTCCAAGCTTCTTCTTCTTCCTTGTGCTGTTCGCGTGCTTTCGCAGACGTCTAACTCCAACAGCTTCAGCTTGCTTACAATAACACCACACACACCACTACTTGTCGTGCACCTTTTGAACTTGTTTATGGTAAAAAGCTTCCCACTCCCATGACATTTACTCAAATTGATATTCCGATGGTTGATTCTATTGCTCAAGTTCACATTTCTACACTTCGCGATGTTCATGAGCACATTAGGAAAAGTTAAGAACGTTATACATGTAATGTCAATACAAAATGATTAGCCAAGGAATTTAAGGAGAATGATCTTGTATGGTTATGTATTATTAAAAGACATCTGAAAAATATTTTGTAGCATCTTGAAATTAAACTTGCACCATGCTATTATGGAACACATTATTCAAAAAATTAATGATAATTCCTTCATATTAGATATATCATCTCACTAGAATATACATAAATATTTTCATATTAGTTTACTTAAACCATTTAAAGGCACTTTACCTCTCACTCCACTTCTTGATGACCCTCTTTTAATTGAAGAACAACTTGAAATCTTAGCTCGTAAGAAAATAATTGATCATGATATCACTACTACACACACAGGTACTCAATATCATTGCTATTTAGTTAAGTATAAAAATTACTCTATTGAATAATGTCAATGGATACATAAAACATCATTAACACTCCATTATGATCACTTAATTTTTGCATATCATTCACATACACATTAATGTAACTCCTCCATGAACATTTCCATGCATGTGTTTCTACATGGAACATGCTGGTTTTGTTCAGCTTATTTTTTTCATTGATGGAACATGTGACTGGCCATCCATGTTTATTTTATTTTATCAACTAAGATCAATTTCTTTTTCAAATGAGGGGCATGTTATCAATTATGGAATGTGTCAAATAAAAGAGTTATTGGAGTGAGATTTTTTAAGTTATTAATGTATTTTGGTGTTTTGATATAGAAACTAAAGGTTTGTGAGGATGTGAAAGGTGTGAAAGGGCATGGACGTTTTGAATATGTCTGAAGACCAATAATCGAATTTATATTTTATACAATTTGTAAATAAACCCATGTAGAGGGTTCTATTTTAGAAACAAATATAAAAGTAGTGGTTAGGATAAGGACCACTCTAGACTGTGATTTATGTTAATAAAAGCAAAGGCTCTCCATAAAAGAGAGTAACTTTTTACTTTCATGTTTGCTTTTTGAGGCCACCTTCATTGTAACCACTATTTTTGACATAAAGAAAAAAATCCTATAAATACATGCATTCTGTGGACATGTCAAAGCAAAGTGCATGGGGGGAGATTGCACCCAATCTTGTGTATTGTCTCATCTCTTTGCATATCTATTTTTGTTTGTTTTCCAGTAGATGTATCCTATGTGTGCACGTGAATTAAGATCCTACTAACATCTATATGCTACGATATTGTCATGAGGCTATCCTTCACTAGTACATAACTTAGTGTTTAGATCCATAGGTTGTGTGAGTGGCTTACATTCACTCATATCATGCTTATAAAGTACATCTAGCAAGTATTTTCCTTAGCAAGTATTTTCCTTTGATCTAGGTAAAAAACATCTTTTACATAAATAACTTCAATTTCAAGAACATATTTGAGCACTCCAAGATATGAAATCTTGAAATCATTGCCAAGCTTCTCCTTTATTCATTTGATACCTATGTCATCATGTCCTACTCTAATCAAGTCATCCACATGTATGCATATGCAGACAATGAGTACTTCCCTCTTGAGGTATAGGGAGGGGTTTGCATCACTTGGCTTGTATACACACCTTCACAAACACTCCACAAGCTTGTGATTCCATGACCTAGTGGATTGCTTTAAACCATATAATGCTTTTGTAAGTTTACAAACAAAATTTAAACATTTAGGGTTGTCAAACCCTAAGGGTTGAGTCATGTAGAATCTCTCTTGCAAGTCATCATTAAGAAAAACATTCTTCAAATGCAATTGATATATTGGCCACCTAAATGTGGAAAATGCAATGATTTCCCTAAATGAGGTCATCTTTGCAATTGGGCTGAATTTTTCTTCATAGCTAATCCCATAAGTTTGAGCAAATGTCTTTGCTACATTCCTTGCTTTGTACCTAGCAATTGAACCATCATCAATTCTCTTGACTTTATACATCCACTTTTTTTCCAATTGCCTTCATCCTTTCTTGTTTTGGAACTAGACCCCACATCTTGTTTTCTTCAAGGTATTTGTACCTTTATAACATATCTTTGTGCCACTCCTTTGTCTCCTTGGACTCTTCATAGGTGGAAGATTCATGCTCTTCGATAGACCTATACATGAAAGCATAAGTCGTAGCAGTATAAATATCGTAGAAAATCCTTGAGAGTGGATGTTATACCCTTTTTTATCTTCTTTCTTCTTGCCTTGGTGGGATAAACCTCCCCTGGTTTCTACTAAGCATTCTAAGTCCATGATTTTGGATGATAGCTTGTGGCCTATCCATTGATGCTCTTGTGCTACCTTTAGGGTGGGTATACAAAAATCTAATGGAAGAACAAAGTTTTGGCCAAATACCTTTTGAAATGAAGTGGCATTGAGTACCATTTTATAGGCCACTCAATATGCCCAAACCGCATGGTGTAGCTGTTTATACCAATCTGAATGTTTATTATCTATGAGCTTTGTCAAGATGTCACACATAATTGTATTCATGCTTTCTACTTGTCCATTTGCTTGTGGATGGTATGGTGCTGACTTCTTGTGAATCACCATGAAAACTTGTAATATACATTCAATTACCTCACACATCATTTTAGCTCTATGAATGACTTCTCACATTCTTCATTCCACTTGAAGTTAGTTAGAAGGTTGTACAAAGGCTTTGCAATACTTGTGTACATGTAGATAAAATGTCGATAGTATCTACAATTACCCATAAAAGCTTGCATTTCCTTAATCGTCCTAGGTCTTAGTAACTCTGCTATCACTCTCACTTTATATTAGTCTGGTGGTATCCCATTCTTTGACACAATGTGGCCTAAGATCTTGCCTTGCATGACCATGAAAACACATTTTTCTGGTTCAGCCACACTTGATATGCTTTGCATTTGTCAAAGATCTGCTTGAGCTCTAGAATGTGAGTTTGTCATATGTGGGATTGAGAACACAAGTCATCCACATAAACTTCTAGATTCTTTCTCAATAATTCCTTAAACACATGACACATGAGCCTTTGGAATGTAGCAGGTGCATTGGTGAGCCTAAATGGCATGAAATGCAGAGATTGCCCATTCTCTAACAAACGCCATCTTATGTTGGTCCTCTAGGGCAATAACTACTTGATTGTAACTTGAAAATCCATAAAGGAAGCTATAAACTTCCTTGCATGCTACACGTTTCAATATATGTTCACTGATAGGAGCAGATAACTATCTCTTATAGTGGAAACATTAACTTTCTTCAGTAATAGGAAACAGATAACTATCTCTTATAATGGTAGCATTAACAATGATAGGAAGTGGATAAATATCTCTTATAGTGGTAGTTTTCCATTCTTCTTGGGAACAACAACAATGAGGGATACTAATAATATATGCTCACATTTTTAAATAAATCTAGTTTCTATCAATCGATCGATTTCTTCTTTTATCTTTGTGTCATAATTGTCATTGTATGTGTAAGGCCTCTACTTTGTTCGCTTGACTTCTAAAGTCATGCGGATCCTATGGGAACATATGTTTGGATCCACTCCTTTCAAATCCTTGTAGTTCCAAGTGAATACATCCCTATACTCTCTTAGGAGACTTATCAATTCTCATTCCTCTTGCTCACTTAGGTCGTGTCCTATATATGTGCATCTTTCTTCTCTATTTTGAATCATCACTAAGGATGAAACAATCAACTTCAAATGCTCATAGCAACTAGCATGATCAAAATAGGAAAACATCCTTTTGGAGGAACGATGCACATAGGGTTGAGTGTATAAACTTCACAAGAGTACAAGTAATGATGAAAATATGCTTCTGGAATGAACTTGACACTCAACAATGGTACCTCCTATTTTTTAGGGTTGTGGAGATAGAAAAAATAACATTCATAAAAATATACTAAAATAAATTCTTTGAAAATTTGTACACATAAACGAGAGACTAATACCTTTCCAATGAATTCTCATTCGGCCAATTTGAAGGTCTATAGATAGAGCTATAGCCTATGCAAGCTCACTATTGTTGAAGAAGATGGTGTAGAGAAATGGAGCAAGACAATGATGCCCAAAAGTGTATGTATATTGCTTCCATATAATGTACAAGTGATTTGAAGTCTTTATTTAGAATCTTGAAGTGCTCAACTTCTACAAGTGGAGTTTGAATTTAAATGAAGGCGGGATTATTTATTGAAGAAAATCAGTTCACTATGCTACAATCTAGGAAAAGTGAAGATCTAATTTGATATACTTTTAGGTGATTGATTGGTTCATTGATTGTCAAGCTCAAACACCTCAAATTCATGGAATTTGAGCTCTCCTTTTCTCCCTTTACATGTGTAAAGCTCTAGTCTTTTATATTGGTAAATTTCCCATAAAAAGCTTTAGAAAAGATACAATAAATGAGCATAAATAATAAGATTGATTTTGCAACAACTCTCCCTTGAGCTAAATTATGCTTGAGTCTTCATTCTCTAATAGGTTGAATACCTGCCATGATTTAAATATGCAAAGATTTATTCCATCAAGTGTCTTCATCATCATATTTACTACTTGCTTTTCAATTTGAACAAAAGAAGTGTCAATCTCCTTTGCCATGAGCTTCTCCTTAATGAAGTAATAGTGAACCTCTATGTGTTTAGTTCTTACATGGAAAATAGGCTTTGCTGCTAGATGCATGGAACTTACATTATCTCAAAATATGTGAGGTTTGGAACTCACAAGTCCCAAATCTGTATACAATGCTTTTAACCATATTGCCTCTTGAGTCGCTATGGTCAAACCTCTATACTTTGCTTCAATTGAGGATAAAGCAACTATTGGTTGCTTCTTGGAACACAATGACACTAGCTTTGAACCTGCAAATGCTAAGTAACTAGAGGTACTTCTTCTATCTCATTGATTGTACTTTTGAGGTACTTAAGTATTCTCTTAGCTGCATCCATGTGTGGTATTCTTGGTGAATGCATGATTTGGCTTAGCACTCCTACACTATATGAGATATCTGCCCTTGTATGAGTAACATATATCAAATTAGCTACCAAGCTTTGATACTCTTTAATTTCTTCATTTTTTTACTAAGTTTATGATTCATCTCCAAAGGTTTACCTGTAGGTTTAGTGTTCTCCATTTTTAACTTAAGAAGTAGATCGTGAATCTATATCCTCTGAGTCAAATACATTCCTTCCTTTGTGTATATGACATGCATACCTAGGAAGAATGTGAGCCCACTTAAATAATTCATTTTGAAATCCTCTTTCATGTGTCTCTTGATCCTTTGAATGTCATTCAGATCATTGCCTGTCACAATTATGTCGTCTACATATAAACATAGATAGATAACCTCATTGTGATCCATTTTGATGAATAGAGAAGGATCTGAGTTGCTAGGTATTGACTCTTGATCTTGAAGGTATGTAACCAATCTGTAATTCCAAGCTCTAGGAGCTTGTTTCAATCCATACAATTCTTGCTTAAGTCTACAAACATAAGATGCATGATTAAGGTTTTCAAAACTTGGAGGTTGTGACATGTATACCTCTTCACTTGTCCAATCATTTAGAAATGCATTTTTTACATCACGTTGGAGGAGTCTCCAATTTCTTGCAGTAGCTACACTTATTAATGTTCTTATTGTAGTCATCTTTGCAATTGGTGAGAATGTTTCCTCATAGCCTATACCATGATTTTGTATTTGGAAACTAACCTTGCCTTGTACCTGCAAATGATCCATTTGAATTTCTTTTGAGTTTATATACCCATCTACAACCAATTACCTTTTGATTGGGTGACATTGAAACCAAATCCCAAGTGTGCATCTCCTTCAACACATCAATTTCTTCTTTCATGGCCTTTTCCAAATTAGGGTTTCCCATTTCCTCCTCATAGGTTGAGGGTTCTTTTGAAATTGAGTCTTTTGCCAAGTACATTGAATGCTTTGTAACAAATGTGGAATCATATCCATACCTTTCTCATTGTCTCTTCTCCCTTGTTGATCTTCTAGGGGCTTGCTTGGAGCATTCTCCACACTCCTGCATCTTTGTTTTGCCTCTTGACTCCCATAGTTTGTAATACTTTTCCCTTTCATCTTGGTCATCATCTCTATCACTTCTTTGATCTTGAACCTATGTATCATGCTTGCTTTCTAATTGATAAGAATCAGAATCAAGATCGTATGGTAGAGTTACCTTTTGTTTTTCTTCATCATACCAAGACCCATGTTCTTAAAACACAACATCCCTACTTGAAGTGAACTACTTGGTTGAAGGATTATAGAACCTGTAACCCATCTGAGTTGAGTCATACCCAATAAAAATTGCCTTTGTTGCCCTTTCATCTAGCTTACCTCTTATTTCTGATGGTATATGAACATAAGCTAAACAACCAAACACCTCGCAATGTCCAAATAAAGGTTTCTTTCCATGCCATGCTTCATAAGGAGTCATATCTTGAAGTGATTTGGATGGCAATCTATTGACAAGGTACACAAAAATTTAAATAGTCTCTATCCATAGATAATGTGGAAACCTCTTCTCTTCAAGCATTGTTCTGTCTCGTCCAACCAATGTCTTGTTTCTCCTCTGTGTAATTACATTTAGTTGAGAAAATTACATGGTACTCACTTCCCTTTTGATACCTTTATCCTGCAAGAACTCATCAAACTCTTTGGAGAGGTATTCTCCCCCTCGAGATCTGAGCTTCTTGAGTGATCTACCTGTATGATTCTCCACATGTGCTAGATACTTTTTGAAGCAATCAAAAACTTCATTCTTACTTTTGATAAATTATAGAATAGTCCATCTCAGTTCATCAATAAATGAGACATAATACCTTGATCCTGCCAATCAAGGTTCATGACTTGTCCCCCATACATCTGTATCTACTAAGTCCAATAAGTTGTTGTGGATGTAGCCTTTGTGGTTGAATGGTTGTCTTTGTGCCTTCCCAATCTGACATGCATCACATCTGTTGATCTTGTGTTTCTTCGATATGTTTGGTAGACCTAGAAAACTTTGATCCCTGCATATATTCTTCAAGGTTCTTTCATTCACATGAGCAAGTCTCTTATGCCACATTTCAAGCTCACTTAGGGTTTGAGACCCAAACTTTTCAAAAGTAAAGAGCCTACTATGATTCTCACCTATGGCTATCTTCTTGAAGCCTTGACATGGATCTTCCACAAAATCTCCATGTTGGGTGAACCTAAATTGCAAGCCTTTTTGAACTATTTGGCCTATGCTTTTTAGGTTTTTAGTGATAGTAGGTTCATAGTGAACCTTAATCAGAATGTTTATCATGCCATTGGAAGCTTTGAAATTACCAATCTTCTCCCCATTGTGCTTATTATCATCCCATATTTGTACTTCATTGCTATGCTTTGGACTTTCCAAGTCACATAGAAGAGCAATGTTGCCTGCAACATGATTTGAAAATCATAAATCTATGTAGAACAAATGATCATCTTCTTTACCTTCTTTATGTCTTAGATTCATCAAAAGCAATGAGTCCTCATGTTGTTGATCTTTAGAATAATTGTTCTAGTCCCTTCTATTATGGCCTCTAGTGTTATTGTTAAAGTTGTGTCCACCGCTACCTCTATTGCTGCCATATCCACCTCTTCCACTTCCTTTTTGTGTCATCCCATTGAACCATCAATTCTGAGTGGTGTGGTTGGTCTTATCATAGATGACACAAGGTTGAACATTTTGACCTTTGGTTTTCTCATGATTTGGTCCTTTCTTCTTCCCTTTTCACTTGCTCTTGGCTACAAAGCTGGCTTGGGAAATCTCCTCTTCATCTTCTTCCTTCTTCTTGCCTTTCAATTTCTTGTCCTTCTTATCTGCATATAGAGCAGTAGTTGAACTACCATGATAGGAGTTACCTTCCTTTATGCTATTGTTGGCCTCTTGATTAAAGATTTTTCCAAGAAAGATGTTGAAGTCTGGAGTTTGCACATCCATGATGAGGTCGTAAGTTGTGGTGAAAGTCTGCCATTGCTTGTCACCTCTAATCCCATTGAGAATTGGACTCGTGATGACCTCTTCTTCAATGAGCTCTCCAAAGGATGCCAATTGATCAGTTGTCAGACATTGATCCACAAGGATCATGACATTGATCCATTGGGATCAGTCCATGTGTGTGAGGAACAAGGGCCAGCTAGGTCCCAAGCTCGAGGGATAGGTATCCGATAGTGATGGGAATAAGTCTTGCATGATGATCAGTTGTCAGACATTCATCCACATGGATCATGACATTGATCCATAGGGATCAGTCCATGTGTTTGAGGGACAAGGACCAGCTAGCCAAGGTCCTAGCTCGGTGGATAGGTATTCAATAGTAATGGGAATAAGTGTTGCATGATGTACATATGGAGTACTAGAATATTCTAGATCATTGCTATTTTTAGAGTACAGGAGGGTATATATGGATGGGAGGAGAGTCACACACACACACACACGTCATGAAAGCCTATTGCATACAATTGGTATGAAGGCCATCACCCCCTTCTAGGAGAGATACACTCATGGAAGAGCACCCTGCAGATCGCATGCAGACAATGAGTAATAGGATTACCAGTCTAGAAAGCACACTTCGTGATATCTTAGTACATGTGAGTGGGTCCAAGAAAGAGGAAGATGTGCTAGATCTTGATTTTCCAAGGATTGAGGTAGATGCTCTAGATGAGCATGAAACTCCAAAAAGGCCAGATGGTAGCTTAAGGATCGTAAGCCACCTAGATATCATGGTTCGACTGGTGCTAGGAGTGCTGATGCTATTGAGCAGTGACTCAGTGTCATATAATCCTAGTAGGAGATGGTTGAACCATGCCTTAAGAGAGAGGATTAGGAACTAATCCTCAACCATGGCTTTTGGGGCAAGTGATTAGCCCATCACACTCCTAACTGGAGGTTGTGAGTTCGATTCCCAACATTGGTATCAGAGCCTAGTTGAGAAATTGGGCGAGACGGAGGTTCGTGCCTCATTCGTGGGCACTTGGAAAAAGCGCTTATCTGTGGTGAGTGTGAAATTGGCCTTGGATGAAGGTGCATGGGTATTTGGGCACCCATGCAGGGTGGAATAGGTCCAAATTTGGTCCATGTGCTGGGGTTTGAGGTTGGTGGAAGCGCTTATGCATGGAAAGTGGGTCCAAGAGTTAGAAGGGTCCACAAGTGAGCATTGAGGACAATGCTCAGTCTAAGGGGGAAGGAATGTCACATAATCCTAGTAGGAGATGGTTGAACCATGCCTTAAGAGAGATGATTAGGAATAATCCTCAACCGTGGCTTTTGGGTCTGTGAAGAGATGGATAGGTATGTGCTTGAAGATGAAGAGGTGTTGCAAAATCCTTGATCTACACCAGCCAAATGAACTCTAGGAGTATATGTTGGGCCCTTTTAGCTTGCAAATGGATGTATTAGACACCCTATGTACCTTGGAAGATCACTCTCAAAAAGATAGATCAAAACAAATAAGTTGGAGTTAGCTTAGAGGTGAAAAACTTGCTATTTTGGTTCATACACCTGTCCACTATTTTGCATAATTCTCTGAGCACAGCAGCAATTAGCTTAATTCCTCTTGGGGAAGTCTAGTTCACTTAAAGATATAACTTTCAAGAGTAATCTCATCAAAAATAATAAACCACACATGGAGAATGAGTTTTAACAAGTGATGACATCATCCCGATTTTCATGGGCTACTACAGTTTGAGACCAGTGAGACAAACAAAGAACATAACTCAAAATGTAGGAATCCAATGATTATGAAAATTTGTATGGTTATACTAGACAGTAAGCGGAATCCAACAGATTTAAATCATTGAATTTGGATAAGTACACACTAAGAAATGGCTCTGACAAGGTGAGTGAAAAAGTCTGGTACCTGACAGAGAAGTGAAGATGAACAGACACTATTGACTTCAACTGAACATAACTGAAGATTGCAATATTCAAATGACATGAAAATTTGTGAGCATATAGTAGACTTTTAGAGCTAACTTTACTAAGTTAAATCACTGAAAATGATGCACCAAGCTCAGAGAAAACATCTCTGCAATCTGACAGAGAAAACTGAGAGTAATGGCAGTGAGTAGTACACTTCACAAGAACATGGACATATGAACTCAAATAATCATGAAAATGAAAGTATATTGCTTGTACAATACAATGAATTACTGATACATATGTGTGCCTTGTAATCACACCTTGATATGGCATAAAGCTCATCTCTTGGAGGTCTTCACATAGGTCTCTCTAACCACGACTAAAACTACCATCTATTTATAGTTGAGTTTGGGAGGCTAACTTCCCTCAATCACTCTCCAATCAATCAATGATTGATTTGATTCTCTACCTACCACAAATCATGAATTCGTGGCTCCTCTTTCCCTTTTTGATCAAGTGGACTCAACCACTTAAGATTATTTCACTTTTACATTAAGTAAACTCTTCAAAAGTTACAAGAGGTAGTTCACAAGTGAACTTTACATAGTCTTCATTTTAAAGCTTCTTCTATGACTTTGTGAGACTCAATCCAATACTTAGGCTTGTCATAGACTTGCTCCAACAGCTCCCCCTCAAGCCAAGTATGCTTGAGGTCTTCAATCTTCCAAGATTACCTGTAAACCAATCATAGCCTTGAATTTGCAAAGCTTTGTACCATCCAATGCTTTGGTTAGAATATCTGCACAAGTAAACTTTACATAGTCTTCATTTTAAAGCTTCTTCTATGACTTTGTGAGACTCAATCCAATACTTAGGCTTGTCATAGACTTGCTCCAACAGCTCCCCCTCAAGCCAAGTATGCTTGAGGTCTTCAATCTTCCAAGATTACCTGTAAACCAATCATAGCCTTGAATTTGCAAAGCTTTGTACCATCCAATGCTTTGGTTAGAATATCTGCACATTGTTGATGAGTGGACACATATGATAATTGAATCTCTTTGCTTAGAACCTTCTCTCGTACATAGTGATAATGAACTTCAATATGTTTAGTCCTTGCATGAAAAATAGGATTAGCAGCCAAATGAATAGAACTCATATTGTCACCAAAAATAGTTGGAGTTCCAAACTCCAATCCAAGATCTTTGAATAATATCTTCACCCACATAGCTTCCTGAGTAGCTATGGCAAGAACTCTGTATTCAGCTTCAGTAGAAGAGAGAGCGACTGTGGGTTGCTTCTTGGATGACCATGAAATAAGCTTTGAACCTACAAAGGTAAGATAACCTGAAGTGCTCCTTCTATCTTCCTTGGAGCCAGCCCAATCTGCATCAGAAAATAGCTTCAAACCTAAATCAGATACATAAGGATAATAAAGTCCTTCATTTATGGTTCCTTTGAGATACTTGAGAATCCTTTTGGCAGCATCCATATGTGGTTTCCTTGGTGTGTGCATAAATTGGCTTAGCACACTCACATTGTAACATATATCTACTCTTGTCAATGTGGCATAGTTGAGACTACCCACTAGACTTTGATTTGATGTGATGTCCTCTATGACTTCACCTTCATGTGAGCTCAATTTGTGATTGACCTCCATTGGAGTACCTGCAATCTTACAATCTTGCATCTTGAATTTTGCCAACATGTCCTTAATGTAATTTCTTTGAGTGAGAAACAAACCATGATCTTTGTAGACAACTTCCAAGCCTAGGAAGTAGGTAAGTGAACCCAAATCACTTATCTTGAACTCTTCTCTCATCTGATCTTTGATCTTCTTCATACCATCTGCATCATTTCCTGTCAATATAATATCTACATATACACATAGGTAGATGATCTCAGAATTACTCTTCTTAATAAAGAGTGAAGGATCTGCCTTGCTTGGTTGAAAGCCTTTTTCCTGCAAGAATGAAACAAGCCTGAAATTCCAAGCTCTTGGAGCTTGCTTGAGACCATACAATGCTTTGTTTAGTTTACACACATAATCATGATAAACTTGATTCTCAAAAATAGGTGGTTGTGCCATATATACCTCTTCTGTTATCCAACCATTCAAGAATGCATACTTTACATCTAGTTGAAGTATCTTCCAATTCTTGGAAGAGGCAATACTAAGCAAAACCCTAATAGTAGGCATCTTTGCCACAGGAGAGAAGGTCTCCTCATAATCAATTCCCTGAGTTTGTGCAAAGCCTTTTGCTACAAGCCTTGCCTTATACCTGTTAATGGAACCATCAGAATTCTTCTTGAGTTTATAGACCCATCTTGAGCCTATTACCTTCATGGATGAAGTCTTGGGCACCAAATCCCAAGTGTTGTTTTCCTCAAGTGCTTCAATCTCTTCCTTCATTGCATGCTTCCATTCTGATTTTGCTTTTGCCTCTTCAAAGGATGATGGCTCCTCTCGGTTTATGTTCTGTGCTATGTAGATAGAATGTTTAGTTACTAATGAGGTGTCAAACCCATACTTTTCTGGTTTTTTCTTTTCCCTCATAGATCTTCTTAGGCCATGATGTGATGATTCTGCCTCATGTCCAAGTTCCTGCAATTTTGCTTTACCTTTAGACTTCCATGCTTTGATCTTTTCCATCTGAGATTCTTCATCATCCTCTGAGGTGTCTTGTTCTTCAATCTTTGGTTGTTCTCTACCAAGCTTTGGAAAATCTTCTTCAAGATCATATGGTAAATTGATCTTCCTGCATGAATCTTCATACCATGAATTGTTCTCATCAAAAACTACATCTTTGCTTACCAAGAATCCTTTGTTGGTAGGGTTGTATAACCTGTAGCCCTTTTGATTGTTGTCATATCCAATAAATACACACCTTTCTGCCTTTGGATCCATCTTGCCTCTAACCTGTGAAGGAACATGAGCAAAAGCAATACATCCAAAAATTTTACAATGATCTAAGCTTGGTCTTCTTCCATTCCAAGCCTCATATGGAGTCATCCCATCAAGGGATTTTGAAGGCAACCTGTTAATCAAGTAAGTGGCTGTACATACAGCCTCAGCCCATAAGTAATTAGGTAAATGCTTTTCATTTAACATAGACCTTGCAGCTTCAACAATTGTCCTATTCCTCCTTTCTGCCACTCCATTTTGCTTAGGAGTGTACCTTGTAGTTACCTCTCTTTTGATTCCTCTTTCTTGAAGAAAAGAATCAAACTCATGAGAGAAGTATTCTCCCCCTCCATCTGACCTTAGCCTTTTTAGTGATTTACCTGTTTGATTCTCCACAAGAGCCAAATATCTTTTGAAACATGAAAAAACTTCATCTTTGCGTTTCATAAAGAATAGGATAGTCCATCTGCTGCAATCATCAATAAAGGAGACATAATACCTTGATCCAGATATTGAAGCTTCCTTGCTAGGTCCCCATATATCTATATGAACCAACTCAAAGAGATCTCCATGCATACAACCTTTCTTCATGAATGGTAACCTGTGAGACTTTCCAAATTGACATGCACTACACTTATAAATCATATGTTGTTTTGACAAATTAGGGAGTCCAAGTACACTTTGGTCCCTGCAAATTTGCTTTAATGACCTTTCACCAATATGTGCTAACCTTTTGTGCCATACTTCCAATTCTGTGCGTGTCTGACTACCATAATTAAAGAGAGCAATGTTTCCAGTGTCCTGTAATTCAAATGTGACCCTGTCTTTTCACCTTTTGCAATTTTTCTAAATCCTTGACTTGGATATTCAACAAATGCTCCTGCCTTTGTGAACCTAACTTGCAACCCTTTCTCTACTATCTGCCCAACACTTATCAAATTCTTTGTAATGGTAGGGACATAGAGTACCTTACTGAGTAGGTTGATGTTTCCATCAGGTGCTTTGACATTGCCTATTTTATCCACAGGATGTCTTGTGTCATCTCCTATTTGTACCTCATGCTTATTCCTTGGATCTTCTAAATCTGATAGGAGTGCCACATTTCTTGCCACATGATTTGAACAACCTAAATCTATGTAGAAAACATGCTCATCAGATTTACCTTGTGGCATAGCCATGTTCATGATCAATAATGATTCCTCTTTGTTTGAGTCTTCTGTGTAGTTATTGTAGTCTCTCCTTCCTTTGTAGCCTCCTTGATAGTTTGAATGATTGTAGTTGTTGTAGTTTCCATGATAATTGTTGAACCTTCCTCTTGAGTAGCCATAACTTCCTCTATTGTATCCTCTGCCTCTTTGATTCCTGGAATTCCTAAAGCAATTTTCACTTGTATGATTAGTTATTCCACAAATAGAACATGAGTTGGAGTCTTGGGATCTCCCCCTGCCTTGTCTACCTCCTCTTCCTCTACCTCTGCCATGTCTTCCTCTACCTGCATAGTTAGCTTGATATGTACCTGCTTCATCATCCACTTTCTTTGCCTTTCCTTTGTTATCTTTGGACTTGCTTTTATCAGTGTATAAAGCTAAAGATTGATTACCTTTAGAGCTTTCTCCATTTTTTATAAGCTTTGCCTCTTGAGTAAGTAGTTGTCCAATGAGTGTGTTGAAATCAGGTACATGCATGTCCATGTACAAATCCATAGCTGTGGTGAATGCTTCCCACTTGTCATCTGCCTTCAAGCCATTGATGACCTGCCTTACAATTTGCTCTTCATCTATTACCTCTCCAATGCTTCCCAACTGATCTGCTATGTCCTTGAGCTTTGTGACAAAATCAGTCACATTTTGTTTGGGAGCCTTCTTGAGAGTTGTGAAATCCAGCCATAGTTGATGCTTCCTAGCTTTAGTACTTGAAGAAAAGAAAGCTTCAAGTGCATCCCACACTTCATGAGATGTCTTACAACTTCTAATGTGAGGCAACAAAAAAATTGAGATAGATTTGAGGAGATAAGACCTTGCAAGTGCATCCTTGGAGCACCATGTGCTCAATCTTTCTTGCTCTTCTTGTGTTGGTTGACTTTTGTTCCTAAAACTTGGCATAACTTCATCTCCAGCCACATAACCATATAAACTTCTACCTTGGAGATAAGCTTCCATTCTTAATGACCAAGCTGAGTAGTTACCTCTGTCCAATTTGTCAATTGATGAAGGAAATCCATCTGCCATGTTGTCCAACCTTGCTCTGATACCACTGTGAAGAGATGGATAGGTATGTGCTTGAAGATGAAGAGGTGTTGCAAAATCCTTGATCTACACCAGCCAAATGAACTCTAGGAGTATATGGTGGGGCCTTTTAGCTTGAAAATGGATGTATTAGACACCCTATGTACCTTGGAAGATCACTCTCAAAAAGATAGATCAAAATAAATAAGTTGGAGTTAGCTCAGAGGTGAAAAACTTGCTATTTTGGTTCATACACCTGTCCACTGTTTTGCATAATTCTCTGAGCACAGCAGCAATTAGCTTAATTCCTCTTGGGTAAGTCTATTTAACTTAAAGAGCTAACCTTAAAGAGTAATATCATCAAAAACAATAAACCACACACTGAGAATGAGTTTTAACAAGTGATGACATCATCCTGATTTTCACGGGCTGCTATAGTTTGAGACCAGTGAGCCACAAAAAGAACATAACTCAAAATGTAGGAATCCAATGATTATGAAAATTTGTAAGCTTATACTAGAAAGCAAGTTGAATCCAACAAGATTTAAATCATTGAATTTGGATAAATACACACTAAGAAATGACTCTGACAAGGTGAGTGAAAAAGTCTGGTACCTGACAGAGAAGTGAAGATGAATAGACACTGTTGACTTCAACTGAACGTAATTGAAGATTGCAACATCCAAATGACATGAAATCTTGTGAGCATATATTAGACTTTTAGAGCTAACTTTACCAAGTTAAATCACTGAAAATGATGCACCAAGCTCAGAGAAAACATCTCTGCAATCTGACTGAGAAAACTGAGAGTAATGGTAGTGAGTAGTACACTTCACAAGAACATGGACATATGAACTCAAATAATCATGAAAATGAAAGTATAATGCTTGTACAATACAATGACTTACTGATACATATGTGTGCCTTGTAATCACACCTTGATATGGCATAACGCTCAGCTCTTGGAGGTTTTCACATAGGTCTCTCTAACCACGACTAAAACTTCCATCTATTTATAGTTGAGTTTGGGAGGCTAACTTCCCTCAATCACTCTCCAATCAATCAATGATTGATTTGATTCTCTAACTACCACAAATCACGAATTCATGGCTCCTCTTTCCCTTTTTGATCAAGTGGACTCAACCACTTAAGATTCTTTCACTTTTACATTAAGTAAACTCTTCAAAAGTTACAAGAGGTAGTTCACAAGTGAACTTTACATAGTCTTCATTTTAAAGCTTCTTCTATGACTTTGTGAGACTCAAGCCAATACTTAGGCTTGTCATAGACTTGCTCCAACAGGGTCAAGTGGTTAGCCCATCGCACTCCTAACCGGGAGGTTTTGAGTTCAATTCCCAGCACTCAGCAAGTGAAAGTAGTGCTTCCGCTTGTGTCATATCATGGATGATAGACACAAGATTCAGCAGGCCACGCATAGCCTTATGGACGTCGCCCATAGGTAGTGGCACAAGATAGAACAAGATAAGAAAGAGCCCAAGACTTGGGATAAGTTCAAGATCTTGTTCTATAAAAGTTTTGTACTGCCTGATGAGAGGTCTAGAGCGCTAGACACTTTGTTCTTCATCAGTCAAAAGAATAAAAAAGTCCAAGAGTATGCAGATAAGTATAGAGAGATGCTTCTTAAAGTGCTTGATACTATCCTAGAGTTTCTCCAGGTCCACAAGTTTATCTTGGGACTGAGAGAAATTAGTAGAACATTGGTGAGGAAGGAGAGATGTCAGTCCTTGGCACAGGCCATGAAGATGGCTTTAGTCTATGAGGATTGCCATAGGGTCACAGGGTTCTAGGATCAAAGGTCCTCATGTCCTAAAGTCAGTCGATCCTTCCACACACCTACTCCTGGTTCGATCATTGCATAGCCTTCTAGAGAGGCTAAGCAGGTGCATATGATCAAGACATTTGTAGGAGGTAAGAGAAAAGTGCCTGGTTTGGCTAAGAGGGCTTATAATAAGTCCATACTTACCCCTCAGCAGAAAGAGAAGGCAATGAAAGGAAGATTATGCTGTGGATGTCGAGGGCAACACCTATTCAAGGACCATCCTAAGAAAAAGAAGATTGCAGCCACCATAGTCATAAATCCCACTTAGGCAGAAAGTGATGATAGCGATGAGGACTTTGGAGATCCCCCATCACCGTTATCATTTCCCATAGTGTCCATGACAATTATGAAGAAGGTCCCAACTGTGCTAGATGCTTTTCTTTTGCCAGTGGCATAAAAAGAACATCCATTTCCTGCCACAAAACTGATTGTCATGAGGGGATTCATGGTAGGACAACCTGTCAAGGTACTCTTTGACACTAGGTTGACACATAATGTCATTAGTTCCTGACTAGTCAAGAGGCTACATCTAGAGACTATGTCATTAGAGTATACCTACATAGTAGAGTTAGCCAATGGGAAGGGAACAGAGACATGGGATTGACATGTTGTTGATCTACCTATTCAGATCCCGTCCTATGAGGACAGATTGGATTTTGAGATAGCGAGACTAGCACTTTTTGATGTAGTCCTTAGTAAGAAGTGGCATGTGAGGAAGAGACCAGTCATTGACTTTGCTTTGCATGTTTATTAGTTTGAGCATGAGGGGAGGCGACTACTGATCCATGGAGAACCAGATCTCGAAGAGATGCGATTGGTAAATGCTACCAAGTTTCTTAAGGCTGATTGTAAGTTTCTTTATTTTCTTTATTTTATGCATTCATCATGTATTAAGATGGATTCATGCAGTCATGAAGACTCTAGTTGGAATGGTTCAACACTTTCAGCGAAAGTGAGAGCGGAATTCCAAGAGTTTTTCTTGAAAGAATTACCTTCAGGTTTGCCTCCTTGCAAGAACATAGAGCATAGAATCAAATTTGTACCAGGAGCAAGTCAGACTGCTCGACCACCATTTCAAATGAGTTTGTAGAAGGAAAATGAAGTCCGTAAGGTAGTGGGAAAGTACCTATAGAAAGGGCTTATTAGAGCCTACCATTCACCCTTTGCAGCACCAGTTCTTGTAATGAAGAAGAAAGACATATCTTATAGGATGTGCGTTGACTATCAAGCACTCAATAAAATTACTATGAGACACAAATATCCCATGCCCAGGATTGATGATCTTTTAGATCCTCTAGGTGGAGCCATTGTATTTAGTAAAATAGATTTAAAAAGTGCCTACCATCAGATTAGAGTAAGAGATCATGATGTACATAAGACAACTTTCAGGACCCCTTTTGGGAATTATGAGTATTTGTTCATGTCATTTGGTTTGACTAATGCACCAACTACATTTATGATGTTAATGAATGATATTTTATGACCGTTCATTGTGTAAAGAGAGATGGTGGATGCAATCTGAAGATGAGTTGGTGCTGCTACAACTAGCTACACGCCATCCAATTGAAACTTCAAAGTTGGTTAGTAGACCTTTTGAGCATTACAACTCCACAAAAAAATCACCTAAGTGTTTTGGAACAAGTATCTCAAAAGTTTGAGTCTAGACAGACTAGTTGCAAGTAGAGGTGGAAAGCAAGGTAGGGGAGATTCCATTCATCTCAAACTTGCAATATATTTGGCTTATCTAATCATACTACTGAAGAATGTTTCAGGAACCCGAGGAAATCTAGAGGAAGAGGATTCAATAGAGGTGTCTATGGATCAAATAGAGGCAAATACAATGGACGCTAGAACAACAACTACACCAATAATTACAACAACAACAATTATCAAAGTGACATAGAGGAAGAAGAGATTACAAAGTCAAGAAGAGGACCAAAGTCAAGAAGATTCATTATTGATTATGAATCTATCAGTGAAGAAGGTTAAGGATGATGATCACATCTTTTACATTGATTCGGGATGCTCAAATCATGTAGTAGGAAATGTGGATTTACTTTTTGATTTGGAAGATCCTCACAACAAACATGAAGTGCAAACAGGAGATGATACAAAGCACTCGATGGAGAACATAGGT
The DNA here is from genome assembly GCA_020310875.1 of Ceratopteris richardii. NCBI lineage: Eukaryota > Viridiplantae > Streptophyta > Polypodiopsida > Polypodiales > Pteridaceae > Ceratopteris > Ceratopteris richardii. The sequence continues at coordinate 111,903,900 of CM035406.1, forward strand.
AATGTGAAGACATCAGATGGGAATATGAACCTCTTAAGCAAAGTCCTGTATGTCCCTACAATTACCAAAAATTCAATAAGTGTTGGGTAGATTGTTGAAAAAGGATTGTAGGTTAGATTCAATTGATTTGGAGCATATGGTGAAGACCCAAGGCAAGGCTTTAGAAGGATTGCCAAAGGAGAAAAGATAGGAAGGCTTCTCCCTTTTGAAGTAGAAGATACAAAGAATGTAGCTTTATTTAGCTATGGATGTCAAACTCTTACAAAGTTGGAGATATGGCACAAAAGGCCATTGGTGAGAGGACACTCAAACAAATTTGGAGGGACCAAAGTGTACTTGGTTTGCCTAATATCACAAGGCAACACATGATTTATAAGCGTGAAGCTCGTCAATTTGGCAAGGATCATAGAAAACCTTTCAATAGGAAGGGATTGTTGTAGTTTACTGACCTCCAAAATATAGCTAGAATTAGGTGGAACCCCCTAGGAAGTTGACCTTCTCACAAACTTCATCATAGAAAACCAATCATTCTTCCAAAGCTTACTATTCTCTATTCGCTCTGAATTCTTTGAAACTGCTTTAAAAATATATACTAGAGACCAAGAGCTTTCCGATGAGCCAAAGAACAATCAATTTGGATAAATACACAAGGAGATATGACCTCTGCAAGTTTGAGGTTTAATGGAGACCTTCCGTAGGGGTGAACCTGAGAACACACACTACTTGCATAGAGTACTGCTCTCAGTTCACAAATTCAATGATTATGAAAATTGATGCTATGAATATAGACACTAATAGCTTTCAAATGCATTATCAAACATGTAATTTGGATATATAACGAGGGAGATACAAGCTCTGCAATCTCTGCATACAAAACTACAACACGTAGAGATACACATATGACTCTCTTGGACTTCCCACTCCTCTCCTCTTTTTATAGCATGGGGAACTAATCTAAAACCTTCCTAATACATCTAAATTCGTGGTAGATACTTGGGTGGAGGTATTACATGACTCAAGTGCTCAAATAAGCAAAGTATTGATGTTCTTTGAGAACTAGCCACATCGACCTTCCACTAGGACACCACTGCAGCTCCCTTGTCACTCACTAATTTGACTCACGATGTTCTAGAACTCACGTGGTATTTTGGCTATCTTTTATGAATAATATGAGCCTTCTTGAAGTATCTGAAGACTTCCCAAAGGTATTACATAATTTGAAACTTGTATCATACATAAAACAAATGTTCGCAACATTCTCTCCCTCAACTTTCAAACGGTATTTCCTTCATGCCAAGAATATAGTTGAATCTTTGAAGCTTTGGTCCATCCAAGGATTTGGTGAATATATCTGCAACTTGATCCTTTGTTTGCACAAAAGAACCTTGTACTTCATTGTTTATGGCCTTCTCTCAAACATAATGATAGTGTACCTCTATATGCTTTGTTCTAGCATGAAAAATAGGATTTGAGGTCATATGAATGATGCTCAAGTTATCCCCATATGTCAATGGTACATCAACCTATACATTCAAGTCATGAAACAAATTTTTAAACCACATAACCTCAGTAGTAGTCAATGCTAAACCTCTATACTCAGCCTCTGTAGAAGATAAAGCAACTGTAGGTTGTTTCTTTGAACTCCATGTTAATGTCTTGTTTCCTGCTATTACCACATATCCACTTGTGGATATTTTGTCATCTTTGCATCCAGCCCAATGTGCATCACTAAAGACTTTAAGAGTTAGATCAGCATCATGACTATAAAATAATCCTTCGTCATGTTACCTTTCAAATACCTTTGCACTCTTTTTGTAGCATGCATATGAGGTACTCTAGGTTCATGCATAAACTCTGACAATACTCCCACTGCATAGCATATATCAGGTCTAATTTTTGTTGCATAAATCAAAGATCCTACCATGGATCTATACGCATTCATATCATGCAACTCATCACCTTCCTTTGCACTCAACTTTACATTACATTCCATTGGAGTAGAAACAAATTTACATTCCTGCATACCAAACCTTTTCAGCATATCACATATATACTTTCTCTGTATCAACCACATACCCTCATCGCCATACATAATTTCAATCCCAAGAAAGTATCTAACCAAACCAAGATCTGAAATCTTAAATTCCTTTTCCAAATTACCTTTTATCTCTTCAATTGCTTTTGCATCATTCCTTGTAATCAACAAGTCATCCACATAAATGCATACATAGACACACATGTCATCTACATGTTTTACATAAAGTGAAGGATCAGCATGACTCACTGTATATCCTTGCAGCATAAAATACTTTACCAACCTTGCATTCCATGCCCTTGGTGCATTTTTAAGACCATACAATGCCTTCATTAACCTGCATACATGATTAGGACATTTTGCATCCACAAAACCATCTGGTTGTGACATATACACTTCTTCACTTAACTCACCATTAAGAAAGGCATTCTTTATATTGAGTTGATATATATTCCATCTTTTACTTGCAGCTAAAGCCAACAAAGTTCTCACCGTTGCCATGTTTGATATTGGACTAAATGTTTCCTCATAGTCCAATCCTTGAGTTTGATTATATCCTTTTGCTACAAGTCTAGCCTTATATCTTGATACACTACCATCACTATTTCTTTTAATCTTAAAACCCCACTTGCAACCAATTACCTTTTGTTTTGGTGTCTTTGGAACTAAATTCCAAGTCTTGTTATCCTGTAGTGCTTTCATTTCTTCTCTCATTGCTTTCTCCCACTTTTCATCTCCTTTTGCCTCATCATAACATGTGGGTTCATTTTCCTACTCAACTTTTGTCATAAAAGCATAATGAGTATTCATAAAATATTCATAAGTATACCTTTGAGGTTGCTTACTCACTCTTGAAGTTCTTCTTACCTCCAATGTAGATTCTCTTCCTTTCTTATTAGGAACCTTTGATGATTCTCCATACTCATATACACCACTAATTTCTTCTCCTTCATCATTAGCTTCAATAAGTTTGAGTTGACCTTTAATTTTAACACTTGTAGGTGACTCTTGTCTAATCTTCCATTGAAAGGTAGCTCTCTTTCTTCATCCAAACCACTTTTCTCATCACGTAAACTTATTGTGGGCTAAGGTAAGCACTCATCTCCTTCAACTGTATCTTCTTCATCTCCATTTATGACCTGCAAACTTTTCTTATCTACATACCATAAAAGTGATTCATCAAAGTTTACATCTCTTGAAACAAACACCTTATTGTTATGAGAATTATAACATCTATGTCCTCTTTGAGTATCTGCATAACCAATAAATATACACTTTTCTGATTTTACATCAAGTTTTGATCTCACTTCACTAGGTACATGTACATAACATACACAACCAAATACTTTCAAATGACTTACACTTGGTTTCCTTCCATGCCATACCTCATATGGTGTCAAATGATGAACTCCAGTAGTAGGGACTCTATTCATAATGTACACACTTGTGCTAACAGCTTCAGCAAAAAAAGAATTAGGCAAACACATATCATTTAGCATGCTTCTAGATGCTTCTGCTATGATTCCGTTTCTTCTTTCTGTGACTCCATTTTGTTGTGGAGTATACCTGCATGTAACTTTTCTTTTGATACCTTCATCATACAAAAATTAGTAAAAGCTTGAGAAATACTCTCCTCCTCCATTGGATCTTAGCTTCTTAACATATCTTCTTGTTTGCTTCTTGACAAATGCATTAAAATTTTTGAAACAATCAAAGACTTCACTCTTAATACACAAATTTCATTCTACTATGATCATCAATGAATGATACATAGTACTTATTACCAGCCAAGAATGCCTCTTTAGTAGGACCCCATATGTCCGTGTGTATAAGATTTAGCAATCCACTGCTTTCATAGCTTGAATGCTTGAAAGGTTGTCTACTCTGCTTACCCATTTGACATGCTTCACAAAGATGCACCATATGTTGCTTAGTAAGATCAGGTAATCCTTCAACAATCCTCTTCTTTGATAGCTCCTTTAACCTATGTACATTCATGTGTCCAATCCTTTTGTGCCATAGATCAAGCTCTGTTATTTGATGCATACCATAAGAAAATAGTTTGTATGATTTGGGTTTACCTTGAATGTAAACAATCTACCTTGTTTTTTACCTCTAGCAATTAACCTCCTTTGCTTTGGATCCTCAATGAAGCAACCTGCATGATTAAATCTTATTTGCAAACCTTTTTTTACCATTTGACCAACTGACATCAAATTCTTAGTGATCATTGGCACATAAAGTACATCCTTCAATCAATTTGTCTTGCGCTTATCCTGCATAACAACATCTCCAACCTCCATAATCTTATGTGTTGTATCATCTCCTGTTTCAACATGACCTTTACATGAAGGATTATGCAAATTTGAAAACCATGAAGCATCATGTGACATATGGTTAGAGCAACCACTATTTACATACCATACATCACTATTGCAATTCATCTTAGTTTCTACATTCATCATAAGAAGAGAATCATAATCATCACTTTTACCTTCAACTGCATAATTTCCTTGTTGTTTACCTCTTCTTGAATAGCCTCCTCTTCGATTACCACCTTGATTATTTTCATTTTGATAGCAATCTTTGGCATAGCGTCCACACCTTCCACATATATAGCAATTGTTGTTATCTTCACTCCTTTGTCTTTGACTATAGTTGTAGTAGCCTCTCGTACCTCTAGCACTTAATCTTCCTCTTCCTCTTGTGTTCAAGGAGCCACTTGAAGTCCCTTGATCATCTTTGCTTCTTCCTCGACCTCTATTTGAACCTCTTCTATCTCTGTTTCCACCTCTTGATGATCCTGCATAAAGAGCTTAACCTTGAGATCCTTTTTTTTGAAGTAGAGCCATTTAGATTCATCTCCTCCATGACCATGAGAGCAACAAGCTGATCAAGGTCTGGTAATTCTCCTCTAACATAAACTAAAGTAATGGATGGTTTCCATCTCTCATCATCCTTGATTCCGTTGAGAGTATGTGCAACCAAGTCGTCATCCTCCACATGAGCTTGAATTGATCCTAGTTGATCTGCAATCTTTTTAACCTTCAACAAGTAATCATTGACCGATGTCCTTGTATCTCTCTCTATGTTGTTCAACTCATTTTTGAGTTGAATCTTCCTTGCTCTTGTACCTATAGCATACAACCTTTCCAATGCAAGCCAAACATCTCTACTTGTGCCTAGATCTTGTATGTGTTCTACCATTGAATCTTGAATATTTTGTGATAAAATGAATATAACCCTTTTGTCTCTTTCATTCCAAAGTCTAAACTCCCTCAATTGATGCTGATTTGGATCCTCTGGTAATATAGGTTTGATATCTGTTCCATCAATCAAACCATACAAGCCTCTACCTTGCAAGTATGTTGTGATTCTAAATCGCCATGCTTGATAGTTGTTCTTATCAAGCTTCTCTATTTGTGCATGTTGATCCCCCATTGTGTAAATACTAAAACTCCTCCTTTAACCCTCCTTTTTCATATGTCTGATAAGCAGTAGTATGAGATTTACCTTTGTAATAAAGTATATGCACCTTTCTTTGCTTGGATGTTGCTTGAGATGCTTCCTTGTTATCTCCTTCTACCTTTGTGTAGTGTCGTGATGAACCTCTGCTCCAATAGCTTCAAATTCTTCATCAAGGTGTTATAACCTTCTCCATCTTCAATTCCTTGTTGTGATACCAATTTTGGAGTTTACTGACCTCCAAAATATAGCTAGAAGTAGGTGGAACCCCCTAGGAACAAGTTGACCTTCTCACAAACTTCATCATAGAAAACCAATCATGCTTGTAGAGCTTATTGTTCTCTGCTCACTTTTAATTTTTAAAAAAATGCTTTATCCACATATACTAGAGACCAAGAGCTTTCCAATGAGCCAAAGAACTCTCAATTTGGGTAAATACACAAGGAGATATGAACTCTGCAAGTTTGAGGTTTAATGGAGACCTTCAACACGGGTGAACCCGAGAACACACACTACTTGTAGAGAAAACTGCTCTCAAGTCACAAATTCAATGATTATGAAAATTTACAGTATGAACGTAGACACTAAGAGCTTTCAAATGAGCTATCAAACATGTAATTTGGATATATAAGGAGGGCGATACAAGCTCAGCAATCTCTGCATACAAAACTACAACAGCGTAGAGATACACATATGACTCTCTTAGAATTCCCATAAGATCACGACTTCTCTCCTCTTTTTATAGCATGGGGAACTAATCTAAAACCTTCATAATACATCTAAATTCGTGGTATACACTTGGGTAGAGGTATTACATGACTCAAGTGCTCAAATAAGCAAAGTATTGATGTACTTTGAGAACTAGCCACATCGACCTTCCACTAGGACACCACTGCAACTCCCTTGTGACTCACTAATTTGACTCACCATGTTCTAGAACTCACGTGGTATTTTGGCTATCTTTTATGAATAGTATGAGCCTTCTTGAAGTATTTGAAGACTTCCCAAAGGTATTTACATAATTTGAAACTTGTACCATACATAAAACAAATGTTTGCAACAGGGATATGTGTATCAAAACCTTTTGGATCTAGTGCACATGGATGTGTGGGGTCCTAGTCAGGAGCCATCTATATTAGGCTCAAGATATTATGTGTCTTTCATAGATGATTGTAGCAGGTGGACCATTCTGTTTTTCATGAAGCACAAGGATGAAGTTTGTAATTGCTTTAAGAAGTAGGTTGCTCTTATTGGAAACCAAACAAGTAGGACTTTGAAAAGACTCAGATCATATGGTGGAGGAGAATACTTCTCTTCTGAATTGGATGCCTACTTGTATGAAAGAGGCATTAAAAGGAAAGTCACTAAAAGGTATACACCCAAACTCAATGGTGTACAGAGAGGAGAAATAGAGCTATTGTTGAAGCCACAAGGTCCATGCTCAATGAAAAGGGATTGCCAAAATACCTTTGGGCAGAGGCTATGTCTACAGCCACATATCTCATAAATAGACTTCCATCTAAGTCAATAGATGGAACCACTCCATATGAAGTGTGGAATGGAAGAAGACCTAGTCTAGAGCATTGTAAAATCTTTGGATGCTTATCCTAGGCTCACATTCCTTCTCAAGTAAGAGGGAAATTGGATCCAAAGGTAGAGAAGTGCATATTTATTGGTTATGACCAAAACCAAAAAGGATATAGATTGTACAATCCAACTAATAAAGGATTTTCTATGAGTAGAGATGTAATTTTTTATGAGAACAAATCATGGTTTGATGATGACAGAAAAGTGAAGCTTCCTTATGACTTGGATGAAGATTTTCCATCACTTCAACTAGAGGATCCAAAGCAAATTGAAGAAAGTGATTCGGAGATTGACCTAGAAGACTCCGAAAGACTAAAGCTATGGAAGAGCAAAGGTAAAGCAAAGATGCAATATGCTACATATGGACCCAAGAGCTCACATCAACCACATAGAAGGTCTTCAAAGGAGAAGAAGAAACCAGAGAGGTATGGTTCTAATACTTCTTTGGTCACCAAGCACTCAGTCTACATTGCAGAGTATTCAACCAATGAAGAACCTACCACATTTGAAGAAGCACAAAGCAAGAAAGCTTGGAGAGATGCAATGGATGAAGAAATGGAAGACTTGAAGGAGAATGATGGATATACAAAATCAAGAGGAATCCAGATGGAAGTATAAGCAAGGTTAGTTGCTAAAGGGTTTGCTCAAACCCATGGTATTGATTATGAGGAGGCTTTCTCTTCTATTGCAAAGATGCCTACAATTAGGGTTCTCATTAGTCTTGCTGCATCTAGAAATTGGAAGCTCTATCAACTTGATATAAAAATGCTTTGTTAAATGGATGGATTTCTGAGGAAGTGTATATGGCACAACCTCCTGGATATGAGGATGCACATCATCCTAACTATGTATGCAAATTAAAGAAATCCTTGTATGGATTGAAGCAAGCTCCAAGAGCTTGGAATTTCATATTGGTGACTTATTTGCACGACCAAGGATTCAAAGCTAGCAAGGCGGATACCTCTTTGTTCATAAAGAGCAATGGATCTGAAGTGATCTATATATGTGTGTATGTTGATGATATTATTATCGCAGGGAATGATCTTGAAGGAATAAAAAAAGTAAAGAATCAAATGAAGGAGGAGTTCAAAATAAGTGATCTTGGACCTCTCACTTATTTTCTTGGATTGGAGTTAATCTACATAGGTTCAGGTATATACATCACACAAAGGAAGTATGTGCATGACATGCTCATCAAGTTCAAGATGGAAAACACCAAGTGTGCAGGTACACCTATGGATCAAAATCATAAGCTTAGTGCTTATGGACAGGCAATTGAAGACATCACAAGCTATCAAAGCTTGCATGGAAGTCCAAGCCTGTATTCTTGATATGATTTCATTTATGTTCATTTGTAGTCATATGTGTAGACATATGAATACCTCTTGTAAAAGAGTATATTTTATCTCTTGTAATTGTGAAAGAAAGAATGGCTTAAGTCATCCATGATGTAAAAAGGAAATTCATGGCTCTAGCTACCTAAAACCATGAATCTATCAGCTAAGAGAATATCTCCTAGTTCTTAGCATCACTTTTAGGTGAAGTTATTTGAATTCAAATTCAAAACTACCTCCAAAAGTAGCTATAAAAAGAGCAAGAAGGAAGTCGCCGTTTGAGAGCTTGATTCGTGCCCACTTCATGTTAATTATTTGTGAATCTATACATTAATCATTTACTTCTTCTCTGTTTTATTCTTTGTTATACTCACTCAGAATAGTAACTTCATAAGTTCATATCTTGGGCTATACGTAACCTTTTTCAGAGTTTCAAAGTGTACTAGATTGCTCTCTAAGTCTATTTTATGTTCACAATTTCATGGTCATTGGATTTACTGTTTGTGAGAAATCTGTGTTTTCTGCTCAATGCTTGAATTTCTATAGAGCCCCAAAAATGGCGGGAGTGTTCTAGATTTGCTAAATCTTGTTCTTAGTGCTCAATTGATCAACAATGTTTTAACTTTGATTAGCAAGCTATCTAAATCTATTTGCTATTTTCAAAAGGAATTTTTCTAGTTCCTACTAGGTTGAGAGAAGTGCTCATTTTTTCCAGTAGGTGTATGTATAAAAATAGCAAGTTTTGGGAGCTCTTCATCTACCTGCAAAGTTTGCTTGGAAAGAGCTACCTTCATCTTCATTATTCTCATTCTTTGACTTGAACTTGACCTTAGCTTTATCAGAATATGAGGCATAAGTTTGATTACCTCTTGAGGACTCACCACCTTTGATAATCTTTGCTTCATGATTGAAGAGTTGGCCCATGAGTGTGTTGAGGTCGGGTACATGCATATCCATGTACAAATCCATGGCTGTTGTGAAGGACTCCCACTTGTCATCTTCTTCGATTCCATTTATGATTTGTCTAATGATTTGTTCCTCTTCAATTACCTCTCTAATTATTCCAAGTTGATATGAAATCTCCTTCATCTTTGTGACATAATCAATCACGTTTTGCTTGTGGCTTTTCTTCATTGTTGTGAACTCCATCCACAATTGGTTCTTCCTTGCTCGAGTGTTGGAGGAAAAGAAAGAAGCAAGTGCATTCCAAGTCTCTCTTGATGTCTTGCATCCCTTGACATGAGGTAAAAGAAAATCAGAGATTGAGTTTAGAATATAGGACCTTGCAAGTGCATCCGTTGAACACCAATTTGAAAGTCTTTCCTCTTCTTCATGTGATGGTTGCCCTTTGTTTCTCATGGTTGGCATAGCTTCATCTCCATATGTGTATCCAAATAGATTCCTCCCTTGAAGATAAGCCTCCATCCTTAGAGACCATGCTGGGTAGTTGTTTCTATCTAATTTGCCAATTTTTGATGGAAATCCATCTCCCATGTTGATTGACTATGCTTTGATACCATTCTAAAGAGAGATGGTGGATGCAATCCAAAGATGAGTTGGTGTTGCTACAACCAGCTTCACACCAGCCAACTGAGACTTCAGAGTTGGTTAGTAGACCCTTTGGGCTTCCTAAATCCTCAAAAAAAACACCCAAGTGTTTTGGAACAAGTATCTCAAAATTTTGAGTAAAGACAGACTAGTTGCAAAATGACTAGCTCCCAAAACTTGTTATTTTTGTACATACACCTACTTGGAAAAATGAATAGTGCTCTCAACCTGGTAGGAAATAGAAACATTTCTTTTGTACATATTAAAGAGACGTAGATAGCTTGATAATCCAAGTTAAAACACTTCAATTGATCAACTAAGCACTGAGAACAAGATTTAGCAAAATCTGGAACACTCTCGCCATTTTCGGGGCTCTATAGAGATTCGACCAGTGAGAAAAAAAACATAGATTTCTCACAAATAGTAAATCCAATGGCCATGAAAGGTTTTGAGCATAGACTAAAATTAGAGAGCAATCCAATCCACTTTACAACTCTGAAAAAGGTTATGTATAGCTTGAGATATGAGCTTCTAAAGTTATTGTTTTGAGCAACTTCACCTAAAAGTAATGATAAGAATTAGGAGATATTCTCTCAACTGATGATTCATGGTTTTAGGTAGTTAGAGCCACGTATTTCCTTTTTACATCGTGGATGACTTAAGCCATTCTTTCATTCACAACTACAAGAGATAAAATATACTCTTTTACAAGAGGTGTTCATATGTCTACACATATGACTACAAATGAACATAAATCAAATCATATCAAGCATGTAGGCTTGGGTAAAATGCACCAACATATTGGAAAGTGTGTTGTTGATTTTGCTGATGATTTGTTAGTGTATAGTAGGATTCTGCATGAGCATGAAAATCATATGAGATTAGTACTAAATGCTTTAAAAGAAAATCAGATGTATGTTAATCAAGAGAAGACTCAATTTTTTCTTTCGAGGATAGAGTATCTAGGGCATGTGATATCGGCTGATGGGGTTTAGATGGATCCCAAGAAGGTCTCAGTTATATTATCTTGGCCTACTCCTTAGGATGAGGAGCAGTTACGGTCATTTCTAGGACTTTTTTATTTCTATCAGAAATTCATCTCTTCTTATTTGTCGATAGAAGCACCTATGATAAACTTGCTTCAAGACAAAGTTCCATTTGCATTGAAGCAAGAGCAACATGAGAGTTTTAATACTCTGGAACAAGTTGTTTCAGAGGCTCCTATACTCAAATACTTTATGTGTCAAGTAAACAAAGCAAAAAGGGTAAAGACACTAGGTCTTTTTCATCCTTTATAGATTCCAAATCATAACTGGGACAGTGTATCCATGGACTTCATAATCGGGTTATCGTGGACCCAAAGGAAGAGGGATACTATCCTAGTTGTGGTAGATAGATTGAGCAAGATGGCTTATTTCATACCCACGTAGGAGATGATAAAAGCTCCACAGGTAGTAGAGTTGTTTATCCAATATGTCTTCAGATTGCATGGGTTACTGACATCCATAGCTTCAGATAGGGATGTCGAATTCATGAGACACTTCTAGAAGTTTGTATTTGACAAATTGAAAGTGTCATTAAAGATGAGTAGTGGTGATCATCCTCAGAGAGATAGTCACACTGAGAGGGTCATCCAGATACTCGAGGATATGTTGAGGGCATATGTGTCTGAGAGACAGATAGATTGGGAAAGTTATTTGCCACTAGTTGAGTTTGCTTATAACAATAGGCCTCACAAGGTGACATGTATGTCTCCTTTTGAGATGAACTATGGCATGAATCCCAATGCTCCCAGTCCCATATGCATGCCAAAGAAATGCCCTAGTGCCTTAGAGTTCTTAGCGAACCTCCAAGAAAATTTAGAAATAGATAAAGCCAAGATGCAAGAAGCTGCTAATAGGCTAAAGAGTATGCTGATAGGAAGAGATCTCCTAGATTGTTTGAGGAAGGAGACATAGACATAGTCTTTCTTCAGGTACTAGCTAGATCTACTTCACTCTCCGAAGGGAAGTGTAGTAAACTATCATCAAGGTTTTGTGGACCGTGGAAGATAGTTAAAAAGTTAAGTGAAGTTGCATACCAATTAGAGCTTCCTCCATATTGCAGAGTCCATCCAGTGTTTCATGTTAGTAAACTTGAGAAGTATATTTCTAGGGAGGATAATCTAATAGAAGGTATCGTTTTTTTGCAAGAAAGTGATAGCACAGGTCATTTTCCAGACAAGATACTAGATCAAAGACAAAAACGATAGAGGAATCATGTCATCCAAGAGTATCTAGCAGACTGGACAGGATAACCACTTACTAACTCTACTTGGGAATCAAAAGCTATGGTTCGCAAGTACTTTCCCTCATTGATAATTAAGGATGATGATCTTTAGAACGAGGAGAGAGTAGGTGTCAAACATTGATCCACAAGCATCATGACATTGATCCATAGGGATCAGTCCATGTGTGTGAGGGACAAGGGCTAGCTAGCAAAGGTCCCAAGCTCGGGGGATACCCTAAGGTATTCGATAGTAATGGGAATAAGTGTTGCATGATGTACACATGCAATACTAGAATATTCCAAATCATCACTATTTTTAGAGGACAAGAGGGTATATATGGATGGGAGGAGAGTCACACACACATCATTCAAGCCTATTGCTTACATCTGTAACCTCCTTGACCTTTTTAACAAGCTCTATGATGTTTTGTTTAGATGTTTTCTTCATTTGGTTGAACTCAGTCCAAAGATGGTTCTTCCTTGCCTTTGTGCTAGTAGAAAAGAAAGTCTCTAGGACATCCCAAACCGTGTGAGATGTCTTGCAGCCTCTAATATGTGGTAATAGAAAATCAAAGATAGAGTCTAATATGTATGACCTTGCTTGAGCATCCCTTGCACACCAAAGTGTGAGCTTATCTGTCTCCTCTTGTGTAGGTCCTCCTTTGGATCTTGGAGTAGGCATAGCTACATCACTTGCTACAATTCCATAAAGATTTCTACCTTGTAAAGAGGCCTCCATTTTGATTTTCCAAGCCGCATAGTTGTGTATGTCAAGATTCTCAATCATTGAGGGAAATCCATCACTGATCTTGATCTAGCTCTGATACCAGTGAAAGAACTTGGAGAATCTTGTAGGAGGTAGAAAAGTGAGTTGCGAAGTGACGAAGTTTGGTCCAGACAACCACCATAGGACCAACCCTTGAGCTTATGGAGACTCAAAAAAATCTTATAGGCATGTGATAAATTCAATAAAATCTACTATGTACTTTGGAGCATCAAGGAGAAAGATTTGATACAAAACAAATAGGTTTCCACATTGAGTAGCTCAAAAAACTTGCTATCTTTGGATGAAGCAATCAACTTTAAATGCTCATAGCCATTAGCATGATTACAATCCAAAAAACCTCTTTTTGAGGAATGATACACATAGGGTTGAGTGTATAATATGCACAAGATTACAAGTAATAAGCAAAATAAGCTTCTAGAATGAACTTGACACTCAACAGTGGTACGTCCTATTTTTTAGGGCTATGTAGAGATAGACCTAGAGATAGAAAAACTAAGATTTCTCCAAATTTACAAAACCAAATGCTCTCAATATTTGTACACATAGACTAGACAGTAATAGCTTTTCAATGAATGCTGAGTCATTCAATTTGGAGCTCTGCAAACAGAGTAGCAGCCTTTGCAATTTCACTATTGTTGAAAAAGATGATGCAGAGAAATGAAAGAGCAAAACAATGATGGCCAAAAGTGTATGTATATTGCTTGCATGTAATGTACAAGTGATTTGAAGTATTTATATAGACCCTTTACGTGCTCCACAAATTCTACAAGTGGATTTTGAATTCAAATGAAGGCGAGATTAGCTGTTGAAGAGAATCAATTCACTTTCCTACAATCTAGGAAAAGTGAAGATCTCATTTGATACACTTTTAGGTGATTGATTGATTCATTGATTGCCAAGATAAACCACCTTAAATTCATGGAATTTGAGCTCCTCTTTTCTCATTTTACATGTATAAAGCTCTAGGCTTTTATACTGGTAAATTACCCATAAAACACTCTAGAAAAAATACAATAAATGAGAATAAATAAAGGAACTCTTCAATGGATATTTTTTGACATAATCCAAACGATAGCTTTTTGATCTAGATCAAATCCACCTCAAGCATAGTGTAAGCTTGATGTTCCAAAATCATGGGGCTGAAACTCTTCCTCTGGAAAGACCATATGCACATAGAATAGGTCTTGAAGAGATCTTTGATTTCTGATGGTGTCTATGTTTCTAGCTTCTAGTATCTTTTCCTTTTTTTGATGTGACTTTATACATATATAAATGCATATACTCATGCATCCATGAAGGATATGATACTATGGAGTGCATCGACTTACTATATTCTTGCATTCTATGGATAGTATTCCATTGCAAGGGTGGTACATCAAGATGTGTGTGTCTTTGAGATTTGATAATTACACCTAAATGCTATAAATACAAGGAATTGGTTTCCCAATCCTACACTATTTGCAATTGCATCATGAAAGGTCTATGCAAAATCATCTCATAGACATGATTCTATCCAAATTCACATATAGCAAAGGTGTGCTCAATCTCTACACTACAAGTATTGAGAATGATTTCCTCTATCAATGCTAGTGGCTTCTCTATGTGCCCATTTTCCATTTGCAGCTTCATTCATGTGGGTTTTGTTAAGAAATCAAGTTTCAAAATACAAATTCTTGGGTAGACTAATTTTTACAAGTTGAGCCATGTATGAAAGACTTGATTCATGAGATTTTACCAAAAGGAATGACTCAAACATTTCCCAAATCAGCACAATTCCTCTAAGTTAGGAGGAGCAAGTTTAGGAAAAGAGGTTCCTAGATTATAGGAGCCTACTTTCTTTGCATATAATAGGCTTGGATCAAAACATTTTTGTGATCTTGTGTGTTTTTTTGTGTATTGAAGTGTGCTTAGAGTGCGAGAACCCGAGCACGCAAGGCCCTTGTTGAAAGTGTGAACTATGCAAGCTCTAGGTGGACAAAGGGGTCAAAGGACCTTAATGAGGACAAAGGTCACGAATTAGATCACTTAGGGTGATCTCAAGGTCAGGCAAGGTACTCCTAAGGTGGTGGAAAAGTCAGGATCAGCATCCAAAATCTATAAAAGGAGGTGAAGAGTCATCAAATGCATGGAAGTCTTGTATGTCATTGAAGAACAAGAGACATATGCTCAAGGAGGCTCAAGGTGAGAGTAATCCAAGGCTCAAGGAGTTCAAAGACAACAGTCCAAGCTAGGAAAAATGTTGAGCAAGGTGTTATATGCATAGTAAGGAGGAGCTATCAAGCCCACACCCCCTCCAGTCCCTTATAGGTATAGACATATTCTGCTTGTAACAATTGTAACTCCTTGTGTACATATCCAATTCAAGATATTTAAAGTGCATTTTGTAGCTTATATATCTTTCTTACTTTTCCTAAGAGGGCTCTTGAAATCAGATTTGTGTGCATATAAATTGGTGTATCTCTGTAATCCTAATTTTTGCATATACTATATCTCTATGTAGTCTGTTTTGGAGAGAGTCATTGATTGGCCTAAACAGATCCATTTGAGGTGTTCTATAGCTTGTTGGTCACTAAAAGCTTAGGTGATTTGGATTAGTGTAAGATGAATCAAAGTTTTGTTGTAGGGTAATAGAAAAGGTGTATGAAGGGACCAAGATATACGGTTCATTTCACTTCTAGTGTGCAAATCTAAGGGATTAAGTTCCATCAGTTGGTATAAGAGAAGGAAACATACTTTGAAGAGTCTAAGAGAAGGAGACAAAAACTTTGATATCAAGGCTAAGAGTTATTTCAGTGAAACCCTAATTTCCCATTCATTATGGTAGATCTAGTTCAAAAAGCAGAGTTGCCTGATAAAGACAACTATCAGCCATGGAGGTTCAGAGTCATCAAGTACCTCATGAGCAAAGGTTTATGGCCTATTATGTGTGGAGATGAAGATAAGCCAGATGTTGATCCCAAAGATCCAAAGGTCACCAATCAAGAATTGAAGATGTTGAAGGATTTGGAGGAAAGGAATAGGAGAGCTATTGTTGTTATAAGGGTTGCCCATAATTTTTCTCATGCTATGGCATCCTTTAGCCCTCATAAAAATACCTTCTTTTTGTAATTAGGAGATGTCCATATGAACACTCTCCTAAACCCCTTTTTGATATTTCTTTAGTCTATGGTATTGAAGCCTTTTCCATGAAACTTCTTTTTTGCACAAATTCAAGAAAACTCCCACGCGCTCATTTCCTTTGGAGTGGGTTGTTAGAAGAATCTAGAGAGATATGACCATGTGCCCCTTTTTGACTTTTCCAAATGAGCACATGGGAAATTATGTTGAGCCTATAAATAGAGGCTCACTTCTTGTAAAAGGGGGGTCCCTTGGCCATGGCCTTGGCCTCCATTTTGTTAATGGAAGAAGGTGTCATTTGTTACTCTCCTGCTTCCTTGTGTGCAAGGCGATGATCTTGGTGTATGGATTTGCATGTGTGTGTGCATGGTTGGGAGGATGTTCTCCTTGCTCCTTGTGATGTTGGCCATTGTTGCCATTGTTCCATGAGCGTGGGTGAACCTCTCCTCTCATTCTTTGCCCCAACTTGGAGAAACTTCTCACTTCCATGTGAGGCGGTTAGGGTTTGTTGCTCCCCTTTTCTCAACATTTTGGCGCCGTTGCCGGGGACGACGGCCTTTAGCCGTTGGTTTTTCCAAGTTTGTGTGTCCATATTTCGTGAGATGGACCTTGACACTTAGAAGAGGATGAATACGTGTGACCTTCGGTTGGTCAAGGGTACCTCTCATTTGTTACTTTTTTGAGTAGATTAGTTCATTTTTTTTGTTTGTTGCACAAGAACATCCCCTAACCCCTATCTCTCTCATTCTCTCCCACATACACATCGACGCTGGCATCACTCTCCATCTATGTCATGTTCATTTGATGTCGAGTGGTTGGGCGAGTGTCCTCATGGCTCCGTCCCGCTTTTCATTTCTTTTTAAGTAAACATAGAAAGAAAAAAAAAACATCCATACTTTCTTTTCATTTCTTTTTTTTCTTTTTAGAAAGAAAAAAAAAAACATCCATACTTTTGAGATCACGAGAATTTAAATAGGAAAAGGCTTTTTCTTTATGCATGCATAAGATTTTGTCCATTTAATGTGGCTGCATTTTCAAGATCGTGGGCTGCCTTTGGAGAGAGATTGGGTAGGTGCATTGAAATCCTCACATGCTTGCAGTTAAGTCTATTCATTGCACCACGTGCATACGAGCATATGGTGTTTTCTCTCTCTTCCTTAAGTCTTTGACATATCTGTGCGAAGGCTGGGGGAGAGGAACATTTCCCTTTTCCCTCCTTTTCTCTCTCTCTCATTATGTGAGACACAGTTGGCTCTCTCCCTATCTATCTGGAGCTTCCTTCACGTCAGAGGTGATCTTCTCCTGCATGCCTCACTTCTGTGGCTCCGAGCACCTCTGGTACTTCACCATCACTATGATCTATGAAGGGTTGGGTGCCTCTGTTGCTCCTCTGTTGCTCCGCCATCACCGTGCTCCATCTTAGAGGTCGCTACAATTTTGGGGTCTGCTGTCTATGCGTGCTCACTCTTCGTGGCCATCTGCTCATGCACGATAGGGCTGCAGCTTCTCTTTTCTCCTGCGCGGACTCATTCTGGTGCCCTCAGGGTCGAGCAACCTCATGCTTCCCCTCGCCATCTGCGAGTCTAGGTGGGTCAGTCAAGCTCTTCATGAGCTCCCCCGGTAGACCCCCTCCCAATAAAGGTCCGACCGCATACTCTCTGTCTAGATCATTTTGTCTGCAGATTACTCCTTGAGTTTTTTCATATTGAAGTGCAACTCGAAGGACAGGAAGCATTTTAGTATCCATTTTAAGATTAAGATTGGTTGCCGTGGGTTAAAAAAAAAACTTTTTGCAAGGACCAATGGCCACACATATTTGGATAGTCGATTGCTTCTCCATTCTGACTCGGGCGTCTTTCTTTGACTGCCACTGAATTGGGCTGAAAGCTAAAAGCTTCCTAGGCTTCATTCATTCTCACCGGATGCTTCTACCTCAGATATTTCAAGCGAACCATGATAGAAATGCATAATATGTTTTTAGCTATGTAATGCAAGACAGGATGTTTGATCTTGTAATGGTTGATTTTTGTCTTATGCAACTCCTTATTGATCTAATTTGTCTCGTCATTTCTGTTTTGTCATTTTTGGCATGTGGACTATAATCTCAAACCTTATGTGGTTATGTTTTTATTTGAGTCATGCGACCACAATGTTACCATTCACAAGAGATCTCGCAGCGATTGGTCACCAACACTCTCTTGCATTTTTTGACTTTAGTTGTTGGCAGTAGATGTTGTGTTAACGGGAACTTTTGTTCGAAGGAGTATGCATGAACTGGCCGCTTTATCTTCCCTTCACCTTGTTGAGTTCTGTTGTCAATATAATGGTTCTTGTTTAGCTTACACCTACAGGTTTTGATGGGAAGATATGGAGAAGGATGTCGCCTTCTTCACCATTATTATGAGGGTTGCTTGCGGTCTTGAATTTTGGTGGGATTTACCTCTCTGATGTCTTTGATCTGTCGGTCCCACATCTAGATAGATCGTGCACAACTTGACTCCTGAAGCTCACTCTACATGTATAATGGGATTTTTTAGGCTGTTCAACCAGATCTCTATGTTTCAATTGATATGCAACTCTTGCGAGGTGGGAAGGCTCATAATCGAGCAATGTATTTTTGATGGCTAAGCATATGTGTGAGGGCAGGTCTTTGATTGATAACCAATGTCTTATTTAGGTGCTATATGAGAAAGTATGAAAATGTGCTTCGCTATGATTATGATCCATGGTATTGTTTGAAACTTCCATTTGGGATGCACACTTTTGACAATCATCATATTTCTATCAAGAACAGGCGTTTGAGCTTCATTCATAGTCTTTTTTATCTCTACATCTTTGCTGTAACTATCTCTCATCAACACGGATTGAACACGTAACACATAACACACAGGAAAACACATTAATGAATAAAGGAAATATGTTATGTAATACTTGCATGAGGTAGTTAAGGAACCATACCACACTCATCCTTCATTTACAACTTGTCACACATGCACACGGTGAAAAATTTTCTCTCAGACATAGCAACATGTGCATGATTATTGATTATTGATAAGGTTAAAGAGGTCTGATGGTTTATGGTCTACTTGAAGCTTACCAGGTTGGGACTATGGCGATTGGAATGTTGTCTTGTGGTGACCGCCCATGTAGATGACAATAGGAGAAGATGCTCTTGAGGCTTACAATGCTTGAAGCTTGAGGGTTTGTCCTTGGTTTATGGTTCACATGTCTACACATCCTTCCAATATGAAAGTATTCATAACATTTTGGCTCTCAGTCCAAAGGATCTAATTGTCATTTGCATTGCAAGTGTCTGCTTTAAATTTTCAGAAAAGGATTTGACGAAGAGATATCTGGTTCATCTTGCATATCGTTTAAATAACAGTGAACAGGGTTCTGCGAATGTGCAGAAGAGAGGTATAGCCTGGTTTAGGATTATGTAACCACCCTTCTTGGGTACCGAATCCCTTTCAGACTTTACTTATGATGGTCACCTGGCTATGTATGAATCAAAATTAACCTTGGGTTAAGACATAAGACTGAATTTATCTTCCCAACCTCTGGACATTTAAGAAGCTAGGCTCTGGCTACTTATTGTTTATGAATCATCAAGGTTGTTGGCTATTCTGCTTTCATGTGAAGTTTAGGAGTAGCATTTAGGGCATTTAGTGTCTAGGGGTGATGGTCTCTTGCTTGACAAACTGCCTGCTCAATATTTTAGACAAAGAAGTTGAAGTTTCTTGAAGATATCCTGATTAAAAGGAGACACTGTGGATTCAGACATGTTATCAACTTAATTAAGCATGAAGTCACAAAGGATTGAGTAATTGTTTTTTGCCAGGGAATTCACTCACTGGTTTCACAATGCTCATATGGTTCTCACTTACTCATTTGCTCAGAAATTGCTTTGTACAGGTCCAAAAGGAGGATAGTTGTGGATCCTAAATTTTCAGGAATAACTATTGGTCTATCTTTTGTTAAATGCTTATATGATTTAGGAGATTAGAATGAGCCTTACAGGGTTACCACTAACTGAACATGTGTCCTAGGATTGTGGCCCTCATTTCCACTTCCTCTGTTTGGTAAGGATTGATGTGCACTTGGTTAAAACATTCAGGTTTTGTGTCTCTGACAGGAAAAGGAAAACTCATTATGAGAAATTGAAGAGCTAATCTGACTTAATGTCCCCGGAAGTGGAAACTAAATTTGAAGTGAATGTTTATCTCATTATTAGATGCAGCCTACTTGCTTTTTGCATGTTATTTCAGGTTTGGGAGCTGTTGGAGAAGGCATTTCTAGCCTTACAAAGGACTGCACAACAGGATGCATGCTGGGTTGACTGCCCCCCAAGGGGATTGTGTCGCCCAGCTTTGAAGACTGAAGATTTGTAGATTGAAGGAAGGACTAAAGGCTTAAAGATAGATGTGCTGCAGATTCATGATCCTTGAAGACCTGAATCTTGCAGACTGAAGAATTGCATGTTGACGAATTGCAGAATTTTGAAGATCAGAAGAGTTTCCAGACTCGACTCCATCTCGGAACAATTCAGTTATGTATACTTCTCAATTCTTAGCTTTGTCGAGGACGACAAAGTCTAGGAGGGGCAGGAGTGTTGTTATAAGGGTTGCCCATAATTTTTCTCATGCTATGGCATCCTTTAGCCCTCATAAAAATACCTTCTTTTTGTAATTAGGAGATGTCCATATGAACACTCTCCTAAACCCCTTTTTGATATTTCTTTAGTCTATGGTATTGAAGCCTTTTCCATGAAACTCCTTTTTTGCACAAATTCAAGAAAACTCCCACGCGCTCATTTCCTTTGGAGTGGGTTGTTAGAAGAATCTAGAGAGATATGACCATGTGCCCCTTTTTGACTTTTCCAAATGAGCACATGGGGAATTATGTTGAGCCTATAAATAGAGGCTCACTTCTTGTAAAAGGGGGGTCCCTTGGCCATGGCCTTGGCCTCCATTTTGTTAATGGAAGAAGGTGTCATTTGTTACTCTCCTGCTTCCTTGTGTGCAAGGCGATGATCTTGGTGTATGGATTTGCATGTGTGTGTGCATGGTTGGGAGGATGTTCCCCTTGCTCCTTGTGATGTTGGCCATTGTTGCCATTGCTCCATGAGCGTGGGTGAACCTCTCCTCTCATTCTTTGCCCCAACTTGGAGAAACTTCTCACTTCCATGTGAGGCGGTTAGGGTTTGTTGCTCCCCTTTTCTCAACAGTTATTTTCTACATATCACATGTAATCTTTAACACTATGATTGGTCATATCTGAGAGTTTGATCATGTTAGATATGTTTGGGAGGCCTTAGAGAAGATATATGCCACTTCCACAAGAAGCAAAAAGATACAGCGTAAGAATGAACTCCAATCTTCTATTGCTGACTACACACATCCAAGAAGGATGGTCACTCACAGGTCCGATATGCTAGCAAAGGCAAAGTTAAGTGTGGAAAGAAGGGGAAAGGAGGAAAAAGAAAGTGGAAGCAATCTAAGGAAGAAGCTTCAGATTCAGAAGGAGATAGCAAGGCATCATCTCAAGGAAGGGCAAGAATGGCAAAGGGAAGAACAACCCTCATTAAGGTAAAAGTTTTCGTCCTTTGGTGTTGCAAATACAATGCATCTCTTCCCAAATTTTATACTATTCTGAGTTGTGTCATGAATGGTCGTCCCAAAATCATTTCATAATTGTTGGATTTTCCAAACTGACATATGGTTAGAGTGTGTGTTCGAACTCTACTCTGCAGGTGGTCAGCTTATTTTTTTCCAATATTCCTAATGGCCTTTCCATGTGACCGTCTGCTAATTGAAAGTTTCATGCGCATTGGTCTTATGGCTCATTTTCCCCATTTTTCCCAAATCTCTTTGGTGGCTATGCCTACACCATCTCCAGTGTCTAAGATGGCTTTCGTCATATATCCATTAAAAGTGATGGGTAGGCATGTATTTCCTTCATCTCCCTCACTAAATTCTCCGATTTTGTCGATTGGTATTTGAATGGTTGATGGAGCTTTATCTTCTTTCTTCTCATTCATGGGTTCTTTGGTTTCTATTATCAAGTGTCCGGCTAATTACTTCCACAATTTTGTCTTAGCTCGTAGTGATTCTTCTATTGTTAACAAGCATTGTATTTTAGTTTTCTTGAGCTGTGATAAGTTGTGTGATGTCTTATCTTGTGACCTTTCCTCCTTGCCTCGGATCGTAGGAGCATGGAATACTACCGACTTTCTCTCGTATTCTCCCATATAATTGGATAGAGTGTAAATGTTGTTCAATTCTTCCCTCTTTTGGTCTAAAATGGACACTTCCTCATATACTGTGGATGGTCTCCACCACATAAGGTGCAAATTCTTAACATTGGCATTCTCATTGGGGGATTCTAGTAGTTTCTCTATCTGTGCACTCCCAACTTTTTAGCTACCACTTTTGCTAATTCCTCCACATTACTTGAACTAGACATCACATTACTCTGAGTGTCTTCTAATTTAGTGGAGCTTTGTGTGCCTTTGCGATCGTCTGCTAAGTTGTCTTCCAAGCCTATGCATTTTTGGAGACACTCACTCAATGTTTGCAACCAATTTATGTAGGCATTAGTCAATTCATTAGTCAATCCATCTAGAAATAGTGATATCATCTTTTGCTATGAGGGCCTCTCTGTTATTAGACATTTTTCAACGTATTGGTTAAATCTTCGGGCCGCCATTTTTATCGTTTCATTTGGAGCTTATTTGAAACTATGAATCAATGATGATGAGTTGTTCTTAATCCCTCGCTTGGTGAATTTCCCAATAAACTCTTGGAAGAATTGTTCAATATTACCAAAGTGGTTTGGATGCAAGGGTTGAAACCAGTTAAGGATTCATATTGCACAAAAAAATCATCTACTTGTTCCGCTTGCAACACTTGCTTGAATTCCGCGATATGGTCATAGGGCTCTCCCGTGCCATGATAATGATTTCTCATGCATTTAGCCACTTGGATTGGTCTCAGCCTTCTTGCTGACTCTAGGGGTCTGATCACTACAGGGACTACTGGTCTTAGTGGTTGCATTCTTGCTCCTACACCTAGCTATGGTCTTGCCCTCATAGGTGGTCTATTCATATTTCTTGTCCTTGGATAATTTTGGTTGTGGGAGTTCATTACTGCCATAGTGAACTAAACATGGGTCTTCATGGGGATGCTCCATTGACTACTTTGACCTAACATAGTGTTCTCCGTTCCTTGATGGGATCCAAAAGGGTTTTGTGAGGTAGTTGCTTGTTCTCGAGGAGGGAATACAGGCAACCCCATGTAATTTAGTTGAGACCTATCAACTTCGTCTATTGGCCAATATCTCCTTTGATTTTGGTCTAGGTAAGCAACTCTAGATGCATCCTCTGGATCACTCAGCTCATATATAGTTATTGGGTTTACTCGTTCTCCCCATGTAGGTGAGTGAGTTTGCAAGAGTAGAACTGATCCATGGATCAAATATACATCCAACAAGTAATCATCTTGAGGTATTAGATCCCCTCTCAAGACTTGAGTCACTACGGACTTGCCCCTTGGAGTAGCCATCGTGTCTCTGTTGTTAGGCCTTCTTGAAGTTCCTTGATCTTCTAATTCTCCTCTATCATTGATCTGGTCTGGATTTTCAGTTACTATGTAAATCTGACCAATTTTATCCATATAAACTCCACCTTCATATTTGATCGTGGGTCTCGGAACTATTTCTGAATCCATAGAGTTTACCATTCATGCGACTGGCCTATTTATGCCATCAAGATAAATGGGTACTCCTTGTAGGTTGGTGGACACATACTATAGGGACGTTTGATACTCTCCCTCTATGGTGGACATGAAGCTCTCCCTTGGGACTAAATCGTGCATGTCTTTAGAGGCCATGGTTATTTCCTCTTTTGAGTCACTAGATGTGCCACAGTAGATTGAATGATGACTCGCTTGAGCAACACTTCCTACAGATGAAATGATGCTTCTTTGACTGCATAACACTCGTCCGGATCTCAAATTCCTTCACCGCTTAGGTCCTATATTTTCTTTATGCTATCCCTAATGTTTTTGTTTCTCGCACTGTTCACTTTCAGGTTGCTGAAGTTTTCCACTATACACAATACTACTCGGGCCAATATCAACTCTAGGCGATACACGATACTCGATTGAGGACGACACAATATCATCTATTTTCCTCGATACACGATACCAATATGGATGATACCACCTCAGGTGATATAGGATACCACCAATGGGGATAATTGATACCCGAGGATATGATACTGAACTATACGATATGATACTAGGGTGGGTCACGATATGATATTATCGTAATCAATGATACACGATACTGTTACTCCCTGCGATACGATACCTGCCTATCAATGATACACAATACCATGATACTTCAAAAACAATAGGATACCAAGTGCCTCATGATACGATACCTCTAGCCAGAGGATACCTCACTTCTCATGATACGATACAATGGTGGATTAATACACGTTTAATTATCAATCTGAGAGATTAAATGTATCAAGTGTATGAAGATGTGTGCACACATGATGATGAGTGAAGTGTCAATGCTACAATGCATGTGACTTTCTCAGCTACCTCTCCAACTCACTAATCCTCTGAAAATGCACGTCGCGATACTTGTTACAATAGTAAGCACAAATGTGAACTTTTCTCTCAGCTCCAAAATCCAAATATGGTCAATAGCAGGTTCTTTTCAAAGCTCTTGACAAGACACATCTAATGCTAGTACTTTTCAATAATCGAATTCGACAAACATGCTCCAAGTTATGAGCAAAATAGTGAATGGCGGGAAACACCAATACTCGCTCAACAACTCCTCAGGTCTCACACACGCACTACAATAGCTTAAACATGAAGAGAAGGGATAGACAACAGTACCCCACACACATTTCAAGCATGAAACACACACACAAGCTCTTGGAGAAGAAGATAATCAACAGAAAAGAGGCAAATTTGAAATTCAACTTCAATTCTTCACAATGGCAAAAAGTTCTTTACAAGAGTCACCAAGTGACTTATATACATGTGCCTAAAAAATTGGTCCTTTCACACAAGGGCCCGGCACTTTTATTGAAAACTCTAATCTCCTACTATGGTACAAGGAATATGTTACAATATTTGGAGTTCATGCATCTAGAGGACTCCTCTAGTGCATTAACATGACTTTGAGGGTTCATAGGAACTTGAAGAAGAAAATTTATGTCCATAATTTGAAAATTTATGCCCATAATTTGAAAATTTGAAATCCTGTCAAGGGACAACAAAGAAAAAGAGGGGGAGAGTGTTGCAAAGCAAAGACATAAATTTTCTTCTTCAAGTTCCTATGAAAACCTCATGAAGTTATGTAAATGCACTAGAGGATTCCTCTAGATGCATGAATCCCAAATATTGTAACATAATCCTTGTAACATGGTAGGAGATTAGAGTTTTCAATAAAAGTGCCGGTCTCTTGTGCAAAAGGACCAATTCTTAGGGCACATGTATATAGGTCACTTGGTGACTCTTGTAAATAACTTTTTGCCATTGTGAAGAAATGAAGTTGAATTTTGAATTTGCCTCTTTCTTGCTGATTATCTTCTTCTCCAAGAGCTTGTGTGTGTGTGTGTTTCATGCTTGAAATGTGTGTGTGGTACTGTTATCCATCCCTTCCCTTCATGTTTAAGCTGTTGTCGTGCATGTGTGAGACATGAGGAATTGTTGAGCGAGTGTTGGTGTTTCCTACCATTCAGTATTTTGCTCATAACTTGAAGCATGTTTGTCAGATTTGACTAAACGAACAACCATTAGATGCATCTTGTCGAGAGCTTTGAAAGGAACTTGCTATTGACCATATTTGGAGTTCAAAGCTGAGAGAAAAGTTTGAATTTGTGCTTAGTGCTGTAATAGGTATTGCGACATGCATTTTCAGAGGATTAGTGAGTTGGAGAGGTAGCTGAGACAAGTCACATGCATTGTAGCATTGACATTTCACTCACCATCATGTGTGCACATTTCTTCATACACTTGATACATCTAATCTCTCATATTGATAATTATAAACGTGTATTAATCCACCACTATATGCACTTGTGGGGTGATTGAGGTACATTCTCAGTCGACACAAGTCCCTAAGGCTTTACAACTTAGGTATACATGTTTTTGGTGCCATTGTTGGGGATTAGCTCAATCAAGGTGCCTTCGTGATGGTTATAGCTATAGAGTGAATGAATCGTATGTGTAGAGGTAGTTTCACTAAGTGGCAAGTCACCAAAAATTTTAGCACTTGTTACTTCATACTTTAGGAGTCTGTGTAATGAGTTTCTAGGGTTAGGAGTGTGGGAGTGAGAAGAGTTAGGCTTTAGGGGGAGAGAAAGAGATGTAGGATTAGGATAGGTAGGTCACCATAGGAAAATCGCAAAATTTTTTTCTTTTCACTTCAGACTAAGGACACTTCAAAGGCCTCAACTATAGGACTTAGTCACTTAGAAGTCATTTGCTAGAATACTAGTATTGTGAGTGAGAAGCGACTGGTATCGCGGAAGGATTATCATGGAGAGCTAGTGATTTGCTAACTTTTTGAGCACAAGGCTAGGAAGAAATCTTCTTGAAGGTGAGTACTTCACCCCTGTAATCACAAAAAATTAAAGAAGCACTCATAAATGTGACATAATACATTACCTATATTGAGGGGTAGAGCAGAAGGGTTGGAGTGAGTTTTTGTGTTGCCAGTAAACCAAAAGGGAAGAGGAGAGAGTGAGATATACATTGCAAAAGAAATTCTTAAGTTTTGGTCTCATTTTACTGAAGTATAGCGATCGATCGCGTTTTGGTATCGCGATACAAAAATTCCTTAGTATCGTGATACTCGCCAAGTATCGTATCTTGAGTACCTCCTTGAGGTATCGTGATACCATCAAGGTATCGTGTATCGCCAAGTCAAGGTAGATATGACTCTCGAAAATAAGGCTACCTAGAAATGGTGAGCAGTTGGACACGGTCTATGAGATTGAAGAGAACCAAATGATTGAAACCAAATGAACTACCTACAAGGGGACATCAATGCCTTCTTCCTCTATTCTTGATTGTCCTCCCTTGCCTCTTTTGTAGCCAAATGACCACGAGCTCTCATGATGAATTTGAGAGCTCTTCTCCATAACTCCTCCACTACTTTGAGCAGCCACTCTTCTCTTCCGGTTTAGTTTTTGGATTTGATTCTCTTTTGATTGATTCTCTTTTAGCCTCCAGTACTTCCTAAAGTAAATGCTTTCATTTTTCATTTTTTTATTGTCCTTCTTTTCGAAGAAAATCCTTTTATTGAAATATATATGATCTTGCTTCTTTATTTTTTAACAGTGGAACACAATAGGTAGAGCAATGCTCTTGTTGTTACTTGTGTATCATAGTGTGAGTGCATGCTTTACCAATGAATAGCTAGATCATGTGTATGTATCTTCCTCTACATGTAGGTCTCGCTATCAACCAGAGAGAGGTAGCATCATCTTTGTCTAGAAGTTGAGGTGATGCAACAATGGGACTATAGAGTTGAACAATTTCTCTTTTTATCTAGTATGCTATAAGCACAAAGTGATCAACATGTATTTTGGCATGACATCTTTGGTATCCTTTTCTCTTGGCTATTGTACATAACGTTGTGCTTGTAGCTGCGCTTGTAGTTGCACCTGTAGTAGAAGGTGCTACAACTTCATCTAGAGTGAGATATCCCATAGAAGATCACAATGAATGGGTGAAGATATAGAGAAGGATATCCCTCTTTTTACCTCGTAAGCATGATTTTTCCCAAAATCCCAAATGGAAAAAGTATGCTCAAACTCCACACCACAAGTGGTGAGAGATATGCCTTCTAGTGAGCCTAATGGCTTCTCTATATGTCTGTTAGCCATTGGTAGCTTCATCCTGGTGGGTCTTAATGCTGGCTTACCCCAACGTTTCCATAAAGCGGTGGTAGCAATGGCTACTCCGGCTCCTGAATCTAAGATGGCTTTGGTGGTGTAGCCCTGATGGGTTATTGGAAGATAAGTGTTACCTTCCTCTCCTTCACTTACATCTCCGATTCTTTCTACGGGTATCTCTGGTACCTTCTTGTGTGATCCTATTTGTGAGTGAGTAGTAGGAAGCTCAAGGAATTGGTTTGCTACATGCTTCCACAATTCTGGTTTAACCTTCAACAATTCCTCTAGAGTGAGGTGACATTGTACTTTGGTGTTCTTTATCATTTCTGTGTTTCTAGGAATCATTGATTCTTCATTCCTCACTATTATCGTGGGTGCTCTCATGCTAATAGACTTAGCTTCCCAAGGTCCTATGAACTGAGGTAATTCTTGCAAAGAATTAGATTCAAAACCTGTGTGTTCACTCAGTTGCTCTTCCTCTACATCATCGTGTATAGAGGGGATGTCTTGGGGAAATTGCTCTTGCAAGTCGTCTATTTCTTGAATAGGAGGATGGGTTCCTTGTTCTTTTCTCCATTTCTCTTCTTGGATTTCTCTGAAAAATTCATGTGAATACTTATGTATGGAAGACAGGTTGTCTTCACCCTCTATGTTGGGTACTTGAGACAGGGATGGTGCATTCCTTTCCTGTGTCTCCGAAACAATAGGGTTCCTATGCAGATTCTTTTTCTCCTTGCTATCGATCAAGTATTCTAACCTCTCCAGTAGTCCTTGAAAGTGTAATTCAGGTTTTGCCATGTTATTCCAATTAAGATATCGAGAGGCTTCGAACATAGTTTGCGCTAATTCTACCATCTTCATGCAAAGTTTAGTTCTCTCAATTTGTAAATCTTCTCGAGAGTAGTTCTTACTCACTTCAGCTATTTGAGGTCCTTCTTTTAGTCTAGCGTGATATGCACAAAACATCATAAGTCAATTCTAGGATCTTGGCTCTGGATTCCTTGAGACTTCCTTCCAACTCAGTTATCTTTTTACTCCATTTTCTCTTAATTCTTTCTCTGGAATCTTTCCAAGATTTTGTCTTTTTACTGCTAGATTCTCCAACTTCACTGGTTCCAGCTATTTTCTCAAGATTAAGCTGTTGATTCTGTAAGAGCGCATGGGCTCTTGTTATAGCTTGGATAGGCACGTATGTAGGGTTGGATCCATCTGCATTATGTACAATACCTATCACGTTAATGGGCGTCACTTTTGAACCATTAGTAGGGTTCTTAGGACAATCTTTGATGATATGCTCTTTACCACACTCAGCACAAAAGCCTTGTATGTTATAGTATTGTGATTGTCCTGCTATCGGAGGATGTGGACAATCCTTTATGAAATGATCCCCTTGGCACCTAAAGCATGGTCCTCTAGGGCCCTGTGGTCTTTGTTGTCTCAACTGGGGCCGTGGATTAGGGTTGGTATACATCACATTAGCGTAATCGGGCTCCCAACTAGGTTCCAATGGTGGACTATCGTATTGATATGTTTCCACATGTTCTGGTGACTCCGTGTAATATGCGGGTGGACTATCTACATGTGTAGAGTCAAAACTGTTAGAGTTAGGGTCACTTTCTATGATTAGGGGTGAAGAAGGCACTAAAGCCCTATTCAGGTTTCCTTCTGTAGCAGCATATTTGACTGGGATGACATTAGCTAGTGGGGGTGGTTGCTGAGCTAAAATAGGTTGAGTTCTCTATTGAGCCTGATAAGGATAGTTTTGAGGAGGCCTATAGTAATGAGGTTGAGCATTGTACTGACCTTGATACCTATCTGACTGTGGGTATGCTTACGGGTAGTTCTGTCGTACTGCTTGTTTGTTGTAAGGGCAGTCTTGAGCCGTGTGATTCGTGTATCGTCTCTCAATTGTACAATATTGGCCACTAGGGTTGGCTTGCGGTTGCGTTCCATTGGGACACACATTTGCCATATGATCACCACCATAGGTGTAACAACGCTTGTTTGTTGTTAAGCTAGGCATCTGTTTACTAGAAACTCCTAGTTTCTTGGCCACTTTTTCTGCTACGTCTACTATCAAGCTGGACAGTTTTGAGGATGCTAGAGATGAACAATCTGAGTCTTTATACAAATTCTTACACTTTGCTCTAGCGTTCTGGGTTCCTTCAGGTATACATAGGAGCGTAGTTTAGAGCTCAAGAGGCCGTCTAAAAACAATGACACTTGCTTGGCTTGTGAGGGTAAATCTTGCATTGGACATCTCTCCACATATTGTCTAAACCTACATCCTGCAAGTCTCACTGTTTCCTGAGGGGTCTGTTTGAAGCTATGAATTAACGAAGACGTATCATGTCTGATCCCACTTTTAGAGAATTTTGTGATGAATGACTCTAACAAGTGATGGATATCTCTAAAATGCCTTTGTTGCAATGGTTGGAACCAAGTTAAAGCCATGTTCTTCAACGTTAGTTCAAATGCATTGTATTGCGTGAACATGTCTTCTACTTGCTCTACTCGTAGCACTTGCTTAAATTCCGCAACATGGTCGTAGGGATCTCCTGTCCCATCAAAGTAGTTTTTCATGGACTTTACTAATTGAGTGGATCTTAGTACCCTTGGGTGTTAGTGTGGTCTCGGTAGAGGAAAATCATCTCTACCACCTAGTATTCTAGGTTCCCTTTGTCTTTCCACTCTATGGGTGTCTATGGTTGTTCTATCTCTCCCTATAGGATGAGTGAAACTTACTTCCGGTCTCTCTTTGTTCTTCTCTCTTTGAATGCCATGGGCTAAAGATGTTCCAGCACCTTGATGGCTCGTTTACATTTGTTCGAGATGGGGGGAATACTAAATCACCTCTCCATGTGTAGGTATTTCTCGCATGGTCTGGTACCACAAATACTCTTTCTGAAGTTTCATCCAAGTATACAACCTTTCCAAGTGTATCTGGGTCATTGAATTCATAAATCATGATGGAGCCTACCTCACTAGGTTGTTCCATCCAGTACCTCCAAAATGCTTCATCGGTTTCCTTACTCACAAACAACTCTATGCTTCTATTGTCCTGAGGAATCCACTCTGGGATTAGTACTCTTGTTAGTACAGATTTCCCTCTAGGTGTCCTAGGTTCTTCTCCTACTGGTTCTTTTCCTTGGGCTCTCACTTTCGTCTCTAACTGGATTACACCAAACTCATTGGTATTATTTGGCTGAGTACTTATGATGTACATTGTTCCTTCTTTGTCTATATATGCGTCTCTTTCAAATTTTACCACTGGACGTTCCAATCCAATGGGTTGATCAGGGTTGTGCATTTGCACTACTTGTCTTAACAAACCATCCTCATAGATGCGAGCACCTAAGTGGATCGTTCGGAAAAATTCTAATTGAATCCTATAGGGTCCTTTGAGTCTTTCCAGATATGCTATTTTTAGCCCTCCTTCCGGTCTTTCCGTGCTAAAAGCCATTTCCGATTCACTAGTATCTGAGCTCAAATCATAAGGATAACTATTCAATTGTTATGCCCAAGAACGTGTAGTAGTTCCTACACTTGCTTCTGATGATCTAAGGCTTCGTCGGTCTGACTTACCTATATGCTTGCCTGATCTAAGGTTCATGAATTTACGTCCTGGTACTGTCTGATCGTCAATGGTTCTTTGTTCTTAGTTGCTTGTTTCCTTGTAAATTCCTTTAAGTTCTTGTCTTGTCTCAATGTATACGTCAGGAATCGACTTTTCGTTGTACTTCTGAGTTCTCGTTCCGTCAAACTTAAGTTCTTTCCTTTAGGTTTTCATATCGCACACCTTTACGTTAGTCTTGGACTTGAAAAATTAAGTCTCTTGAACTTGAGGCGTTCCTATCGTCTTTAATCCACAATGCTACTATTTTAGCCTAAGCTAATAATTGACTGAGGGGGTTGAGTATTCTTCCAACCTCGAGTCAGTTGCTTTGAGTGCTCTGATGCCCAAGAAGTCACACCTCCCAAGCCTTGCGTTCTTCACTGCCTTGCTTTGATTGCCTTTGATAGACCTGTAAAAATCCAATGTTTAGAACAATTTTTAAAGTGATGATTAAGCACTTTAATATATACACTTTTTAGGTTCTTTTTTTCCTTTGCCCAAAATTTTTTACTGCCCCTGGCTTTTCTAGTCCCCACGATAGCTTTCTAACGAGCTATATAGCTCAAAAAACGGACTTCGGATGAAAAAGATATGAGCATTCAGGCCCTCACGGGTAAAAACTGGCAAACATGTTTTTCTTCACTTATGAGCTAAGGAGTTTCCTATGAACTTAGTCACCCAAAAATTTGCTTAAAATAGCCCCAAATTTGCCCAAAAAATCAAATCCTAATTTTTATGTTTGGGGTGGGCAATTGCGATGGTCTGAGACAATCGTGATGGTCTGGGACCGTCGCGATGGCTCAGGTGAATCGTCGTGATGGCATGGTACAATCGCGATGGTCCGAGGGTGTGAGGCATCGCAATGGTCTAAATTACGAGCAATTGCGATGGTTTGGGTGAAGCGTCGCGATGGTCTGATCGGTGAGCAATCACGATGGCATCGGTCAATGGTCAACGCAACCGTCGCGATGGTCATGGGGCGCGATGGCTTGAGCCAATCGTGATGGTCCAACTTCGAGGCATCGTGGTGGCATACCCGGGACAGTCGTGATGGTCTGGCTTGACACCTAGCAAGTGGATTGTCGCGATGGCGTGGGGTCGACGGGATCGTCACGATGGTCAGGGACCATCGCGATGATTCAAGTGAACTGTCCTGATGGTGTGAGCCAATCGCGATGGTGTGACACAATCGCGATGGCGTGAGGCAATCGCGATGGTCCACCAAAATGCAAATTTTTGAATTGCATTTGTGGATTCATGTATGCGCTTGTGTCTCCTACCTCGTGGTGTGGTCTCTTACCAAAAATGCCGAAGTCGGCAGACCATCGCACTATACTCTTACCATCACACATTCGTCCTAGACTGGATCCCCGACAATGGCACCAAATTTGGTGTTGCTCTAGTACAATGGTGAGAACCACATTAAGAAGCTCCACCTCCTTAATGTCAATCCGCGGAAGAGATAGGAGTGATATGAAGATCATGAATGTGAGATGAAGTGAGAGTGAAGGTGAGAAGCATAGAGATGCACACACATATACACACACACAATGAAGAGACAAGCAAGACACAATGGAAGGTAGTAAAATAGACTCTATTACTCAAGATCTCAATTACAAGCTCAAAATAGCTCTAAGCTCACACTAACCAACACTAACCAACCTCAAAAGTGAGCTCTCTAGCTCTTTTTATAGCTTCTAGACTAGTTTTGACCGGCTTCACATCTAGTGACCGGCATAGTTAAAAAATAGGTTCTAGGTGCTATTTGAAAGGCTAAACAATGTCTAAAAATAACCAAAATTGATAGGCTCGTTCTACCTAAGCTCCTCAAGCTCGAGGACTCCTCGGCTTGCACAAAATGGAGCTACGAATTACAAAAAGGGTTTTTCTATGTTACATAAGGTACAAAAGTGATGAAAATCACTGTTGAGGGTTTTTGAAAGGTATTTATAAAACATAATTCTTTGAAAAATGATCCGATTGGCTCCCCACTACTTTTTTGTGCTTTATCCTCACATGCTTCCTCGACATCTGTGCCTCTGGCCATTGCCAACAGATGAGTCCTTTGTCGAGATACTCCTCGATCATACAATGTACTTCTGCCTCCTCTTCTAGACTCATTTGATATGGCTCTCTGGTGGGTGGATGAGCTCCTAGTACTAGCTGAATCATGTGCTTCACTTTTTTGTGAGGCAAAAGACCTGAGGGTAATTATAAACAAAACAAGTGTTTAAATTCAATTTTCATTCTAGAAGCTAGTTGAGCTTCCAAACTAGTTTGAATTTGTAAAGATAATAACTCCTTATGTTCAAAATATAGGAAATAAAAATACTTAAACTTTTCTTTTACCATCACAAAGGTAGATATATGTGTGTACTTTTGAATATCAGGATCTCCACAAATGGTGATGTAGAGACCATTATGAGAAAATTGATATACATGAATCGAAAAACATATAATCAACTTCTTGCTTGCATGCCACTGTTTGCTAAGAATGAGATCAAATCTAGCCAATCTAGCAATCTCAAAATCCAGCTCATCTTTGTATGTCTCAATTTGGACTAGTAATCCAACAACTCGCTGATCCCAGGTCTCAGATCCCTTCCCATCTGCTAACTCTACTTTGTAGGTGTACGTAGATATTAGACTAGTCTTTAGGTTTAATTTCTTTACCAAAGAAGCATTAATAACATTACCCATTGATCTTGTGTCAAACAATATTTTAACAAGATGACCATTAACTTCCCCATTCATAACAACCAGCTCAGTTTTCAAAAATTGATACCCTTTATGAGAAATTGGAGAGAACACCACATCTAGCACATTATTCACCTTGTTGGTGACTTCTATGTTCAAATTGGGGTTTTTTTTTTAGATGGAGGGTCGATCTCAATGTCTGTAGCTAAAAGGTTGAAAATGATTGTGGGTCTTTATATAGGCTTTCATGAAGCTTTCACTCCTCTTTCAAATGGTTTTTGAATGCGAATCAAAGTGGGATAGTTTGTTGGAATGAAGAGAATCAATATCCTACAATCTCGAAAAGTAAAATCAAGTTTGATGACTTGATTTAGGTGACCTAATTGATTGATGAATCATCAAGTTTAGCTACCTCAAGTTCGTGGAATTTGATTTTATCCTTTTATCCTTTTACAAAAATAAAGATCTAGGCTTTTACATGAATAACTGATCATTAAATATCCTTATAAAGTTCCAAAAACACGAGCATAAATAAAACATCTTTAATGAGAAACAATACAAGTGATGTTTCTTGTACAGATCAAATCCTCCCAAGCATAGTGTAAGCTTGATGATCCAACAATATCCAACTACCAAAGAACACTCCAAAATTCAACTGTTGTTGTTATGGGTCTTACTACATCCACCAAAGATTGAACCAAGTTACTGATCAACTCAAACTGCTTGTCGATGTAGACATCTTTGTTGTATATTATGGAATCAAGGAAGGTTAAATGGATTTTTAATGTTTTAATGTGGTTGTGTTTGATCTAGCAGGTGAAGAAGCATGAGGGCATGGATACAACGAGTACTCTGATAGACTCGTGCATCAGAGTACACGGGGGGAGATTGCACCCAATATCGCGTTGATTGTCTCTCTGTTTATGATTCTTGTTCTGTGATCTGTCTACCTCTATGTGTGTGTGCACTGAAGATCCTGATAATAATGGTATCAGAGCCTGGCACGTATCACTTCGGAGGAGATTGTTTGCCGAGGGGATTGTTTGCATTCTTTGTTCGTGTTGGAGTTAGATGTCTGCGGAAGCACGTGAACAGCACAAGGAAGAAGAAGACGCTTGGAGCACAACACACAAGACTGAATGTATTACTAGAGAATGTACAAAGATAAGTAGCCCATTAGGGCAATAGGCGTATATACAAGCCGAGGAAAAAAACCTCCTAAAGAGGGAAAAAAGTGCCCCGGCGGTCCTAGAGTGTTCGCACACATCACTACCTAAATATATCAACAAATCCCCCCTGGGAGTGATGCGGTGCACAAGGATTCGGCACTCATGTATAAGGAAGTGCCAAGCTATGTGGAAATCACTCCATGAAAGGAAGCAAGCCCAAAGCTTTGCGGAAAGCTTCAAACTTCTCCCTAGGCAGAGCCTTCGTGAAAAGGTCTACAATGTTCTCTTGTGTGGGCACATATGCCAAGCTGATCTCCCCAGCAGAGAACCTCTCCCTGACATAATGATAATGCACCTCAATGTGCTTAGTGCGAGCATGGAACACAGGGTTCCTCGCAACTACCAATGCACTCTGACTTTCAGTGAAGATGGTGGTGGCAGAGGACTGACTAGCACCCAAATCAGCCATAAGGCGTCTGAGCCACACACACTCAACAGTAGCTGTGAAAGCTGCCCTATACTCAGCCTCACAATTGGAAGTGGCCACAGTAGGCTGCTTCTTGCTCAACCAAGATATACATGAGCTACCAAACATGAAGCAAAAGCCACTAGTGAACACACGAGTGTCAAAGCAACCAGCCCAATCTGAGTCAGAAAAAGCATGCAAATCTGGCGGTAGTGATCCCCCCTTGGGATAAAACAACCCAAGTAGCCGAGTACCACTCAAGTAGTGAAAGATGCGCTTAACCGCCTGCCAATGCTTGACACGTGGACAATGCATAAACCTGCTCATCTGTGAGACAGCAAACTGAATATCTCGCCGAGTAATGCATAAGTAAATTAGGCATCCAACAGCCTGCTGATAGAGGACAGCATCAAATACATCTCCAGCATCATGAAGACTCAATCGTAAACCTGTCTCCATAGGAGTGGCAATAGGCTTACAGTCTTCAAGGCCAAAACGGTGCAATAATGTGTCAATATATTTTGTTTGACACAAAGCCAATCCACCATCAACTTGCATAAACAGAATGCCCAAATAGTGATGCAAATGCCCCAAATCAGACATCTCAAATGAGGCATGCAAATCAGCCTTAAAATCAGCAATATGCTTCTCAATAGGACTAGTGAGCAGCATGTCATCAACATAGACAACAATTATCAAAAGCACATCATTAGCATGCTTAACACATAAGATGATCTCAGTTGGACTGTTTTCAAAACCATGTGCAATCGGATAGGCATGTATCTTCTCATACCAAGCATGTGGTGCTTGCTTTAAACCATATAATGCCTTCTTTAACATGCACACCTGGTTTTCATGCCCTTTTTGCACAAAACCACGGAGCTGGAAAACATACACTTCTTCATGCAACTCACCATTCAGAAATGCAATTTTAATGTCCAACTGATGTACATTCCAACCATGATGGGCTGCAAGTGCACAGATGCTCCGAACAGTAGTCATATGACATGTGGGTGCAAAGGTCTCATCAAAATCAATGCCTCTTTCCTGTGCATAACCCTTTGCAACAAGCCTAGCCTTATACCTGTCAATTGTACCATCAGGTTTACACTTCAGCTTGTATACCCACTTAGTACCAATGGCTTTCTTGCCAAGAGGCAAGTCACATAAAGACCAAGTACCATTCTTCATTATAGCATCATATTCAGATTGCATAGCAGCCATCCAATTTTCTGAATTTTATGCTTCATCAAAAGAAACAGGCTCATTCTCATCACAGAGACTAGATGCAGCCATAGCATAGCAATCTGATGCAAAGGAGGCATTATGAGAGCCTGAACGAGTACGATATGACAAAGGTGCATCTAATTTGCTGTCACGCAAAGTCTGCACTAGCCATTTTGGCATAGTTTTTGCCTCCTCAATATCAGCTCTCTCATCAACAAGTGCATCATGTAAATCTGCATCAGAAATGGGATGATCTGCATCATTACATGAAACCTACAAAGGCTGAGAAGTTACCTTTGGAGCTAACAGATGTCTCCTTAGTACATGAAAGCAATGGCTGAATAGCATCTTCCACAAAAACAACATCACGGCTAACCAAAATGCGTTTAGTCTATGGATGATACAGACGACAGCCTTTACTTTCAGAACTGTACCCAACAAAAATACATTTTACTGCCTTATCATCCAATTTTCTGCGATGTTGTTCAGGCACTAGTGCATATGCCAAACAACCAAAAACCCACAGATGAGAAACAGATGGCTTATGATCATGCCAAGCCTCATATGGAGTGATAGACTGCAGCACTTTAGTGGGATACCTGTTAAGTACATATGCTGCACACATGACAGCCTCAAGCCAGAAACTATGTGGTAAAGCTTGACTCTTGACCATACACCTCGCCATCTCCATGAGTGACCTATTCTTCCGTTCAGCAACTCCATTCTATTGAGGTGTATACGGCACTGTACACTGGTGTTATATCCCACGTTCACCCAAAAATGCATTAAAATCAGAAGACATATGTTCCCCCCCTCGATCAAAACGGAGGGTGCCCATTTTACATCCTGAAAGATTTTCAGCCAAAACCAAAAACTATTTGAAGCACAAAAAGACTTTGTACTTTGCCTTCAATGGATATACCCATGCATGCCTGGAAAAATCATCAATGAAAGTCACGAAGTAAAGATAGTTTCCAAAAGAAGGTGTCTGCATAGGACCACAGACATCACTATGTACAAGCTGCAATTCCTGTGTAGCCCAAACTGAACCATCTTTTGGAAAGGAGGAATGTTGCATTTTGCCCAAAATACAGTCTTCACATACATGTTTTCCAGGTGCCTCAAGCTTGGGCAAAGAAGACACCATATCAAATTTCTGCAGGCGTAGCAAACTAGCAAAATTCAGATAACCAAAGTGTGCATGCCAAAGTTTTGCATCTGACATAGCCTGAGAATCATGAACTACACATGCCGAATCATTCACAGATCTTTCATAGTCTATGAGCTTATACAGCCCACGACATAAAATGCCAGAAGCAATAATAACATCGCCATTTGACAGATCATGAACTGTACATCTGTCATCAACAAATTTCACAACCAAGCCAATCTTGGCTAATGCAAAAACTGATAATAGATTCTTCTTGATCCCTGGCACAAATAAAGCATCTGACAAGGTGAAAGAACTACCATCAACAGTAATCAGAATGATCTTACCAACTCCCATAACAGGATAAGAGGAGTTGTTGGCGCATGTGATAGTATTCCCTGTAGGGGCAGGCTCGAGTGAAGAGAAGAAACTGCGTTGCGAGGTAATATGTTTGGTCGCCCCACTATCAAAGTACCAAACATCTGAGTCCACTGCAGACATGCACTGCTCATGAGAAGATGGGTCAAAACTGCAAACAGTAGTAAATGCCCATTCTTCTTCCTGCACAAGATTAGCAGACTCTATTTTTGGTGTAGAGGCTTCTACAACAACCATTTTTGGTGTAGAGGCTTCTACAACAACCATTCCAACCTCCTTTTTATTTGCCTCTTTTGCAGCCAGTTTTGGACAGTTCTTTATGATATGATCATTCCCTTTACAGTACTTGCAAAACAATTTCTGTTTTTCTGATTTCTTCTCATCTTTATCCTGGTTCTTCGAATGTGCAGCATTTGCAGATTTCTGCTTACTAGTAGAAGAGCTCCATTTTCCTTTGCCCTTCTGACTAGCCAAGAAAGCTTGATCTGCAACACGCATAATGGACCTACTCTGCTTGGACTGATCTTCCTGTAACAGAACAGAGACTAACTCCTCAAATGACAAGGCATTTGGATTGCCTTTCATCATCAATCGAAGAGTAGAAGCAAAACTCTGATATGAATCAGGAAGACCATTCAGAATGGTTTGCACAAGTGAGCTATTTGGTATATTCATGTGCTCACTCTCCAACTGTTTTCGAAGGTAAGCAACACGAGCCTCATTCCTAGCGTGGTACAATGTGGTAAGTGTATCCCAAGCATCCTTTGTTGTTCTGCAAGAGCGAATGTGAGGAATAATAGGACGTTTGACAGACAAAGCTATCAATGCATGTGCTTGAGCATCTCTGCCATCCCAACGACTTTGCTCTACAGTAGGTGCAACAAAAACAGCAGTACGAACAGGAATCTGCAGAATATCATCTTCAACACCATCTCCATCAGCTTCAGCACCTGTATTTGAAGTACCTATAGTCGCAGGTGTAACAGGACCTCTTTCAACACCCTGCACAATGTTCCACAATCCTTTTGCAACCAATACATGTCGCATCATATAAGCCCATAATGAGTAGTTGGTACCATCCAACTTATCTTGAACAGCCAACATACGAAATACATCACTGCTTTCAGCCATGGTCGGTGACTAAAATACCTTGATTCAGAAAATTGATTGTATCTCAAAAAGTTGAACGGAACTGCCCAGATGAGTTTTGTTAAACTTGTAGCAGACTTCGATACGCTTATACTGGCAAATCAAAATAGGTATATACCTTTGGCACAAAAAGATGAAATAGCATGCACAAGCACTACGATAGTGCGTTTGAAGGCCAAAACGAGCTCTGAAACACCCTAAGTATGCTCACCAAATTTCATGCGAATCTGAGACTGCGACCGGAGGAGTGTCGACGATGCCCTAGATGAAGCGGCGACCTGGTCTGATACCAATTGTTGGAGTTAGATGTCTACAGAAGCACGCGAACAGCACAAGGAAGAAGAAGACGCTTGGAGCACAACACACAAGACTGAATGTATTACTAGAGAATGTACAAAGATAAGTAGCCCATTAGGGCAATAGGCATATATACAAGCCGGGGGAAAAAAAACCTTCTAAAGAGGGAAAAAAGTGCCCCGGCGGTCCTAGAGTGTTCACACACATCACTACCTAAATATATCAACAGTTCGCAAATCCGAATCTGAATCCGAATCCGCATCCGTGTCTGTGTCCGGGTTTGCGTCTGCTTCTGCTTCTATTTCAGTTCCATTTCTAGTTCCAGAACCAGAAGCTGCATTTATACCTACATTTACACCTACGTTTATACCTGTGGCTTACTCCAAGGTGTCGACTAAGGCAAAGAACTTAGGCAATACATTGGCAACATTGGCACCCAAGGCTCCCTTAGCGACCGTTGGCTACGCACGAGGCAATTTTAATTTTGAGTGGCAATAGAGAGTTTTAGACTCCCTAAGGTAGGAGGATTTGAACCCACAACCTCTTATTTACAAGGGAAGTACTTTAACCACTACTCCACCTCTTTGAGTTATCACTCTATAAACCTTTTGTGATATTTACATCAACTTCACCTCCCTCTTCCTTT
This sequence comes from Ceratopteris richardii, assembly GCA_020310875.1. Classification (NCBI taxonomy): domain Eukaryota; kingdom Viridiplantae; phylum Streptophyta; class Polypodiopsida; order Polypodiales; family Pteridaceae; genus Ceratopteris; species Ceratopteris richardii. Next base: position 111,944,759 of record CM035406.1, read on the forward strand.
TCCAAGTCCCAAGCTAAGCTCACATATGTGGAAGCGCCCGTCGATTTTCCTAGGGAAGTGCATCATAAAAAGGGCATAACTTTCACTATATAACTCGGATTTTCGCATATAATATATCGTTGGAAAGCTCTCGGAACAAGCTTTTTAGCTACCCTATTAGATTGAGAATCCAACATAGTTTGAAAGAGGGATTTTGTTTTCTAGTTATGGACCCTACAACGATGGAGGATTTTGGCAATTCACCTTTACCTGGAGCTGCACTCGAGCAACAATTAGAGATTATGCGACAAGAACTTCAAGCAACTCAACAAGCTATCACGAACGTGATGCTATGCTCCAGCAAGTATAAAGTGATGATCGTAGCTTAATCATAGCGATGAAAGTGATTATCACTGCACAAGAAGAAGGTGCAAGTTCCAAGATAGGTGCTAAGAATTTTCGATTCTCCATATTCGATGGACGAAAGGATGGCCAATTTGTCTTTTCATGGCTCTCTCAATTCGACGATTTCTACTCCGATGAGTCATATTCAGAACATGAGAAAGTAAATTTTGCTACCAATTATTTGGTAGGAAAAGCGCAGTTATGGTGGAATGTTTTACGGAATAGTTCCAACCATCCTACCACATGGGATGCATTTCAGGCAAAAATTAAGGAATCTTTCCTTCCTTCCCAATTCCATCTACATGCGCGTCGTGCATGGACAACTTTTAGATGGAAAGAAGGAGATAATGTATCCATTTATACTGAACGTTATTGGCTATGTCTTTTATTACTTCGTTCACTTGAGCAGGTTCCTGAAGAAAGTCTGCAACGAAAATATGAAGATGGCTTGGAAATGGGAATCCAAGCAAAGCTCCATACCCTCCGACCTACAACCTTGTATGAAGCTATCTCTTTTGTGCATGATGTTGAAAAGGAGTTTCAATCTATCACCAAAACACTTCGCGTACAACAAATTCGTCAACGTCAACCACCCGTCAAAGCCAATTTTCCTTTTAAGCACGCTTTTATTATGTTCGCTTCATCTACTTTCCAACGCCCTCTTCAATCCCATTCAGTACCATCCAACAAATCAACCTTTGACCAGCCTCATAAACCTATCACTCTTCAAAATACGACGACGAATACTCAACAAAAATGATCCCGTATAACTTGTTGGAATTGTGGAAATATTGGTCATACCAAAGCTGCCTGTCGGATGAGATCTACTAATAGGCAACCCATTAAAGCTCAAGTACACAACATGGAGGTTGTTCCTGCTGACACTAAACCTAACTGGTCTGAAGAAGTATTAGAGCAAGAATAAAGTACCCTGGGTAATGGAATCTCTAACCATTCTCTTCTCTACATGCATGGCACCATTAATGGTATAGTATTAAATGTTTTACACGACGATGGTAGTTCGCATGATTTTATTTCTCAAAAGCTAGTTAAAAATCTTAACCTTACTGCTCATCCTTCTACGTATAAGGTTAAGGCTGCGTTTATAGGGAATAGGTATAATGTTATGAAGGAGGTACATAATGTTCAAATTTGTATAGGCTCATATGTGGATGAACATTCATTTTTACTTGCTCCATTGCAGTCATATGATGTTGTACTTGGCATGCCGTTTCGACATAATTACAACCCCTGCATTGATTATAATACACACATAATTACTTTCAAATTTCAAAATAAAGATGTTTCACAGTCTGCAATGCATGATTTTCAACCCTTTCCGTTCTTTAGTCATACGCAAGTCAAATGAGCTTTTAGGAAAGGTTATAACTCATGTATTGTCTTTGTGAATCATATAACTGATTATACACATACACTTCCAAGTGCACATAAGTCATTTATGGACTCGTATAAGGATTGTTTTATGGCTGATTTTCCTTCTGCATTACCACCTTCTAGGGGATCTCTTGATCATAGGATTGATTTAATTCATGGTAGCTCTCCTCCTCATAAAGCACCTTATAGGCATGGACCTTTACACCAAAATGAAATAGCTAGACAAGTTAAAGATTTACTCAATAAAGGACTAATACGGCCTAGCTCTTCTCCTTTTGGAGCCCCTGTTCTTTTAGTTGAAAAGAAAAACAAGACGTATAGAATGTGCATTGATTATAGAGCACTTAATAAAATTACCATTAAGAATAGGTATCCTATCCCTAGGATAGATGACTTGCTAGATAAACTTTGTGGAGCATGTGTCTTCAGTAAAATTGACCTCAAATCTGGGTATCATCAGATAAGAATGACATTGCATAAAATTTGTAAAACTACTTTTAGAACTCAACACGTCCATTTTGAATTCATGGTTATGCCTTTTGGACTTACCAATGCACCCGCCACTTTTGCACGCATGATGAATAATATTTTCCTTGAATACCAAGATTTCGTTCTTGTCTTCTTTGATGATATACTTATTTATAGTAGGAATGACAGTGAACATGAAACTCATTTAGCATGGCAGTCTTTGATTTGTTACGTAAAAATAAACTTTATGCTAATTCTGAAAAGAGTTGTTTCTTCCAAAATGAGATAGAGTATCTTGGACATATCGTCTCTAGTCACGGTGTTCATGTTGACCCCAAGAAGATTAAAGTAATTGAAGAATGTCCTAAACCTCAATCAGTGAATGATGTCCGTTCGTTTTTAGGATTAGCTAGCTTTTATCAAAAGTTTGTAAAGGGATTTTCCTATATAGCCCTTCCCCTTACTTTATTATTGAAGAAAAATCTAAAATTTGTATGGGGAGTAGCCCAACAACAATCTTTCACTAAACTTAAGTATGTATGCACTTTCTCATGCGCCTGTTCTGCAATTACCTGATTTTGCACAACCATTTCACGTAGTTACAGATGCTAGTGGTTTTGGAATATGTGTTGTTCTAATGCAAAATGATCATCCTCTTGCATTTGAAAGTAGAAAACTCAAACCTTCTGAATGCAATTATAGTACATATGATAAGGAACTGTTAGCTGTTGTGCATGCATTGAAAATTTGGAAACATTACCTTATGGGTTCGGAAGCTCTAATTAAATCCGATCAACAAGCTATTAAGCATTTATTACATCAACCATTGATTTCCGATAGACATATTAAATGGGCTTCATTTATAAAAAACTTCCAACCTCTGATTCAATATCAACCAAGAAAAGCTAATGTTGTAGTTGATGCATTAAGTCGTCTCCCATCCCCACAAACAAATATTGTTTCAATAAATTATATTTATGCTCTTCAGATTCATTCATTTAATGATATGATTCCCACTTATGCATCGGACCTGTATTTTTCACAAACATGGATTGCTTTCAATAATTCCACATCACATCATGAGGATCATTACACCTTTCATAATGGATTTTTGTATTTTCAACACGAGTTATGCATTACACAAACATTCAAAGAGTTTGTTATGAAAGAGATGCATGAACCACCATATATGGGTGATAGGGGCATACAAAGTACTATTTCTGCATGTAAAGATTTCTTCTTTTGGCCTAACATGGAAAAAGATGTTGCACAATATGTTTCTCACTGCATTATTTGTCAACGTGTAAAACGACATCATGGTAAACCATTCGGATTATTAATGCCACTTCCTATATCTGATGGACCATGGGAACAGATTTCTATGGATTTCATTACTAGTCTTCCGATAACTACATCTCACAATGATATGATTTGGACAATTGTTGATAGATTTAGTAAACATGCATACTTTATTCCTTCTAAAAAGACTTTAACTGCACCTCATGCTACCAAGTTATTTATTAAATGCATTTTTCCACATCATGGTTTTCCTAAATTTATTCTCTCATATCGAGATGTCATTTTTGTAACCATTTTTGGGTAGCCTTATTTCAACATCTAGGATCCAAAATAGATTTTAGTTCTGCATTTCATCCTAAAGTAATGGTCAGAGTGAAGCCACTAATAGTACTATATTAGGATTTATTGTGTTGTTACTCTTTAGACAATCCAAGTAATTGGGATGACAAACTTCTTTTACTTCAGTTTGCATATAATAACACCCCACGCACTACTGCTGGTCGTGCACCTTATGAAATTGTTTATGGAAGAAAGCTTCCCACTCCCATGAGTGTCACTCAAACTGATATTACTATGGCTTATTCTTTTGCACAAGATCATATTTCTACACTTGCTGAAGTGCATGAGCATATTAGGAAGAGTCAAGAACGTTACATGCGTAGTATCAATAAGAAGCGCATAGCCAAACAATTTAATGAAAATGATTTAGTTCGGTTACGAATCATTAAAAGGCATTTAAAAAATATTTCTAAACATCCCAAGGTCAAACTTGCCCCACGATATTACGGACCTTTTTGCATTATTGAGAAAATAAATGAAAATTCTTTTCATTTAGATATACCTTCTCATTGGGGTATACATAATTCTTTCCATATAAGTTTGTTGAAATCTTTTCGAGGTACTTTACCACTTATGCCTATTTTAGATGATCCTCCTTTACTTGAAGAGGATGCGGAAATATTGATTCCCGAGAAATTAATAGATTATGATGTTACCACTACACGAACTGGTAAGCAATATCATAGATATTTAGTCAAATATAAAAATCACTCACTTGAGAAATCCCAATGGATACATAAGACTTCTTTATCACCTCATTATGATCATTTAATTTCTGCATATCATTCCCAATTATATTAAATTTTCAGGTTTCCGATTCCATGCATGTGTTTTACATGGTTCATGCTTACTATTGTTCAGTGATGGGACATGCAACTCATCATCCATGTCTGTTTTTCTATTTATCAACTGAGGTCAGTTGCTTGTCAACTGGGAGGCATGTTGTATATTATGGAATCAAGGAAGGTTAAATGGATTTTTAATGTTCTAAATGTCCAGAAGGTTTTAATGTGGTTGTGTTTGATCTAGCAGGTGAAGAAGCATGAGGGCATGGATACAAGTGGATGCGTATAAATAAATAAATTCGAAGATTAAATCGAAGACTTCTAGAATAAGTTATATTTAGGTTTAACTTGTTGTAAAGTAGTGGTTCGCTTAGAAAGCGATGCCTTTTATAAATAAAGTAGTTTTTCCTAAAAGTCGCTTCTAAAAGCGACGGCTCTCATGTAACTTCTATTTTCAGGATGTAATAGAAATAAACCTATAAATACGAGTACTCTGATAGACTCGTGCATCAGAGTACACGAGGGGAGATTGCACCCAATATCGCATTGATTGTCTCTCTGTTTATGATTCATGTTCTGTCTTTTGTCTACCTCTATGTGTGCATGCACTAAAGATCTTGATAACAATTTCATATGAGCCTCCTGAATCACTTCCAAATTGACCACCATTTTGGACACATCATCCCACTTTCGGGCCCCAATGTCAATCTAAACTTATCTTGAAGGAAAGGCATGTCTACTGTGCAACTAGATTTTTGGTGAAATGCCATGGCCACCCTCTTAATGAAGCCTCCTGGGTAAGTGAAACCAATTTACCTCCGACCTCCCCGCACCATTGTCTATGACTTCCGAGCAACCCACCCACCTTCCACCCCATTAGCTTAGCTTGGATATCAAGATCTTCAAAGTCGGGGAGAATGTAAAAATTTCTTTTTCTCTGTTTCTCAGAAAACAAAAACGTTAAGAATTCAAGGTGAAAAATGAGGATGGAGAACCTTCCACAAAAACGTCCAAAAATGGCCATTGAAGACAACTAGAAAATGTTAAGATGGCCCCAAAACTGGGATAGCATCCCTCTCCACAAACGATGTGCATGTTCCATTTGAAATTCAATTGTCGTTTCCCCTCACCCCCAACCTCCCCCTCCCCCCTTGTATTTCTATCCCTAGAAATTGGTGCTGAGCCAGTTTATCTTGATGTGCCAAATTCATGTGCAACTATGAGGGGACCTTGTAAATCATCCTACAATCATTCTAACTACCTTGCACTCACACACTATCATGCCCTTTCTCAATCCCTTCAAATGCCCCTTGCTCTCAAACGATCCCCAACAATAAAAAACATCCTTTGCACTCCGGAAACATCCCTTCGCAAGCAAATGTTGCATTCTTCTCCCAATGTCTTGTTCCCCTCATACTTGCCCATGGTGCTTATGCAGATCAGCTATGTGCCTTGTATAAATTCCTTCGGGCTCTTATGAATATGACTCTATTTATCTTGCAAGTCTAAATATCACTTATGATCTCTCTCTCTCTCTCTCTCTCTCTCTCTCTCTCTCTCTCTCTCTCTCTCTCTCTCTCTCTCTCTCTCTCTCTCTCTCTCTCTCTCTCTCTCTCTCTCTCTCTCTCTCTCTCTCTCTCTCTCTCTCTATCTATCTATCTATCTATCTATCTATCTATCTATCTATCTATCTCTCCCCATCCCTGATGCCATCATCACCCTTCCTTGCATATAATTAATGATCTACCTCACACATAGAAAATCCAATGGTAGTTAAGTAATCAATAATCCTTCCATGCCAAGCATGAGGGGTTTTTTTAAGCCCATACAAAGCCTTTTGCAACCTGCAAACATAGTCAGGGTGCTTTGAATCCTCATATCCTCATGGCTAGTCCATGTATACTTCTTCTTGCAAGTCACTATGTAAGAAAGCATTCTTCACCTCCATCTAATGCAAAGTCATTGCTTTTGTTGTAGCTAATGCAACAATTGCTTTGACAGTAAATATTCTAAATATAGGGTTGAACATTTGCTCATAATTAATGTCATATGTCTCTGCATATCCTTTTGCTACCAATCGTGCTTTATACCTGCTTATGCTACCATGAACATTGTGATTTACCTTGTAAACCCACTTGTAGCCTATCGGTTTCTTTCCTTGTGGGAATGGAACTAGCTTCCATGTTTCATTTCCATAAAGTGCAGCCATCTCCTCATCCATAACTTTCTCCCAATCTACACTTGCAATTGCATCTTCGAAACAAGAAGGTTCAGCATCTTGTATTACCTTGGTCATGTAGGCACAATGTAGCTCAGTGATGAGTAGCACCTCCTTTAATGTCAATCCGGGAAGACATGAGGATGGTATGAAGACCACGAGCAAGTGGAAGCACAAGTGCGTGAGTGAGAAGCACACAAGCATGCACACACATACACACACACGCGCACACACAGTAAGAACAAAGAGAGTAAGACAATGGAATCACTTCTATTGCAAGAAAGTTCTCATACAAGCTCAAACTACAAGAAGCTAACCCAAAAATGAGCTCTCTAGCTCTATTTATAGTTTTTGACTAGCTTCGGCCCTGTTCAGACCTAGTGTCCGGCCTAGTTAAAAATTAGGTTCCGGGGCTTATTTGAGGGCCCAAACGAGAGCTAAAAATTATGAAAATTGGCAGGCAACTACATCTAAGGCTCCCCAAGCTCGAGGACTCCTCGGCTTGTACAAAATGGAGCTACAAAAAGGTGAAATGATATTTACAAGGGTTTGTAGTGATGAGAATCACTTTAGAATGATGTTGGGGTTTTTGAAAAAAATGCAGGGTAGCCTCAGTGCTAGATCTGCATGTGTGTCCATACTTGCTTCTTCCCGCATCCTGTCAACACTCTCCCCCCCCTAGGGTCTGTCGCCTCTGACAGACCTCTTTTCCGCCGTTTGATCAATGTATTTTTGCAGAAGGTCGGTTGCCACTTCGTGTTCTTTGATTTTTAAACCTCTGATTAGATCTCGTTGCAAGGCCTCCCAATCCACTGTACCAGGTATGTCAGGTTGTGGCATCGTGTAAAGCTCGGAGTGCATCGTTTGCTCACATGCAAAGAGATGGAGTAGATGCGTAGGCCGTGGCGCAAATACCTCTGAATGTGCTTCCCAAAACCCCGTGGTGAACATGTCGTCAAATGTTTGCTTGTAGCAGGCAGGGAGATATCTTATGCGTGCATGCCATGCGTAAGCCACTCGTATGCTCGGGGTTGTGCTCATATCATATAGCAGGTCGTAATTACCATTAATAAACCCGGGAATAGGAGGTTGAATACGGCATACATTGCGAAAAGTTTTGAGTACGACCTGCATCATGTCGAAGATCTTGAGCATCATCTGGGCAGCGACATCTGGCATAGGGTGGAGGCGTGGTATCCAATGTCTGATGGTTGCAATCATGTATGACACTGTAGGAGTACCGGTTGGGGGGGCGATAGCGGGGTAATTGAGCCATTCTTTACAGTTTGCGTTATTCTGAACCTTGATGGCAAAAGCTTTCCATGATCGGCGTCTTTGCACTGGCCCAAAACACGGATTGTACCTCAAATGCATGGGGGCATGATCCCATGTTCGAAGCATTTCTGGGTAAGTTTCGAGTAACTTTTGCCTCCACGTTGGTTGGAATATGACCCCTTTTCGTGCCGCTTCTGGTATGTCTTCTGGTTCGAACTGTGTGGCAAATGTGGGGCACTTGTTGGTGACCCGTTTGATTTCTGCATTGTAGTCAGCTAACAGTACAAAATAGGGCTTGTATTGCAGTTCTGAACTAGTGATAAGGCGTCTAGGGACGATGTGCCTGAAGTATTCTGAGTGAAGGATGGTGTCCTCAATGGCCTTCATTGCCAGCATCTGAGTGGATATCCGCTCCTGATGAGTTTGCCCCATCTCCTCTACTTGTTTCATCCATGCTGATGGGGGTTCCTCATAGGTATCTTGACCTTCTTCTGTTACGCGTCCTCCTGGGAATGGTTGAGGCTCGTAGGCGTCGACTAATGCTTCCTCCACTGGGATGGTAACTGCTTCTTCTTCTGACGGTTGCTCTGGTGGGGAAGGGGGTCGTTCGTACTGCATCAACTTCAGTTTTAATTCTGCGATCTGCTGCCGTAACTCCAGCACGTCGTTGGTCGTTGAATGTTCAGGTTCGGTTGAAGTAGCAGCGTCTGTCATTTCTTTAGGTTCCTGTCGGTGTGATGTAGACTCTTGGGGTCTCTGTAAGTCCTTTAACTGGTCGGCAAGCTGATCATGTGCTTCTAAAAGATTGGCATACGTTTCCAAGATTTGTTGTATACTTTCTGAGGGAACAGCTTGAAATTTGACCGGGTCTATGGGTGCTCCCGAGGTGTTTTCCATGGCAGCCTCGAGGTTCTCTTGGTTTTGTTGTTGAAGCCGTCTATTCTCTTCTTGCGCTGCTGCCAGATGTCGTCGTAGCAAAGCCATGTTTCGTTGAAGCCGTGCATTGCGGCCCATTTGATCGCGCAGCTGTTCCTCCATGGCTTTGCTCTCTTCCATATGCTCCGCTTTGAGTTGCGCATTTGCCTGTTCGAGGGTGGATATCTTGCTTTGTGACTCTGTATGAATGAACTCCAAAGCATTGACACGCTCTTGGAGTGTTGCTGTGAGGGTGCAAAGCCCTTTGTTATTTTCTTCCAATAATGTATATTCGTGCTTAAGTTGAGTGGCAGCTTCGAGCATCGTGTCGAGTGCAAGACTAAATGAGGTGGAAGATGCAGGGGGTTGGGAGATGGGAATGGGAAAAGTGGATGTTGTGCCTACCGTGTGTGGAAGTGGTGATGTGAGTGTAATAATCTGTGACGGTGTTGTGAGAACAGTGGTGGTGGGTGATCCAGCGGAGGGTGAGATGTCCATGGGATCGGACATGAGTGAGTGTGATTCGTGAAATGTGAACACCGGGACGGTGGGTGGTGTGACAGCGGTGGCCGTGAATGTGGGGGAGTGAATTTGGGGATGGGACTTATTCTTATGTTCCTCAACCTGTTGAAGAATGTTTACAAGGTAGGTCCAGAAAGAGGGTTGGGTGGTTAGTGTGGTGCTCGAGGCAGTTACAAAGGAGGGGGTAGGTAGAGTTTGGGGGGGAGGAAATGGAGTGATGAAGGGCAAAGAGATGGGAAGAGTCTGACTAGTGACAGATGGTTGTCCAATGGCATGGGGGAAGAAAGGGTGACCTAATTGAGGTTCAAAAACTTGAGTGACAGAGATGGATGAGGGTGAAGAAAGGAGAGTGGAAATGGGGGTGTGTACAAGAGTCTCACTATAGGAGGAGAATGGTTGTGTAGAAAGACACGTGGAGAGAGGCTCTGAGGGTGGGATAGGAGATGATGGGGGAGATGGGGCATGCGTAATTTCCTCCAGTTCATCATTGTGCCTAGGGCTAATCATGTGCACATCTTCTGATGTGGACGTAGCTAACGCGGTAGATACTTCCATCTGAATCATCTTTCCTTGTCGCGGCCGTGTATCAATTCTTCTTTGGTCATAAGCAGGGTTCTCTTGATAGACCATGGTTCTCATCGCTTCACTGATGCCACAAGTGTCCGCCAACAGATTTAGTGATTCTACAAACTGGGGGTCGATATGCTCTGACTGTAACATCTGGTTTACTAGGGCCCTATTTGCTTCTTCTGACATTTTATGGCGTCTTTGTACCTGCTTGATTGTCTGGTATAATCGTTTGAGCTGTGCCGTATATGCAGGGGCTTCGTCTTCACTCTCTTCTGGGTTATTCCTTGGTGCCTGCTCCTGAGCTTGTGTGTTTAGTCTTTGAGGAGGTTGCGTCACTCCTAGCTCCTGTACGCTGCTTGCCTCGCCTCGTGCATGTTCTCTTTGGGTTGATGTCCCCGGATCGACATTGTCAGGGCAACCTTCACTGTCTGATAGATGAGCCGTCTGCAGAAATGTTTCAAAATCAAAATTTGGGTCTTCGGTGAAAGTGGCCATCGCTGCAAATTCTGCCTCGGTAGGTAGCGGAGGGGCAGAGGGAGTGGGCTGTACCACCTCTCTTGGTTGAGACTCCTGGAGATGGATTGTGATTGGTGCCACCGGGGCTTCCTCTCTAGTGGAGACTTCGGTAGTGGTTGCTGGAGGGATCAGGACTTGTGAAAGGGATCCACGCATTCTTTTTGCAGGCTGACTCCCTGACTTTCGCCCTTTAAACAACTCCAGATGTGCATACTTTAGGGCTCGAGCAACTGGCACATCATACGCCAGACATCTGTAGATGATTCTAGTCAACGCACAGCAACCATGTAGAGTGGGCTTCCTCACCCCCCGCTTGCCTGCCTCATATGCCTGATCTAGGATCCATACCGGCATCTTAATGGGCAAGCTTCCGGTCTCTGCTAAATACAATCCGTACCATATCTTCTTGTGCGGCTGAGTGAAGCGGTCCTGAGCTGGAAATGCAAAGTGTTGGAGGCACATCCGCAGGGGTATGGCGATGTTGGGGGTGAGGGCGCACATGTCTTTAAGCTTCTTGACTCTATTGCTTTTCATTGATTCTGGTATCAAGGGGTCACGATCTGAAGGCACATGAGTGCCATACATTTGAAGGGCTTCCCTGATTAAGGTTACATTTAATTCAAACTTCCTCATCTCCTCCAGATTAGATAAGGAGGGCACCCAGAATGTGCCGGAATGATCTTTATCCCCGGTAGGTTTCATCGTAGCAATCAAGTAGTAACACCTGAGGAAGTCAGGTTTTGGTAGAGCTGCACTGAAGTAAGTTTGCAGTCCTGCCTTTCGCCAGATCTCTTGAAGGGGAGCTGCATTTTGTAAGGCCTCAAATTCTCTTGAAAAGAATTGGAAGGTCCACCAAACCCCTCCACACTCCATCTTGGACTCCCAGATGTGGTCCGCGTCTCCCAAATCCCCTGGCATTTCATTGAACCAATGGGAGTGCCCTTTTACTCTTTCGGTTAGTCCACTGGGTGGATCTGGAATAGGGATTCTTCGCACATTCAAGAATTCTTCAGGTCTAGCCGTTGGTGGAGCTTCCACTGGCATGGCATCCCAGTTGATGGGGGCACCAGATCCTGCCTGAGAGCTTGTGCCTGCCGCGGTTGCCATGAGAGTAGGTCGCTTATCTGCTGGAAGACGAAAGGCACATTAGTGTTGCATAGGAAACAAGATGTAATGGTGTTCCCTTCACAATACTAACATGACAATCCCAGAGGTCAGTAGTTAGTGGTGAGGTGTTTATGATATGTGTGAGTGGTGATTAAAGGTCAATGTCATCCTAGATGCGTACTTTGGTTATGCAATGGACTCGAAATGCTTCTGTGTTAGTGTGGACGGATTTACAGAATATGGTCAGGGGGTTTAGTACACAGTTTAACTCTCCACACTTTGATACAGGAGTCGTAGCTTTTAGAGCTAAGGACAGGTGAAGACTTTGGTCTGAGTGTGTGATGTGGTTGGGACCTTGTGGGTACCCATTTCCAGACATTCCTGGGGTTGATGGGAGTGTGGACAGTGAGAGGTGTAGGTATCTTGTCACTTCCTGAGTTGTTGGCCAAGAGTGCTTGTGAGAGCTGCTTCATCCTTGTGCCTGTAGTTGAAGTAATTTGGGCTTGTAAGCTAGCCTTGGGCACCCATATCTGTCTAGCATTAGGGATGGCCTTCATTGACCGCTTAGGGACCCAAATAAAGATGGTGTGCCTAGGGGTGATCCTAGGGGGCTTCTTAGCTTTGATCCTTGATTGTGAGGCTCGTGTCTTGTCTCCTTGAGAATCTGCGATTGGGGCTGTGGGTCTCCCATCCTTGCGTATCCAGATCTGCTTCACGCCACGAGATGCTCCATGTTGCGCGGGTTGTCGCTCCTTCCTCTTGATCAGCGGTCTCCTTCGTATAGAGTGATGTTCGGTCCGTTCGTTTAGAATCTTCTTTGGATCAATTAGGAACTCCTTCTTGGCTCCTGAACCTTCAGTAAGATTGACATTCCTCTGCACCATAGAAGTTTGGACAAGCACAACGTGGTTATCTTCGCGTGGATTCCTGGAGGGACCAGGAGTTGTTGCCTGTTCTATTGGTTTGAGTGCTTGATTTTCTAATTCAATCGTGAGACGACTTTGGCCTACCCAAGCCTGAAGAAGTCCACTTCTTAGGTTCAGGTTGACTGCGTGATCATAGATCCAGTCTTGGCCCAAGATAAGCGGTTCGGTCAGATCCTCGTCTTCACACACTAGCACTTTTATTGGCATGAGGACCTCTCGTATGTAGAGGGGAAGATCCACCTCTCCCATACAAGGGGTTTCAACACCTCCTAATCCTATCAGATATGCTTCTATGGGTTTTACCTTCAACTGCAGCTGCTGGCAGTAAGAAAGCCGAACTGCACTTGTGGCTGCTCCTGAATCAATTAAAGCCCTCACGCTTGTTGTGCTGTCCTTTTGTCCTATTTCTAGGGTCACAAAAGGTCGTCGGTCTACTATCTTATGGGTGTGTCCACCTGAAGCCTCACACATGGCCATGGGATAGCCTGGAGACTCTTCAGTGTTAGTCATAGGCTGGTCTCTTCCTTGTCTTCTCAACTTCATTCGTTTGATACGTTCTAAGGCCTCCGCCTGTGCTTCTTCTCGAATTCGTTTTTCCTCCTCTTTACGTTGCTTAGCAATATTGAGTCGGCTTAGCATCTCCTCCGTGAGGGGTTCCTGATACAGCTTGACTCTGCATCCGCTGATATAGTTTGGGAGGACATCCCCTTCTAAAGTGGCTAGTCGTACTGCTCCACTCGTGGAGATCCTATTAATGATCATAGGTCCGTAGCCTCTCTTTTCTAGCTTTCTTGCGTGTTGTTTCAATGTGTAGACTAACACTAGATCTCCTGCCTTCAAGCCCTTATCCTTCACATGGGCATCAAAGTATGCCTTTTGCCGTTTCTTTGCAGCATAGATACCTGCTGCTGCTCGTAGCCTCGTCTCACCTAAGCGCTCTAGATCAAAGATCCTCGAGGACAACTCGTGTCCATTCCACTCATGCTCTTGTGCTACTCTTAAAGCTGGAATTAGGAAATCTAAGGGTAACACCGCATTTTGTCCGAAGACCATCTGAAATGGGGTGGCATTGAGTACCGTTTTGTAAGCAACTCGGTATGCCCAAACAGCATGATGAAGTTGTTTGTCCCAATCAGAGCGTTTATTATTTACAAGTTTCGTCAATACATTACACAGGATCTTATTCGTGCTCTCGGCTTGTCCGTTAGCCTGTGGGTGATAGGGTGCAGATTTCTTATGTATCACCAAGAATTCTTGAAGGAGATTTTCAATGACCTCATTCAAGAAGTGCGTACCTCTATCACTAACCAACTCTATTGGTAACCCATATCTAGTGAACACATTTTCGAATAAGAATTTAGCCGTCGTTTGAGCATCATTCTTTGTCGTGGCTTTTACTTCCACCCACTTTGTAAGGTAATCTGTGGCTACAATAATGTATTCTGCATGGGAGTTCCTAGCTGGGGGGTTGATGGGACCTACAAAGTCTATACCCCACTTTGAAAATGCACGTCCTCCCATCATTGGCCTCAAGGGCATTTCATCTTTTCTTGTCGGATATTGGGCACGTTGGCATGTGTCGCAACTCTTCACATAAGTATGTGCATCCATATGAAGAGTGGGCCACCATAGTCCTGAGAATAGAATGGTCTTAATTACTCTGTCAGGCCCAAAGTGTCCACCTGCAACACCGCTGTGTGCCGTTTCCAAGACTTTCAGGTAGTCTGATTCATGTACGCACAGTCTTAGGTAACCATCCTTGCCTCTTCTATATAGGTTATCCCCTACTAAGGCATAGTCTTGAGCCTCTTGCTCCATGCTCCGTCTTCTTGCAAGACTAGCCTGATTGGGTAATGTTCCCGATCTCATGAACTCAACCAATGGAGCACTCCAATCGGGGATTGATGACACGTGATAAAGAGTGGCATGCTCCACTGGGGGCCTCTTCTGGCATACTGGACAATTGTGGATCCACTCTTGTATTTCTTTGTCCATGCTCGGCCAATACACTCCTAAGCGCTTTAGATTCTGCAATGTTCGCTGTTTAGAGTAGTGATTCCCTAGCAGTCCTTCATGGGCTTGCTGCAGCCAACTAGCATGTTCATCCTCCTCGACACAACAAGCTAACACCCCTTCTGTATCTTGCTTGTACATACTTCCAGCCAAGATTTGATACTTTAATGATTTTACAACTTCTTCTTTGCTGGTTTTCACATTCTTATTTGCAGGCCCGAAGGTTAGGACTGGTACCAACTTATTTGCCCATTTAGGAACAACTTCTAAATTGAACAGATACGCATCGGGCAATTCATCAGACACTCCTTGCGGTGGCTCTCCTGAAGTGATGCGAGAAAGATGGTCTACCCTAAGATGGGTTCTACCTTTCCTGACAACAACTTCAAAGTCGTATTCCATTAGTAAGAGAAACCATCTTACTAAGCGACCTGTATTGCAAGGTTTATTGACCAAATATAGTAGCGCTTGATGATCAGTGAAAAACTTGAACTTATTGGCCAATAGATAGTGTCTAAACTTCTTCACAGCATATATCATGCCCAAGCCTTCTCTCTCCGTTGTGGTGTAATTTCGTTCAGCTGCATTTAATTGCCTACTAGCATATGCTATCGGCAAATCTAGGTTTCCTTCACCTGTGGGTTGTGTTAGCACACATCCTATAGCATGATTGGAGGCATCTACATGGACATGAAAGGGTTTGCTCCAATCCGGAGTAGTCAGTATTGGTGCTGTGCACAAACGTCTCTTCAGCTCATTGAAGGAGGTCTCGCATTCCTCATTCCATTCAAAATTCGTTAACAGCCCATAAAGAGGTTTAGCTATGATGGCATACATGTGGATAAATCTACGGTAATATCCACAATGGCCCATAAATGCTTGTACCTCTTTCACATTTCTTGGTCTGGCCAACTCTGCTATTGCTCTTACCTTGTCTTCGTCCGTTGATATTCCATTCTTCGAAACAATGTGACCTAAGATCTTACCTTGGCGTACCATAAACACACACTTTTCTGGATTCAGACACACTCGATAATCTCTACATTTGTTGAAGATTTGCCTGAGTTCAGGGATGTGGTAACTTCTCTCTTGGGAATGAGCGCACAAATCATCCACATATACTTCTAAGCTCTTTCGCAAGAACTCTTTGAAGACATGACACATGAGTCTTTGGAATGTTGCAGGTGCATTGGTGAGCCCAAATGGCATCACACGGAATGCAAAGATTCCCCATTCTGTGGCAAAGGCCGTTTTGTGTTGATCTTCGGGGGCAATGGCTACTTGGTTGTAACCTGAAAATCCATCAAGGAAGCTGTAAACTTCCTTGCCTGCAACACGCTCCAAAAGATGTTCGGTGATGGGCAGTGGATAACTATCTCTAATCGTAGCGGCATTAACTTTTTTAAGGTTAATGCACACCCGCAATTTCCCATTCTTCTTGGGCACCACTACAATAGGGGACACCCATTCAGTGTGCTCAATCTCATAGATGAATCCGGCTTCAATCAGCCTGTCAATTTCCTCTTTTATTTTGGCCGCGTAATTGTCATTATATGTGTAGGGTTTTTGTTTGGTGGGCTTAGCATCAGCGGTCATCGGAATCGTATGAGAGCAGATCTCTGGATCTACTCCTTTCAAGTCTCTATAATGCCATGCGAACACATCCCTATATTCCCTTAATAGAGCTACAAGCTCTGCTTCTTCTTCTGCACTTAGGTCATCACCTATGTACGTACATCTCTCTTCGTTCCCTTCAATGGTCACTACAATTTTCTTGGTCTTTTCTTTATTGTCATATGCTTCTCCTATAATGGCCTCTCTCTTAGGCATTCGTACCAAAATTTTCCGGTCTTCCACTTCATATTTCTTGAAATTTTCTGGTACTTCAAACAATGATTCTTCCTCTTCTTGTCTTACTGCTCTTCTTTTCTTTTTCTGTAGACCTCCTTCACTTCCTTTCTTTGAACTTATCGTTTTAATACTTGCAAGAGGTTCTTCTTCTTTTTGGGTTAACACTCCTATGTCTTCTAAGTAGTGTTCCTCTGAGTCAAAGTAAGCATCCATCACAATGGATTCTAGATCATCATCACTCTCTTCTCCTTCTATGAACTCACTCGGATCACACTCTTCCAACAAGGGCTGACACATGAATACTGAAATATCATAGCCCTCCTCGTCACAATGGGGTGTCCATTGTTCCTCATTGACTGCAATGTCCATGGTAGCTAAGATTTCTGCCCAACCATGAGGCTCAAATTCCTCATCTGGAAATATCATTGGTGTATAGGCTGGGTCTTTTATTGGTCTATCTCCTGGGGAAGTTCCTTCTTCTCTCGCTTTCCGGCGCTTTTCCTCTTCCTCCGCGACCTTGCACATCCACAAGTGAGTATCTTCATGCAGCCAGGATGGTTCAGGTGAACTTCGAGAATGCACGGAGATAGAATCTTCTTTCGCTTTGTGGATAGGATTCCACTGTAGGGGTGGTACATCTCTGAAGGTGTGATCCTTCAGATTGACCTTGGTGGTGACCCCTAAGTGCTGTAAGTACAAGGAGTTGGTTCCCCAATCCTGCACTATTTGCAATTGTCGTAGGAAAGGTCTTCCTAGGATCATCTCGTAAACATTATTCCTCTCAAAGTCACATATAGCAAACGTATGTTCAAACTCCACACCACAAGTGGTTAGAGTTATCCCTTCCAGCAATCCGAGAGGTCTTTCAAAATGACCATCTGCCATTTGAAGTTTCATTCTCGTTGGTCTTAAGGTGGGTTTGCCCCATCGCTTCCATAGGGAGATGGTCGCGATAGCAACTCCGGCACCCGAATCCACAATTGCTTTGGTTGTGTAACCTTGATAGGTGATCGGAAGATAAGTGTTACCTTCTTCACCTTCGCTCATGTCTCCTATCTTGTCGAGAGGTATCTCGGGAACTTTCTGCTTAGAGCCTACTTTTGGTGTATTGGATTCAAGTTCTGGAACCTGATCCTTCACATGATTCCAGAGCTCCGGTTTTGCCTTGAGCAGCTCCTCTACAGTGAGGTGACATTGAACCTTAGTGTTTTTCACAACATCAGTGTTCCTGGGAATCACTGAGTCTTCATTTCTTACCAATATCGTGGGCGCTCTGATCTGGAGAGATTCAGATTCCCAGGGGCCTGTGAAATGAGGCAACTCTTGTAAGGAATTAGATTCAAAATCTAATCTCTCATCCTCTTGTTGCTCTGCTTGATCCCCATAGATAGAGGGAATGTCTTGGGGGAATTGGTCACGAAGATCATCAATCTCAGGAATAGGAGGGGAACCCCCCTTCTCTTTGGCCCATTTCTCTTCTTGAATTTCCTGCAAGAACTCTGGAGAGTACTGTTGTATTGAAGGAGGTATTCCAGCATCCGTCGAATTAGGAACATAAGCTACCATTTGTGGTAAGCTTCCTCTTTCAACAACTGGTTGAGCCTGTGGAGGTAAAGAAACTTGTGATTTGTTTACCAACTGCTCTAATCTTTCGAGTAAGCCTTGGAAATGCAAATCCGGCTTGACAGCGTTCGTCTGATTGAACTTCTGGCTAGTCTCAAGTATAGCTTGAGCTTGTTCTACCATTTTCATGCACATCTTCATCCGCTCAATCTCTAAGTCGGCTCTAGGGTAACTCCTGTCTAGGTTTGCAGCTGTTGGCCCTTCTTGAAGTCGAGCCTGGTAGGCCTTGAACATCATGTCCAAGCCTTCAGGAGTGGGGTCAGCTAATACTGATCCTACTCGGGGTGGTGGGTGGGTTACGAGGGGTGTGTTAGCGGGTGGAGAATTGGAGGGTGATGGGGATGGTAGTGGGGGAAGTGTGTGGGAGTGCGGTTGAGATGTGATTTCTGTGATTTTTGCCTTGGTTTCTCTCACGCTTTCTTCAAGTTCATTTATCTTTTTTGCCCATTGTCTCTTCATTCTTTCACGACTCTCCTTCCAGGCTCTAGTCCTTTTTTTGGTTATGCTCTCTGTTTCACTCACCTCGGGGCTCTGTTCGGGACCAACACCTTGGTGTTGTTGAAGTGTCTGGGCTCTTGTGATCACCTGCACAGGTGCAGTGGAAGTCACGCTTCCTATGGAGTCTACAACTAACCCCACAACATTGATAGGAGTGATCTTAGGCATGTTATTGGGGTTTTTTGGGCAATCTCGTAGGAGATGCTCTTTCCCGCAGTCTTGACAAAAGCCCTGAATGATTACTGGCTGAGGTAGTGTAGGGATTGGTAGTGGACAATCACGTACAAGGTGATCTCCCTGGCATCTGAAACATGGCCCTCTAGGAAATGGGGGTCGTACCTGCCTAGGTTGAGGTCTAGAGTTGGGGTTTGTGTACATGACATTAGAATACTCCGGTTCCCCGCTATTTTCACTTGGGTCCTCATAGTAGTATGACTCGTTATGCTCGGGTGACTGCATGTAGTAAGCCTGTGGGCTATCAATATGTGCGGAGTCAAAACTATGGTCACTGGGGTCACTGTCTGATAGCAATGGGGTGACTGGGACTATGGCTCTGTTCGGATTTTCTTCAGTAGATGCATACTTCACTGGGATCACATTGGTTGGAGTAGGGGGTTGTTGCACTAAGACTGGTTGAGGTCTCTGCTGCCCTTGATAAGGTGGCTGATAAGTTTGTTGCGGTCTGTTGTATGGTGATGATGGATACTGATTCTGGTATCTACCCTGTTGTGGATATGGCTGAGGATAATTTTGCCTAACAGTTTGTTTGTTATATGGGCAGTCTTGTGCCGTGTGGTTGGTGTACCTGCGCTCTATGGTGCAGTACTGGCCATTAAGGTTCGCCTGTGGTTGGGCCATAATGGGGCATACACTTGCCATATGTTCACCGCCACAATTGTAACACCGCTTAACTGGGGCAAATCTCGGAATTTGCTTACTAGAGACACCTAGTTTTTGGGCTACCTTCTCTGCAAGTTCCTCAATGGATGTGGATTGACCAGATGTCTGTATACTTGAGCTATCAGAATCCTTATAGATTTTCGATAGTTCTAACTCTTCACCTAGGTTGTCCTCAATGTCTATGCACATGCGCACGCACTCCTCTATCGTTCTAGGGTCCTTCAGGTACACATATGACCTGAGCTTAGTGCTCAACAATCCATCTAGGAACAAGGCCACTTGTTTGGCTGGTGTGGGTAACTCTGGCATAGGGCATCTCTCCAGGTACTGTCTAAATCTTCTTCCAGCTAGTCTGACCGTCTCTTGAGGTGTTTGTTTGAAGCTATGAATTAGTGAGGAGGTGTTATGCCTGATTCCACTCTTAGAAAACTCAACAATAAATGCCTCTAAGAGTTGGTCTATGTTTCTGAAATGCCTCTCATTCAGTGGTTGGAACCACGTAAGGGCAGTGTTCCTAAGGGTTAGACCGAAAGCATTATATTGCGTGAATAGGTCCTCCACTTGTTCAGCTTTCAACACTTGTCGAAATTCGGCCACATGGTCATAAGGGTCTCCCGTACCATCGAAATAATTCTTCATGGACTTCACAAGTTGGGTTGGTCGTAGGGTCCTAGTGTGTTCTCTTGGCCTTGGTAAAGGAAATTCATCAATGTCCCGGTGATTCCATGGGGTTCTATGTCTCTCAGTTTCTACTCTATTCCTTTCTGTTCCCGTTCTTTCTCTTCCCAGGGGGTTGGCAAAACTTACCTCAGGTTTGTCTCTACCTCTATCTCTTTGAGCGCCATGAGCGTGGGAGGTCCCAGTTCCTTGATGACCAAAGGATACATTAGACCTTGGTTGGGGAAAAACAAATTCACCCTTCCAAGTGTAGGCATGTCTGCCCTGCTCAGTGACCACGAAGATTCTCTCTGATGCAGTGTCTAGGTAGGTTACTTGGCCTGGACTATCAGGGTCTTTAAACTCGTAAATTGTGAGGGTGTTCCCCTCCTGAGGTTGAGAAGTTCTATATCTCCAAAAAGCCTCATCGGTTTCCCGATTTAAAAGCAGATCTATGCTTTTATTATCTTGTGGAATCCACTCAGGAGTCATGATTCTGGTCAAGACAGACTTACCGCGGGGAGTTTTTGGCTCTCTCTCTAAGTTCCCTTGCTCTATATCTCCTATGTCGGTCTCCGCAATCACATTTCCAAACTCATCAGTTCTATCGGGGAGAGTGGTGACTACATATATAGTCCCCTCTTTATCTAGGTATGCTCCATTCTCAAACTTGACTACCGGGTGGTCTATTCCATGGGGTTGGTCGGGGTTCTTAATCTGGACCACTGATCTTCTCAGTCCGTCTTCGTAGATGCGAGCACCTAGACGATTCGTCCTGATATATTCCAATTGAGTCTTATAAGGCCCCTCTGGCTTTTCTAGATATGCCAACCCTGAACTACCTACTGATCTCTCCATGTGATAGGACATCTCAGAATCACTTGTTTCTGATCTGGCAGTGTATGGGTAATCACTCAACTGCTGGGCCCAAGACCTGGCAGTGTGATTGACACTAGCTTCAGAAGATCTGAGGCTTTGTCTGTCTCGGCCTAAGTGTCTGCCTGATCTAAGGTTCATATGCCTGATTTATTCACCCCCTGGAACCCAAGCACACTCTCGTTGCAGGTTGATTTTGCCCCAATCACTTTGTTCTTTTTAGTTGATCATTATGTTTATGGTCTTGTCTGAAATTGCATCGTCAGGAGTACTTAAATGAATTTCCGCACTTGATGAGTGATCGATTCCCGTTTACCTTTTTGTCCCTTAGTGTTTTCGCACTTAAGACCTATTTATTTTCTTGCACTTGGTTGATTAATTCTCTTGGACTTAATTCGTGCCTAACGTTGCCCTAGTTAATTACCACACCTAAGTCGTACTTAGCCTAGGCTAGGAATTGACAAAGGAGGGTTATGAGATCTTCCAACCTCAATCAGCTGGTTGACCCGACAGCTATGCAAGCCCAGGAAGCCTTCTCCCAAGCCTGGTACTCACCCTTGCTAGCTTGCTTTGGATTGCCTTGAGCGCACACCAAGTTCCTGCAAAAACTCATCAGTTAGTATAGCTTTATTACCACAAGTAATCGGAAGACACACATCAATATTTTTAGTCCCCCTGGAGTAACTCACGGTACCCCCTGAATCTGAGAACCACTTAGTTCCACCTAAAGGTCAACTTAAAAATGCATGTTCTGAAACTCCGCGTATGATTCTTACTAAAACCAGTCGAGGTCCACGTAGGATTCTCAACGAGCTTTCCAACGAGACCAAAATCTCATCAATCGGAGTTCGTATGGTCAAGTTGTGACCATTCAGGCAAATAGGGGTCAAAACAGGCTCTCAGGGTTCAGGGATTTCCTCACAGGTTCCTAGGTCTTGTCCCCCTTCTAAGGCTCTAATGTTACTCCAATGTGACCAAAACTAAGCTCAATTGTACCTCAATTTTACTCCAAAAATTCACCCTAAAATTTCGTGCGTTAAGGCCATGTATCGCGATAGCTCGGGTCGAAGTGTCGCGATACCCCCAAGTGTCGCGATAGCTCGTGAAGTGTCGCGATACCCCCAAGTGTCGCGATAGCTCGTGAAGTGTCGCGATACCCCGAAGTGTCGCGATGGCTCGTGAAGTGTCGCGATACCCCGAAGTGTCGCGATAGCTCGTGAAGTGTCGCGATACCCCGAAGTGTCGCGATAGCTCGTGAAGTGTCGCGATACCCCGAAGTGTCGCGATAGCTCGTGAAGTGTCGCGATACCCCGAAGTGTCGCGATAGCTCGTGAAGTGTCGCGATACCCCGAAGTGTCGCGATAGCTCGTGAAGTGTCGCGATACCCCGAAGTGTCGCGATAGCTCGTGAAGTGTCGCGATACCCCGCCTGTCACGCGGGAGACTCCGGTTCGATCCCCGGCAACGGCGCCAAAATTTGGTGTAGCTCAGTGATGAGTAGCACCTCCTTTAATGTCAATCCAGGAAGACATGAGGATGGTATGAAGACCACGAGCAAGTGGAAGCACAAGTGCGTGAGTGAGAAGCACACAAGCATGCACACACATACACACACACGCGCACACACAGTAAGAACAAAGAGAGTAAGACAATGGAATCACTTCTATTGCAAGAAAGTTCTCATACAAGCTCAAACTACAAGAAGCTAACCCAAAAATGAGCTCTCTAGCTCTATTTATAGTTTTTGACTAGCTTCGGCCCTGTTCAGACCTAGTGTCCGGCCTAGTTAAAAATTAGGTTCCGGGGCTTATTTGAGGGCCCAAACGAGAGCTAAAAATTATGAAAATTGGCAGGCAACTACATCTAAGGCTCCCCAAGCTCGAGGACTCCTCGGCTTGTACAAAATGGAGCTACAAAAAGGTGAAATGATATTTACAAGGGTTTGTAGTGATGAGAATCACTTTAGAATGATGTTGGGGTTTTTGAAAAAAATGCAGGGTAGCCTCAGTGCTAGATCTGCATGTGTGTCCATACTTGCTTCTTCCCGCATCCTGTCAACACACAATGATGAGCCATGTAACTATCATATGTCAATCATTGTACTTAATTCCGTCTTCACATAGGGAAATCCAAGTTCCTCATCAAGACTCTTTTCTAAATAGCTTGAATCTCCATCAACATCTTCAAAGCTTGTAGATGTTTTACTCTAGCAGAAACCTTTTCTTTACCTTTCTTGGATGTAGTTGATGAATTTGTTGGAATAAAATTTCCATGCAATCTTCCACTCCATGGATTTGAGTTGGAACTATTCCTTATTGACACATCTGATCCACTCAAAACTTGAGAGTTTGCACCTTATTTTTTAGCATTTCTTCTATCATTTGATTCAAGATTAACTCCTTTGCCATTTGCATAGAAGCTTGACATTTCATCAAACACCACATCTCTTCTTAGCTTCATCTATCGTGTGAGTAGGTTGTAGCATTTATATTCCTTTTGCTCAAGGGATTACCCAATAAAGATACATTTTTCTGCTTTTGGATCAAGCTTCATCCTTAACTCATCTGAAACATGTACATATGCAACACAACCAAACACTTTCATATGTGATAAGTTTGGCTTTTTACCTATAAACTTCTCTTCAAGTTTAACTTGATGTACAACAATAGTCAGATTTATGTTCATGATGTATAAACAGTGTGCATAACTTCTTCCCAATAACAATGAGGCATATTCTTCTCAGACATCAAGGCTCTTGCTATTTCTGCAATATGTCTACTTTTGCACTCAGTAATGCCATTTTGTTGTGGTGTGTACCTGCATGAAAATTGTCATCGAATTCCATGACTTTTTAGAAAGCTATTGAACTCATTTGACATGTATTCACCTCCTCCATCAGATCTTAATGTTTGAATATACTTCTATGAATACTTTTCCACCATATCTTGGAAATTTTGAAAGTAATTAAACACTTCACTCTTCTCTTTCATGAAGTAAACCCATACTTTTTGTGTATGGTCATCAAAGAAAGTGACATAAAACTTGCATCCTCCCATAGATGTGGTCTTTGCAAGCCCCCAAACATTTTTATGTACTATTTCTAGCACAATCTCATTAACATGCTTGTCATGTGAAAATAATGCCCTTGATTGTTTACCAAATTGACACATTGCATGTACCTTGTGCATTTTTGCAACCTTGAAATTTGTTAGTCCATTGACAAGCTCCTTTGACTACATATATTTTAGCTCCTCCAAATTTGCATGTCCAATTTGCTTGAGCTAAATCTCTATATCAGCAATAAAACCTACAACTTTTGCAAACATGGTTGCATTAATTTCAAGAATTTTCATATTTAAGGTGAAGATTCTACCCACTTTGTTTCCTTTGGCAATCAATCTTCCATCTTTTTTGTACTCTTCTACATATAATTCATCACCATTGAACCTGACTTATAATCTTTGGTCGACCATTTCTCCAACAATAACTAGATTCTTTGTTATATTCGGAACATGAAGCACATTAGCAAGATGTTTTGCCTTCTCGTCCTCCATAAATAGTGTTATGTTTCTTGTATGCTTGATAGGATGTGATGTGTTCTTGCCTATTTCAACATATCCAGGAACTCATAATTTTTGCAAACTACTAAACCATTCTACATGATTGGTCATGTGATTTGAAGCACCTGAATCAACATACCGACATGACCATTCTATTTCAAAACATCAACAGACATCATATTCATCATGTGATGTTGGACCATGTATAGCTTCTTAGAATCATCTCTACTTTTGGATGCATATTTGCTTTGCTGCCTTTTGTTATTTTGATTCTTCAACTTGCAATCACATTCAAAGGGACCAAGTTTACCACAATTCTAGCATCCTTTACTATCATTGCCTAAATCATTTCTTTGGAAATTTCTATGCCCTCTTTGGCTCCCCTACCTTGAAATTGTCATGCATCTACCTCTTGCATGATTCTATTGTTGACCTTGGTCTTGGTTATTGTTTCCTCTTCCACTTCTAAAGCCTCTACCTTTGCCTCTTCCTCTACCAGATCAGAATACATGCTCAGAACTAGGTTTTCCTTGGGATTTCAAGTCCTCATCAAGATCCTTCTTTTAATAATCAGCATGGACACAAATTATCAAAATTTAGAATATTTTCCTTGGTCTGAATAGAAGTTTTGAAATGTTTATATCCAGCTCCTAAACCACAAAGGCACACATCCAGCTTATCATTATCATCTACATTTACACCAATAGATGCAAGTGACTCACATATGCTTATGATTTTCAAGGTGTATTCACTTACCGTTATGCCCTTTTTCTCTAGTGTATGCAGCTCGTTCTTAAGTTTCAGTTTCCATGCCTTTGTATTGGTCTCATACAATGTGACCAAATTATTCCAAGCCTCTTTCAAAGTTTTGGCATCCTATATGCGCACAATCATGCTATCTTGTATGATAACAAATAGCCAATATATTTCCTTCTATGCTCCTTGATTCTATTCTTCATATGCTCTTAACTAGTTTGCAGTCCAATTCTTCTTTGGTAACTATGGTGCATCTTCATTCTCTCCTTTGATGTACTTCTAGTAACCTTGTCCCATGAGGAAACTCATCATTATGAATCTCCAAACATGGAAGTTATCCTTGTCTAGCTTATCTCTTATAAGCTGACTCATTCCATGAGCACTTGCCATTACAGTAATTTCCAACACTACAAAGACATTAGAAGCAGTACATTTGCCTGAATACTCACATTGTGACCTAACATTTTGATCTCAAAAAAACACAGTTTTGGTGTATCAACAATACATAGAATTGCTTGAAATTCTGGATATGGAATATTTGAATATTATCAAACATAACGTGAGTTATAGTTTTGCAAATTGACCTCATTTTCTATGGGCCCCACATTGCAAGCTCAAAAGGAAGATCGAGATGGCTCCGAAACATACATTTGAGAAAAATGAGTGACTTTCAAGGGATAACTATCAAAACTATTTTGATGCCTTCTACCTCCACACCAAAATAAGCAATATGAGGTCATTTGCGAATCACAATTTTTTCATGCCTTCTCGTGTACTCTTCATTGTCAGTCTTCTCCACGAGCTCTCTACAACCACAGTGGCTCTCACACCATGTTAGGGGAAAGGAGATAAGGAAGAGAGCTCACTCACACACTCTCACACTCAAAGAGAATCACGCACAGCTTGAGGCAAGGAAGAATGATCTTCTTGTCCTTCTTCTATTACAGAAAAGGAATATACAAGAATGACCTAATACAACAATACAACTAGTGCAATATATAAAGAACATTATATAAGGGAAATCTTAATGTCCAGAAATGAGTGAGTTTGCAAGAAACAAATGTGCCATCACTCTCAGTAGATAAATTTAGTAAATCTCAATGAAGTATGCATGACATATACTGGCATGACAATTATACATGTCAGAGAAATGAAAAAGTGATGCATGTCATCCTAAATCATCACATGTTGAGCTTGATATCTCAACAAGGACCAACTATGTAATTTTGGTTAGAAGTCCTTTGCCCTTACTACCCTTGGAGTTAACTTTAGAGGAAACCATTAAGACAAATAGGAATTGCTTTGGGTCTTGGACTGATAGACCCCCATGTTATATCCCAATGAGTTTTGACTTACCAATTGCCACAATCTTTCTAAGAAGAAAGAATGCAGTAGAGAAGCTCGAGGCCAAGGGCCAATTGTAAACACTTTAAATAGAAAGCGTGATTTTTTCAATTTCCATGTGCAGTCAATTGTTGTGTGTTTATGTTTTTGAAAACATACTTCATATGCTTTGCATAGTTGAATAAATGTGTCTTTGGATTTTATTAAATGACATTGACTTCTAAAGGGCTGAGAATGCCAAAAAAGGGTTTCCACATAAACATGAGTATGGGCCCTACAAAAGCTTTGTAGGGCCCATACCTGCGTTTTTGTGGCAACCATTTTTTTGCATTGCTAGGCCTTCTTGAGTGCATTAGATCACACTTGCATAGTTATAAGTGCGTATAAACATGCATCAAGGTATAAGTACATGTAACCATGCATCAAGTTTATTGCTCTCTTGTACAAAGGCTTTGCATGAAGTGCACCTCTAATAAGGCAAACCGTATGCTCTAATCATCATGAAATGTGGTTTGATGGCCAAGAGTAACCAAAAAAAGGCCTATCAAAGAAATGTGAGATTGGGCCCTACAAAACTTTTTTACGTCCCAATCCTGTGTTTTTGTGCCAGATGTTTTTTTGGCTATTCTTTGCCATTGCGATCATTTAAACCACAAAATAGACACCCTATGTACATGAAATATTTGCTAAACTTCATAAACAATGTGGAAAACTAAGATAATCATGTGCAAAGACTCAAAGACACTTTTAAATACTTAGGAGACATATAGACTTCAAAACAAATAGACTAAGAGATAAATATTTTAGAGAAAAAAATTAATAAGAAGAAGATCATATTAATCATTTGGGATATACAAAAATTTCTCTCAACATGAGAGTTTACAAATGTTGAGGGTTATTTCCCCTAATCCTTCTAACTAGTTGCATATCTTTAAGTTGTATCATCACTCTCTTTGCATGGATAGCAAAATGAATAGACTAAGCGACAAATATTTTAGACTTCAAAACAAATAGACTAGCTGCATATAGACTTCAAAACGAATAGAATCAGAGACAAATATTTTAGAGAAAAAAATAATAAGAAGAAGATCATATTAATCATTTGGGATATACAAAAATTTCTCTCAACAAGAGAGTTTACAAATGTTGAGGGTTATTTCCCCTAATCCTTCTAACTAGCTGAATATCTTTAAGTTGTATTGTCACTCTCTTTGCATGGATAGCACACAGGTTAGAGTCTTCCAACATTGATATTAGATATGTCTTTGCAGCTTCTTGGCATGACTCAATGGCTATCCCTTGAATACGGAGTCCAGCAAAATAGCTTTGGAGCTCTTCCTTAACTCTTTGTGCAATAAGAAACTCCACGGACTTTTGATCATTCCTTACTTCTGCAAAGGCTCTAGTTTGCTATATGCGCCTTTGTGGTGCTCTTGCATGTGAAGGGATGTTGGGTTGTGATCATTGTGTTCTACGATATAACTGATAGTTCTTCTTTCTTCTTGGAGCATGCCTAGATGGTCTTGTTCGAGTTTGAGGTCTATGAAAGCATGTGAACAGCACAAGGAAGAAGAAGAAGCTTAGAGCACAACACACAATACTGAATGTATTACCACTAGAATGTACAAAGACAAGTGACCTATTAGGACAATATGCGTATATACAAGCCGATGTAAAAAACCTCCTAAAGAGGGAAAAAAGTTCCCCAAGAGTCCTAGAGTGTTCACACACATCACTACCTAAATATATCAACAAATCCCCCTTGGAAGTGATGCGGTGAACGAGGAGCTGTCACTCATGTATAAGGAAGTGCCAAGCTATGTGGAATCAATCCACAAAAGGAAGTAAGCCCAAAGCTTTATGGAAAGCTTCAAACTTCTCCCTAGGTAGAGCCTTTGTGAAAAGGTCTGCAATGTTCTCCTGCGTGGGCACATATGCCAAGCTGATCTCTCTAACAAAGAATCTCTCCCTGACATAATGATGATGCACCTCAATGCGCTTAGTGTGAGCATGGAACACAGGGTTCCTCACAACTGTCAATGCACTCTGACTCTCAGTGACGATGGTGGTGGTAGAAAGTCGGCCAACACCCAAATCATCCATAAGGCATTTGAGCCACATCAACTCAATAATCGTTGTGAAAGCTGCCCTATACTCAGCCTCATAACTATAAGTGGCCATAGTACACTGCTTCTTGATCAACCAAGATATACATGAGCTACGAAGCATGAAGCAAAAGCCACTAGTGGACACAGGTGTCATAGCAACCAGCCTAGTCAAAGTCAGAAAAAGCATGTAAATCTGGCAGTAGTGATCCCCCCTTGGGATAAAACAATCCAAGTAGTCAGGTACCATTCAAGTAGTAAAAGATGTGATTAACTGCCTGCCAATGCTTGACACCTAGGCAATGCATAAATCTTCTCATCTATGAGATAGCAAACTGAGTATTTGGCCAAGTAACATAAGTAAATTAAGCATCCAATAGCCTGCTGATAGAGAACAGCATCAAATGCATCTCCAACATCTTGAAGACTCAATCGTAAACTTGTCTCCATAGGAGTGGCAATAGGTTTACAGTCTTTAAGGCCAAAATGCTACAATAATGTGTCAATATATTTTGTTTGACACAAAGCCATTCCACCATCAACTCGCATAAATTGAATGCCCAAATAATGATGCAAATGCCCCAAATTAGACATCTCAAATGAGGCATGCAAATCTACCTTAAAATCAGCAATATGTTTGTCGTGAGGACTAGTGAGCAGCATGTCATCAACATACACAACAATGATCAGAAGTACATCATTAGCACGCTTAACATATAAGGTGCTTTCAGCTGGACTATTCTCAAAACCATGTGCAATTAGATAGGCCTCTATCTTTTCATACCAAGCACGTGGTGCTTGCTTTAAACCATATAATGCCTTTTTTAACCTGCACACCTGGTTTTCATGCCCTTTCTGCACAAAGCCATGGGGCTGAAAAACATACACTTCTTCATGCAAGTCACCATTCAGAAATTATTTTTTAATGTCGGACTGATGTACATTCCAACCATGATGAGCTACAAGTCCACAGATGCTACGAACAGTAGTCATTTGGCATGTAGGTGCAAAGGTTTCATCAAAATCAATGCCTCTTTCTTGCACATAAGCTTTTGCAACTAGCCTAGCCTTATGCATATCAACTGTTCCATCAGGCTTACGCTTTAGCTTCTATACCCACTTAGTGCCAATGGCCTTCTTGCAAGGAGGCAAATCACATAAAGACCAGGTACCATTTTTCATGATAGCATCACATTTTGATTGCATAGCAACCATCCAATTTTCAGAATTATGTGCTTGATCAAATGAAACAGGCTCATTCTCATCACAGAGACTAGAGGCAGCCATAGCATAGCAATCGGATGCAACAGAGGGACTATGAGAGTCTGAAGGAGTATGACATGATAGAGGTGCATCTAATTTGCTATCATGCAAAAGTCTGCATCAATCATTTTGGCATAGTTTTTGCCTCCTCAATATCAAGTCTCTCATCAACAAGTGCATCATGTAAATCTGCATGAGAAATGGAATGATATGCATCATCATATGAAACCTGCAAAGGTTGAGAAGTTTTCTCATTAGGACCAACACTAGACTTTCCACCTATATAAAGAGGCAACAAAGCATCATACATGTCTTTGGAGCTAATAGATGTCTCCTTCCTACATGAAAGTAAAGGATGAATAGCATCTTCCACAAAAACAACATCATGGCTAACCAAAATATGTTAGTATGTGGATGATACAGATGATAGCCTTTTCTTTCAGAACTGTACCCAACAAAAGTACATTTTACTACTTTATCATCCTTTCCTATGATGTTGTTCGGGCACTAATGCATATGCCAGACAACCAAAAACATGTAGGTGAGCAACAGATGGCTTATGACCATGCCAAGCCTCATGGAGTGATAGACTACAATGCTTTAGTGGGACATCTGTTAAGTACATATGCTGCATACATAATGGCCTCGAGCCAGAAACTATGTGGTAAAGTCTGACTCTTGACCATACACCTTGCCTTCTTCATGAGTGAATTGTTCTCCCATTCAGCAACTCAATTCTATTTAGATGTATATGGCATTGTCCACTAATGTTTTATCCCATGTTCAACCAGAAATGCATAAAAGTCAGAAGACATATATTCCCCCCCTCGATCAAAACGGAGGGTGCCCATTTTACATGCTGACAGACTTTTAGCCAAAACCAAAAATTGTTTGAAGCACATAAACAATTCGGACTTTGCTTTCAATGGATATACCCATGCATGCCTGGAAAAATCATCGATGAAAGTCACAAAATAAAGATAATTTCCAAAAGAAGGTGTTTGCATAGGACCACAGACATCATTATGTACAAGCTGTAATTTATGAGTAGCTCGAACTGAATCATCTTTTGGGAACAATGAATGCTTCATTTTGCCCAAAATATAGCCTTCACAAACATGTTTATCCGGTGCCTCAAGTTTGGGCAAAGAGGACACCATTTCAGATTTTTGCAGGCATAGCAAACTAGCAAAATTCATATGACCAAAGTATGCATGCCAAAGCTTTGCATCAGACATAGCCTAAATCATGTACTACACATGTTGAATCATTCACAGATCTTTCATAGTCTATGAACATATATAGCCCACGACATAAAATGCTAGAAGCAATAATCATGTTGCCATTTGACAAACATGAACTATACATCTATCATCAATAAATTTCACAACTAAGCCAATCTTGGCTAAAGCTGAAAATAATAACAGATTCTTCTTGATCCTTGGCACAAATAGAGCATCTGACAATGTGAAAGAACTACCATTATTAATAGTCAGAATGATCTTACCAACTCCCATGACAGGATACAAGGAGTTGTTGGTGCACATGACAATATTCCCTATAGGGGCAAGCTCGAGTGAAGTGAAGAAATTGTGTTGCGAGGTAATATGTTTGGTTATCAAAGTACCAAACATCTGAGTCAACTACAAATGTACACTGTTGAGGAGAGGATGGATCAAAACCGTAAACAATAGTAAAGGCCCATTCTTCATTCTACACTAGATTAGCATACTCTGCTTTCGGTGTAGAGGCCTCTGCAACAACATTCCAGCCTCTTTTTTCTTTGCCTCTTTTGCATCCAATTTTGGACAATTCTTTATGACATGATCATTTCCTTTACAGTACTTGCAAAACAATTTCTGCTTTTCTGTTTTCTTCTCTTCTTTGTCTTCCTTCTTCCATTGTGCAGAATTAGCAGATTTCAGCGTACTAGTAGAAGAGCTCCATTTACCTTTGCCCTTCTGACTAGCCAGGAAAGCTTGATCTACAACATGCATAATGGACCTATTCTGCCTAGACTGACCTTGCAATAGAACAGAGACTAACACCTCAAATATTAAGGCATTTGGATTGCCTTTCATCATCAAACAAAGAGTAGAAGCAAAAAACTGGTATGAACCGAGAAGACCATTCAGAACAGTCTACACAAGTGAACTATCAGGCAAGACTTCATCAGTAAAAATTAATTGTTCCTTCAAATCTTTGATCTTTGTTAGAAAACTTTCCATCAAATCACCGTCATTCATATGCTCATTCTCCAACTGTTTTTAGAGGTAAGCAACACAAGCCTCATTCCTAGCCTGGCACAATGTGGTAAGTGTATCCCAAGCATCCTTAGCTATTTTGTAAGAGCGAATGTTAGGAATAATGGCATGTTTGATAGACAAGGCTATCAATGCATATGCCTACGCATCTCTGCCATCCCAACAAATCTCCTCTGCAATAGGCGTAGCAGAAACTGTAGCAAGAACAGGAACATGAAGAATCTCATCATCTTCAACATTGTTTGCATCACTTTCAGTACCTCTATTTTTAGGTGTAATAGGATGTTTTTCAACACCATGTACAATATTCCACAGTCCTTTTTTACCAATACATGATGCATCATATAAGCCCACAATGGGTAATTCGTACCATCCAACTTATCCTCAATAGCCAACATACAGAATACATCATTGCTTTCAACCATGGCCACTAACTAAAATACCCTGATGTAGAAAAATGACTATATTTGAAAAAGTTGAAAAGAACTACCCTGATGAGTTCTGCTAAACCTATAGCAGACTTCGAGATGCTTATACCGACGAGCTGAAACCTGTATATATCTTGGTATAAAAAGATAAAATAGCCTGCACAACCCTACGATAGTGCATTCGAAGGCTGAAACGAGCTTAGGTCACGATTTTGGCACCACAAAAAACAAAGTTGTTTTGATTTCCTAATCATCGTGAGTATGCTCACCAAATTTCGTGCGATTCTAAGACTATGACTAGAGGGGTGATGATGACTCCCTAGATGAAATGGCGACCTTCTCTTATACCAATTGTTGGAGTTAGATATCTGCGAAAGCACGCGAACAACACAAGGAAGAAGATGAAGCTTGGAGTACAACACACAATACTGAATGTATTACCACTAGAATGTACAAAGGTAAGTGACCCATTAGGGCAATAGGTGTATATACAAGCTGGGGAAAAAAAAAACCTCCTAAAGAGGGAAAAAAATACCCCGATGGTCCTAGAATGTTCACACACATCACTACCTAAATATATCAACAAGTCCTTTCTCATCATTTACATGCTCTTCCATATTTGGATGTTGAATTTGTTCTCTTTCTTCATCAGTTGGTCTTTACCTTTGTCCTACAGGGAGTGTCTTACCTCCTTGTGTTACTTAATGGTTCACTGGGATATGAACATCGTTCCATGGTGGTTTGTTAATACTTTCTTCATCGAAGGACTCCTCAAAATTTGACTCTAACTTCATTATGACTCATCTCCATCCTTGTTGTTTGGGCCTTGCCTTAAATGTTGTCTTAGGTGGGGGCTCATCATCAGATGTAGGAGGAGAGGTTGCATTACTTGCATTACATCTCTCTCATGTTGGGAAGTTTCATTCCCCTACCATGGAATGATGCCAGAGTGTGTGCTTGCACCTGAGTTTTGTCTAAAAAATTTTCTTGTGGTTCAATGCTTCTTATGGGGTGTCATCTATGTTGGGCATTGAGTACCTTGCAAGTGGCTAGGGTAGATGATGTGATCCTTCATAATAGTCTGCTTAGTGTGTGCCATTCTCCTAGGATCTAAAGTGCTAAAATGAATAAGGCCTTCTTTATTTAAAGACTTTCACTTAAGATTTGTTGTGTTCACATCTAAATGGACAAAAGTTATTTTAAAAACATTAAGAAAATATTCAAAAAACATTTAAAAATTAATAAAAAAAATTAAGCATGATATAATGGAAAGAATTGAAACTTTATTTGATGAGCAAGGAATTATAAAAACCTTGAAAATTAAGTTCTGATAAGAAATAATATATTGTAAGATTCGGTAAACTATTGCCAAGAAGAACCCTCATGGACTCTTTGTGCATGACATTAGGCATGATGTAGTGGTCATGATGATAATATTCACTTCTCTCTTGCAATATCATGTTGTATATTTCTTATATTTTTTGCTATTTAGGACTCATATGCTCGTTTCATTGCATATTTTTTAGAGAATGTATAAAAAAACGAGTTGAATATTTCTTCTAAGTAGTTCAATTGCAGTAGAACACCCACGTGATGGGTGTTTTAAAAGTAAATATAATGTGACTTCTCCATTCCTTATGTACTAAAAATCTCTATTGATCCATATCACTTCATAAAATATGATCCATATGCAAAAAGAATATGATATGGTTTGATCAAAATAAAATATAAACATACTATTAAAAGATGTAATGAAAAATGTAAGCAAAAGTTACTATGTAATGTATAATGTTGCTCTCCACTTGACAAGATGAATGACTATGTAAACTCCTTCAAAGTCACTTAGAATAATTCTTGTTGTGAATTTTTAGTTTGATCTAAGGATGATCAAACCTTGTTTCACTTGTTAATGAGATCAACCTAACTATCAGTGTCTATCATAACAATGGAAATGAATATTGTTTTTTCTCGACTTGGTTCTTCTAACATTGGAAACCTCAAAAGATATATCTCCTATTCCCTACTATTCCATGATTTTGTGTCATCAACCTCTTTAGGGCCATAAACTATCATCAATGCCCTTGTACATTTACACTATCTCTTAGATCCTTTTTAACCTTGTGTACAATATGGGCAAGGATAGAGAGAAGATGCTCCTTGTTTAAAAGCTAGTATGGATTTTATACTCTTAAGGTCTGCACTCAAATATCATTCTACATCAAAATCACCTATACCATCTACAAAAAGCTTTTACCCATGTATTTGAGAAGAAATTACTCATGTAATCCATAGAGTCCTACTAAAAATCCACGAAATAATATTGTTTGATTTTTTGGAAACTTCTATAGCACCTAACCACCAGATATCTCTCTCTGATTGGACATTCTAAGTAAAATGGGAAGTGGATCTTAAAATTTTATTAGTCATTGCATGGTCCATAACTTCATTCATTAGTGTCACACTCAACCTTTCCAATCGTCAACCCTTTATAATTTGGCACTCATTAAGCTTTAGTATGAGTTTTAAGTTAACATTACAATCTATGCAAAAGAGGAAACATTATCTTAATTTGATACTTGAATGTAATAAAACTTCAGCACCATATAAAATGTAGTAGGGATACCTTTGATTGTTGTTCTATAAAAGTGAACCATTGCTTGTTCAAGCTTCTAAAGATCCACAAATGTATTGTTGAATTTAGTGTGAGTAATTCCTTATGTAGAAACCATCTTTAATTTCTTCTTGTGAGTATTTAAATGATATACAAATGTAGAAAATGTTTTCTATGAATAAATATTGTCCAACAGTACGAGTCACATCCTCATTACAAGTATCTTTCTTGATAAATACTTTACATGGGAATGGAAATATACTTTGAGAAATACCTTATGCTTGTAGCTCCTTGTTCACCCCATCACTCCCAACGGGATTTGTTGATATATTTAGGTAGTGATGTGTATGTACACACTAGGACTGTGTATATATGCTTACAATTCCAACGGGTCACTTTTATCTTTGTACATTCTCTATTGTGTATTGTGCTCCAAGCTTCTTCTTCTTCCTTGTGTTGTTTGTGTGCTTTCGCAAATCTCAAACTCCAACAATTGGTATCAGAACAGGTCACCGCTTCATCTAGGGCGTCGTCGATACCCCTCTAGTCACAATCTCAAAATCGCACGAAAATCGGTGAGCATACTTAGGGTGATTAGGAGTTCAAAAAAGCTTTGTTGTGAGGTGCTAAAGTTGAAACCTGAGCTCGTTTCAGCCTCTGAACGCACTATCGTAGTGCTTATGCAAGAAATTTCATCTTCTTGTGCCGAAGATATATGTAGGTTTTGGTTTACCAGTATAAGCATCTCAAAGTTTGCTACAATTTAGCAGAACTCGAACAGGGTAATTCTGTTCAACTTTTTGAGGTACAGTCATTTTTCTGCATCAGGGTATTTTACTCAGTGGCCATGGATGAAAGCAAATATGTATTCGATATGTTGGCTATTGAGGATAAGTTAGGTGGTACCAATTATCCATTATGGGCTTATATGATGCATCATGTATTGGTTGCAAAAGGACTGTGGAATATTGTGTAGGATGTTGAAAAAAATTCTATTACACCTACAAAAACAGTTGCTGAAGGTGATACAAATAGTGTTAAAGATGGCGATATTCTTCATGTTCTTGTTCATATTGCAGTTCCTGTTGCACCTACTACATAGCAAATTCATTGGAATGGCAGAGATACTCAGGCACATGCATTGATAGACTTGTCTGTCAAATGTGCCATTATTCCTCACATTCTCTCTTGCAGAACAGCTAAGGATGCTTGCAATACACTTACCACTTTATAACAGGCAAGGAATGAGGCTCGTGTTGCTTACCTCCAAAAACAGTTGGTTAGTGAGCACATGAATGAAGGAGATTCCATGGACAGTTTTCTGACAAAGATCAAAGATTTGAAGGAACAATTGATTTCTGTTGATGAATTCTTGTCTGATAGTTCACTTGTGCAAATCTGAATGATCTTCTCGATTCATATCAGAGTTTTGCTTTTACTCTTCGTTTAATGATGAAAGGCAATCCAAATGCCTTAAAATTTGAGGAGTTAGTCTCTGTTCTGTTGCACAAAGATCAGTCTAGGCTTAACAGGTCCATTATGCATGTTGCAGATCAAGCTTGCCTAGCTAGTTAGAAGGATAAAGGTAAATGGAGCTCTTCTACTAGTAAGCAGAAATCTACTAATTCTACACAATCAAAGAAGGATGGCAAAAAAAGAAGGGGAAAACAATAAAGCAGAATTTGTTTTGCAAATAGTGTAAAGGAAATTATCATGTCATAAAGAGTTATCCAAAATTGGCTACTAAAGAGGCAAGAAAGAAAGAGGCTAGAATGGTTGTTGTAGAGGCCTCTACATCCAAAACAGAGTCTGCTAATCTTGTGCAGAATGAAGAATGGGCATTTACCACTAGTTGCAGTTATGACCCATCTTCTCATGAAGAGTGTATGTTTGCAGTAGACTCAGATGTTTGGTACTTTGATAGTGGGGCAACCAAACATATTACCATGTAGCACAGTTTCTTCACTTCAACCCTATAGGGAATACTATCACATATGCAAATATCTGCTCCTATTTTATCATGGGAGTTGGTTAGATCATT
Organism: Ceratopteris richardii; assembly: GCA_020310875.1. Classification (NCBI taxonomy): domain Eukaryota; kingdom Viridiplantae; phylum Streptophyta; class Polypodiopsida; order Polypodiales; family Pteridaceae; genus Ceratopteris; species Ceratopteris richardii. The sequence goes on from CM035406.1 coordinate 111,982,267, forward strand.
CTGACTACTGTTGATGGTAGTTCGTTTACATTGTCAGATGCTTTATTTGTGTCAGGGATCAAGAAGAATGTGTTATTAGTTTCAGCTTTATCCCTGTGAAATCTATTGATGATAGATGTATAGTTCATGATTTGTCAAATGGCAATGTCATTATTGCTTCAGGCATTTTGTGTTGTGGGCTATATAAGCTCATAGACTATGAAAAATATGTGAGTGATTCAGCATGTGCAATACATGATTCTCATGCTTTATGAGATGCAAAGCTTTGGCATGCACGCTTTGGTTGTCTGAATTTTTCTAGTTTGCTACACTTGCAGAAATCTAAAATGGTTTCCTCTCTGCCCAAGCTTAGGCACCTGGTGAACATGTCTGTGAAGGCTATATTTTGGGCAAAATGCAGTGTTCCTCATTCTCAAAAGATGGTTCAGTTCGTGCTACTTAGAAATTGCAGATTGTTCACAGTGATGTTTATGGTCCTATGCAGACACCCTCTTTTGGAAACTATCTTTACTTCATGACTTTCATTGATGATTTTTCTAGGCATGCATGGGTATATCCATTAAAAGGAAAGTCAGAAGTTTTTATGTGCTTTAAACAGTTTCTAGTTTTGGTTGAAAATTTATCATGTAAAATGGGCATTCTCTATTCTGATCGGGGGAGGGGGGGGGGGGGGGAGGGGATATATGTCTTTTGATTTGAATGCATTTCTAGCTGAACATGGGATAAAACATCAGTACACAATGCGGTATGCACCCCAACAAAATGGAGTTATTGAACAGAAGAACAGGTCAATCATGGAGACGGCGAGGTGTATGGTCAAGAGTCAGTCTTTACCACATAGTTTCTAGCTTGAGATTGTTATGTGTGCACCATATGTACTTAATAGGTGTCCCACTAAAGCATTGCAGTTTATCACTCCATATGAGACTTGGCATGGTCGTAAGCCATCTGTTGCTCACTTGTATGTTTTTGGTTATTTGGAATATGCATTAGTGCCTAAACAACGTAGAAAATTGGATGATAAAGTAGTGAAATATAATTTTGTTGGGTATACTTCTGAAAGAAAGGCTATCGTCTATATCATTCAGAGAGTAAACGCGTTTTGGTTAGCCGTGATGTTGTTTTTGTGAAAGATGCTATTCAGCCATTACTTTCATGTACTAAGGAGATATCAACTAGCTCCAAAGACATGTATCATACTTTGTTATCTCTTTTTACAGGTGGACACTCTAGTGTTGGTCCTAATGAGGCAACTTCTAAGCCTTTACAGGTTTCATGTGATGATGTAGATCATTCCATTTCTGATGCAGATTTACATGATGCACTTGTTGATGAGAGATATGATATTGAGGAGGCAAAAGCTATGTCAAAATGGTTGGTGCGGACTTTGCATGATAGCAAGTTAGATGCATCTCTATCATATCGTACTCATTCTGGCTCTCATAGTGCTTCTTTTGCATCAAATTGCTATGTTGTGGCTACCTCTAGTCTCTGTAATGAGAATGAGCCAATTTCATTTGATGAAGCACAAAATTCAAAAAATTGGATGGCTACTATGCAATCTGAATATGATGCTATCATGAAAAATGATACCTTGTCTTTATGTGACTTGCCTCCTAGCAAGAAGGCCATTGGCACTAAGTGGATATATAAGCTAAAGCATAAGCCTGATGGAACAATTGATAGGTAAAAGGCTAGGCTTGTTGCAAAGGGTTATGCTCAGGAAAGAGGCATTGATTTTGATGAGACCTTTACTCTTACTTGTCGAATGACTATTGTTCACAGCATCTTTGCACTTGCAGCTCATCATGGTTGGAATGTACATCAGTTGGACATTAAAATTGCATTTCTGAATGGTGACTTGCATGAAGAAGTGTATGTTTTTCAAACCCATGGTTTTATGCAGAAAGGGCATGAAAACCAAGTGTGCAGATTGAAAAAGGCATTATATGGTTTGAAGCAAGCACCACGTGCTTGGTATAAAAAGATAGATGCTTACCTAATTACACATTGTTTTGAGAATAGTCCAACTAGGAGCACCTTATATGTTAAGTGTGCAAATGATGTGCTTATGATCATTGTTATGATGACATGTTGCTCACTGGTCCTCATGAGAAGCATATTGCTGATTTTAAAGTTGATTTGTATGCCTCATTTGAGATGTCTGATCTAGAGCATTTGCATTATTATTTGGGCATTCAGTTTATGCAAGTTGATGGCGCAATAGCTTTGTATCAAGCGAAATATATTAACACATTTTGCATCATTTTGGCCTTGAAGATTGTAAACCTATTACTACTCCTATGGAGACAAGTTCATGATTGAGCCTTCATGATGCTGGAGATGCATTTGATGTTATTCTCTATCAGCAGGCTGTTCGATGCTTGATTTACTTATGCATTGCGTGGCTAGATATTTAGGCTAGATATTTAGTTTTTTGTCCCACAGATGAGCAAGTTTATGCATTGCCAAGGTGTCAAGCGTTGGCAGCCGGTTAAGTGCATCTTTTGCTACTTGAGTGGTACCCGGCTACTTGGATTGTTTTATCCAAAGGGGGGAATCAATACCGCCAAATTTACATGCTTTTTCTTACTCTGATTTGGCTGGTTGCTATAACACTCGTGTGTCCACTAGTGGTTTTTGCTTCATGCTTGGTAGCTTATGCATATCTTGGTTGAGCAATAAGCAACCTGTTGTGACCACTTCCAATTGTGAGGTTGAGTATAGGGAATCTTTCACAACGACTGTTGAGTGTGTGTGGCTCAGATGCTTTATGGTTGATTCGGGTGTTGGTTAGTTTTCTACCTCCACCATCTTCACTGACAGTCGGAGCACATTGGCACTTGCAAGGAACCCTCTGTTCCATGCTCGCACTAAGCACATTGAGGTGCACTATCATTATGTCAGGGATAGGTTCTCTACTACAAAGATCAGTTTGGCATGTGCCCGCACAGGAGAACATTGCAAATCTTTTCACAAAGGCTCTGCCTAAGGAGAAATCTTTTCACAAAGGCTCTGCCTAAGGAGAAATTTGAAGTTTTTTGGAAAGCTTTGGGCTTACTTTCTTTTGTGGATTAATTCCACATAGTTTGGAACTTCCTTATACATTAGTGCCAGCTCCTGGTTCACCGCATCACTCCCACGAGGGATTTGTTGATATATTTAGGTAGGTGTGTGAACACACTAGGACTACCGGGATACTTTTTTTTCCTCTAAGAGATTTTTTTCCCTCGGCTTGTATATACGCCTATAACCCTAACGGGTCATTTTTATCTTTGTACATTCTAGTGGTAATACATTTCGTATTGTGTGTTGTGCTCCAAGCTGCTTCTTCTTCTTTGTAATGTTCGCGTGCTTCCGCAAACCTCAAACTCTAATATACTCATCAACTTGAACTAGTCTTGTGTTGTTGATGAAGCACTTAATGTCTTGAATAAATGACCTACACAATCAAAAATTCAGTTTCGAACCTCCATTAAAACAAATTTTCACCTTATTTGATAAAAAAGAGCTTCAAAGGATGATAATGATCTTTTTTTATATCTCATACCAAGTGGAGTCTTCTTACAATTGTTGAAGATTGACATTTAACTTTACAATTGTGGTTTGCTTTGCCTCCATATCCTTTTCAAACTCTACAATCGTTCTTGTAAAGATATGATTGTACTTTCTAAAGTGACCACCCTCACATATGATGAAATTGATATTGTTTGACCCAATACTTAGCAGTAGCATGTGAATGTGTAGATAAGCACTTGTAAGAACCAATAGTCAAGCTTCACTTGCACCAATGAATTGAAGTAAAGTTAAGATTATGCAAAATGTTGGATCGTAAGAACACATTCGATCACGAAGATATAGTGAACATCATCATTGTTGCACTCTGTATTTGAAAGAAAAATTCTCTAGGCACATAAACATGGATACTTGTTGATGCAAAAGCATGAAGACATTCTAATGTGAAGTTTCTAATACATGTCAACATCATACATCATCAAAAACAAAATGAAAAACTGACTGCAAAGGACTCTAAAGCATGTGTTTTGAAGAGAAAATGCGTTTTCTTGTATATGGATGGGTTAAAGTGTGTTTTTCCACTGTATATGGCTGAAAATGAAGATATTTGAAAAAAATCATTTTTGTTTGGGTAAACATACTTACGGATTTTATGATATGGCACTTACTTTTGGAAGGAGTTTTTTTAAAAGAACTTTGAAAAATGAGTAAAAAAAGTAACTTTTGACACACACACACACATTAAGTAACTTTTAAGTAAATATACACTAAAAATTAAACTTTTAAAAAAACATAAAAGTAGATTCTCTTGCTCTCTCTAAAATAAGAAAGAGAGGAGCTTACTAAAGCCTTAAAAAAAACATACTGCAACCTACTAAAAAGTGCCAAATTAAATGCACTTTGTCCCTTTAAACAAGAACGGAATTAAGCTTAAGAATTAAGCTTAATCCCTAAAAATTAGAGATCCTTACATGCAAGATTCATTTTTCCCCCTAACGAGCATAATGCACTAAGTTAAGCCCGGAGTAACTTGTTTCGTTACATAGTTTGAGTAATAAAAGATGTGATAAACCAAAACTATCTCAACATAGTCCATAAAAATGACACCAGGCAGCACACAAGGACAACCAAGTGCCTTCATTGTCGAATGAATTTAACAAAGCTAGTAGGAAGAAACATATACGTTCATCTGTGCCCGCTAGAAAATCTCTTGATAATGATTTATAAGCCAATGGGTTTACAAGTAATAGACTACATCTACAAAGTAGTATAATCTTAGCAGTGATTTATAAGCTAATGTGTCTGTTACAAAGTAAAACAAACCACCTTACAAGGTAGCAAAGCTGCAAGCATCTCCTTTAAATTTTCAGTTAGAATTCTATAAAGTAGTAGGCTTTTCATGGTCAGACGTTTAAGACGCTTTAAAGCTTCTATACAAGTATGCCATAATGAGATGGAAAATTAAACAAAAGATCCAGCATCTACGTATATTCCAGTTATTTAAGGGGGGTAAAAAGCAAGATTCTTATTCTTAGGCCATCAATACTGACACATTACCGAGTCAGAATTGGGCACCAGCACCAAAGTTTTTCCTAAAATGTTAATAGCCTATTCTCCATTGAATGTGAGCAGCATTTGAAGAACTTCAATCAGCTTCTCAAGTTATGAAGCAAGGATTCCCCAATCCCTAGTTATAAAAAAAAACGATAATTTAATTTTTTTTACCTTGTTTGGAAGATGTCAATAACTGAAGGAATTGGGATGCCATTTGACAAGGCCCCAGTTAACCCTTAAGTGTCAAATACCAAAATCATCAGCTCAAATGCCCATTTCAAAACTAGCCCAATGGAAATGGCATCTCTGTCTAGCCTACCATCACAGTGGAAACCACCATAATATCATGTATAAAAGAGTAAATCAATTTGAACGAAATTTTGCCTTGTAGCAGGACCAGCAAAAGGACTATCAATTAGAAAACACAGAATAACAATGGGCAGCAATTGCTGTGCACTATACATCTCAGGTAAAAGCTCCTGGAATTGACAATTAGGGCTGATTATTGAGAAATTTAGCCTCAGTAACTCTCTTCTGTCCTAACCCAACTTTCTGAAAATTTGGGGACATTTACAAGCTAGGAGAAACGGTATCCTAATATCCTAGCTCCTAGCATCTTTCTAATGCTATGGCAAGTGAAAAAGGAAATTCTCATCACTTCTATGCGAAACCGGCTCTTGCAGTAAATGCTTGAACTGCAGCCCTCAGAGAAGTTGTGTCGACAAAAAGTACATCACCAGGATCATTATCAGAAAGAAATATAAGAGGAATCATGCTGCTTTTGAAACAGCATTTTTCTGCAACAAAAACACAGCCCAGATGTCATTGATCCTCAAGATTGTAATCACATGTCATTAACCAAAAGATGATAAAGAACAAACATTCATCTTGCCTTTTTTGCTTCCTCAAGCCTGGCCTTTATGAGGGAGTACAGTGCCACCCCAACAATAGCAATAGCTGTGCCGATCCCTGTTTGAGTGGAGATCCTGTTCCCTGATCATATAGCACTCAAAATGAACATCAAAAAAATAGTTTGCTGTTTGAGTTTTGCAAGGTTCATAAAAATTTGCAACCCAATAGCAAAGTCAAAAGCAAAAGATGCCAAATCTGTATGGCATATGAAGTTGCACGTACCAAAGACAACAATAGAGAACCCAATAACAAACACCCTCTTCAACACATTCCCAACAGCATGAGTAAGTGGTGCAACTCTTTCCAGCGTATTGGTGGCTAGCTGAAAATGAACAAAGAAAAACGAAATTTACAACGATAAATTACAAGATCAATAAGAAACTTTCTTTAGAGCCTCCTATGACCCAAGCAACTGGATAGGGGCAATGTCCTTTTGTACCTGCATGGTTTCAGCTTCCAAATCCCTTAGAAAGGAATAGTTAAAGAGAGTTTCATTAGATTACCTGATTATAAAGATGGTAGAACATTCCAACCCAAAACAAGTCTGATATGAATTTCACCAATCCAACCTTTGCAATTGCGTCTGCAAATCCATGCTGCAGAAGGGCTGGACCCTCCATCTGCAGTCATGCAAGCATCATTACAAAATTGATCAATACCAAGCGCTTGACCAATTGGATAGCAGTAAAGTCAAATTCTAGGCCAGTCACTTACCAGCACAGCAGGTGGAATGCAAAAGAACAGAGCTATAATTGATATATAAGCATAGAGGTTAGTGCTATCCATCCCCGTCTGCAGAAAGCTCAAGTTAATGAACTGGTAGAGTTCCATGAATGTGAAAAATTAAGTCAGGCCATCATACTTTCCTACCATTGCCTTCTTGGAGTAGACACTACGGTATGTGAATGCAATATTGGAAGTCATAGCACTAAGAAAACCAAGCCAGTTGAATGAGAGTTCCGTCATCGAAGCCATAGACACACCTGCAATTAGTCAAACATTTTTCCGTACAACACTGCTACATCATAATTTGCAAGCAAATATTGACCAGGAAAAGCTGAATTTCACATAAACAGTACAGGAACAGTTGAAAAATGGACAAGAACAAAGACTGTGTACCAATAACTACAGGGGCAAGGGACATCCAAAGTACAAAAGGAATTTGATGGCCAAGCACAAATTGTGAAGCTGCAGCGTTGAAAAATGGTTCCAATGCTGAAACAAGTTTACATACTAATACGGTGAGCCATTATATCAAATCTGCTTGCATTTAAAACTCAGAGCTTGAACTCGAGCAAACTTGCCTTTGATTGTATGGGTAAATGATACAGCCACAGCAGCAAATGATACATTTGTCATAACATGTCCCAAGGCATGGCAAAATGCCACTGGCACGAGCAATCCAAATGTTTCCTTACTCAGAGGCTACAGGTGACAACATGTGAATAGATGAGCACGACTATGGAATCATTCTTTTGTTTAAATAACTGAAAAGAAATCCTCTTCACGTGAACTATATCAACTTGATAAGATTTTATCTAATGCATTCAAAAAACTCAATAAACTTACTGCTCGCTTTGGCACACCAAGGATCCAAGAAACTAAACAGTAGGCAACTCCCACAACCAGGTGTATAAGTGATACAAAACTACAATTAAACACAATGTTAAAGAACAATAAACGGAGGCATACCATTTGAGAAAAAGCAAGCTTGCCGGTACTTACTATGGGTATGGAAAATAGTTGTAGATCTTTTTATTAAGAATATTGAAAATGACGTTTAGGAAATACCTGAAATGATAGACAAAGTCAAATAATTTCTAAGCGTGCAAAGTGTGTGTAGCAACATTAACATGCGTCGAATGTAAATGTAGTTTAAAGGATAGAGATTCGTAGTAAACGAATGAATTCATGAGAGTCCGCATGCATCTGCATTCAAGAAATTTACTCCCACGAACAAGACCCTACTTACCACATGAAGAAAAAGAACCCTGTCACCAACGCTGGGTACTGGGACAAAAAACCTCCAGACTTTTCGTTGACGACCCTGTTCAAAGGATTTTTTTTATCAGCGTATGCTCATAAAAACTACGGTAAAAGCACGTCCCTTCTTTACTACGAATTTCTAGGACCCAATATTGGGAAATAACACCAAAATACAACTAGGGACTTGCTTTCAAATGCCCCGCCCGTCTAATCTATTAGACCACATTTAGAATGCTTTCCTTCAAAAGAAGTTTTAGGCGTTTTTCCTCTAAGAATCAGAGCAATGTTAATAAAACCGTTGAAGCACCCGCCATTTAGGGAGCAATCAGACATGATATCTCTTGACGGACATGAAGCACTCACTCAATTGAAGCATCTTCCCCGTGCGCATCAGCGGCTGAAGCCATGCATATTGGTTGAGTACTGCTCTTGTTCACTAAACTTACTTGAGACGGCAAAAACGGGCTATTTGCAAACAGAGATGTTCCATGCATGGACGATCTGGAGATGAAAGATCCAACACAGGCGGAAGAATTTGATTTTTTTAAAGTATCTGGTGATCTAAGAGAAAAACTGACTGCGTCCATTGTGTTGAGCCTTCCATAAGCAGGAAACTGAGCTAACTTGAGGGCTTTTGACGTGCCAATGGTAAGGAGATCCTTTGAATGAGTACTCTCCTGCCGCCTTGAGCGGGAAAGTACTCCACATCCTTGTAAGTGCAGGTTTGACAAACACGCCATCGACACTGAGACTCTTTAGCCTGCGGAAAGCCAAAACAACAAGCTTCAAACCGTATCTGGATATGTGAATGCAGATCACGTTACCTGAAACTTTGGCAGCGAAGGCATGCAGAGTTGGTCGATACCTCGTTAGTTATTAGTGTCATTTTATCAGGAAGGGATACGTGAGTTCCTCAAGCAGGGTCGTGTACACATATGCAAAGCTGATCTACAAGATCGCTTGAAGGCACGCATGTACATAGCAGCAAATGATTCGATCCATAACAAGTTGATCTGCGGATAGATTTTAAAGGCAAGCTTCCAAAGGAGGAATAAACAGTCGACACTAGAGAAATAACGAAACAAGTGCTCTGCATGTTGTCTCCGGGAAAAAGATTTGCGTTTTCGCGTACGAGAAACAAGGAGCTACTCAGGTCTCCGATTGCCATGCATGCAATAAGCATAAAACTGAAAGAACTTGCAATTTTAACGTCAATATGCGCTGCCTCTTCACTTAATTCGCCCTAAGCTAGAAATCAAGAGCAAACTGGCAGAAACTATGAGCTATTCGGGAGTTCATCAAGCATCCAAGATCTGTGTAAATTAAAGCAAGCAAGCAAACAAAGAAAAGAATGCAACATGAAAGGAAGGTAAGAAGGCAACCATAGCTGACCTGATTGAAGAGATCACCCGCAAAGGTCGACGACGGAAGCTTAGGCTTAATCGTCTACCTGCAAAGGCCGGGTTCCTCTAACGATCGGAGCTATGCCCTAACCGGAGAGGAATCACGTCGAATAAATTACTTGAAAACCGGCTGGTGGGTTCGAGGATCTGGGTGTCTGCATAATGTCTTGTTTGCGTATTTTTCGTGTGCTTGAACCGCGGTCCGTATCACGTTGCGGAGATCGACATTTTCCACGTTGTCATCCTATGTGGAAAGCAACGGCCGGCCACAAGCGGACGTTCACACGAAACAGATAGCTAACTCATACATTGTCCCAAAGTCCAACTACAGGCGAGTTCACATGACTGAGAGAAAAACTCTTAAAAATGCATTGGTCTGAGTAGAACATTGGTAGAATCGATAGTTCAACCACCCATGTGTTCACACACGAAGGTGGAATCTTACAAACCTGTCACTATCTTATGTGAACACTTGGAATGGGGAAACATATAAACATTCGTTAGATAACCCAAAGAAAAGAATGAGATTTAAATAAAATTATCAAAGTCGTGACACTGCACTAGATTTTGAGGAGTGCTCAAAAATGGAGTGGGGGGTCAGCACACAAATTCAGGCTGGATTCACACAGCCAGGCGGCACAATCATGTCACAATCATGCTGTCCAGATGTCAAAATTTTATTTGATGGAATAAAATTTGATGGAATAAAAAAGAAGTAGTTTTGGGTCCACCATTCATTGAGGTTGCCTTCCTCCCTCAAAACAAGTATGTACCGCTCTGACAAGCCATGGTTATTGCCCAATCTCATGATTCCACCAATAATATCAAATCTATAGTTTGCTTTTCAAATATTACCACTGCTTTGTGAGAACTGAACATGGCGGAACTCTGTTGGATCAACAAAACTCTATTGCCTTATCTAAGACATCCTCACTCTGTTCTTGCCATGAAGTAATGATTACAGAGCTATAGGTCTACCACCCTATATGAATATGGGAGGGGGATATGTGAGACTTTCATTAGGCCATAGAGGTGAAGAAAAAGTGTTGCTTCTTGTCGTGAGCCCCACCCATGGTATAGTTCATTTTTTGGAAAGTGCATGATCACTACCCTAAATTCTTTAAAAAGGTAGAGGATGCACTTTTGCCTCCATAATCTTGAGCTCGAGAAAGATCAATAAATGTAGATATGATATGGCAAGCACATGTAACTTGTACTCAATGACTCAAAACACTTTTTCATGTCACTACGAAAACTTTTTGGGCACATGCTATAATGATTCCATGAGTTTCGCCATCTCATGCATTTAAAAGTTCTTTTTTTTTAAGAAAGTTCCATCTTGCTATTTATTCTTCATGATAGTTTGAATTGATTAAAACATACAATAGAAATGGCATAGCATTCATGGGACCCTCTGAATGCCATAAAAAAGGGGTTGAACACCTAAAGAATGAATAAAATATGAAGCCTTGCAAAAGCTAGAAACTAGGGAAGGATGGACTTAAGACCATACGAAAAGACTCGTTTCAATGAGAGCACCAAAAGCTCACTAATCTCCAAGAAAGCTAATTTTGTTTCTTATCACTACATGTGAATGAAGGACGTTTTACCAATGGAGTTCACAAGACTTTAACCCATGTCCTCCCCAAGGAAGACCAATGATTTAGCCACTCAAGCTAGTGCTACTAGAGTATGCATCTAATAGTTCGCTAGTTTGTCTGCAAATAATGGATTTTAATAAAGCATGTGTGAAACAGAGCACTTGGATTACTAAAGTAAAAATGATTATGAAAAAGACTCGACCACTCAAGCTAATGTTACTGGAGTATGCATCTAAAAGTTCATTGGTTGCATGCAAATAATTGGCTTTAAAAATAAAACAAGTTGAAAAAGAGCAATTGGATTACGAAAAGAAAAAATAAAAAAGACGACATCTTGTTCAAATTCACATGCATCATAACTAAAAGAAGTTTACACATTAGAAAAAAAAAGTGTTCATTATGCTATGTATCAAAATTCATGTGAGTTGTTTGGGAACTCACCTCTTGAGGCGGAGGTTGTGTTCAACCCCTATGGGTTATTGGACATGTCTAGATCAGTGTGGCCAATCTATCCATGTAATGCCTTTTGATTGTTGAAACTAGATACCTTCGGGCAATCCTTCACTTGTACAGTTGTTCTTTCAATTCATTCAAGCTCGAGGAAATAAGGCTTTGTCCGAACCTTCTATTTAAAAAAAAGTGTTCATTATGCTATGTCTCATGTCAATAATGGATCCTCTTGTATCTTTGTTGTAAACGAAAATTAAAAGTGCTCTATCAAATTTTCTAGTCATGCTCTACAAGCTTCAAAGTCTGGTGTGTTGCGTAAGCAAGATTATAAGACTACAAGACCTAACCTCTTTCATTGATTTTTCACAAGAGATTTCATCTTTCATATGGCTCCTTCAAGTGTGATTTCACCAAAGTAACCATACTTTGACATTATTACATGATCACTAGAAAGGAGGGTTAAATCAATGATGGGGATAGATTATAGGTGGTAGTAGAGAATAATTTGAGTTTGGTTTGTAAATGTATTGCCTTTTTGCTGTTATTAATGTAAGATGATGGACTTCTAACACACATTATCTAGTTATGTGCTAGCCTGCCTCTTGGTTATGGAATCTTGATTATTGGACACACAATTTGCAAATGATTATAAAAATGATGCCTCTTTGTGATGATCAATGAGCATACTATGAGATCCTATGGCCCAGTCATTTGCTAGATGTCCTTAAAAAAAGCCACAGAAAGAGGGATTCATTCTTCTCATTCAAAGTGACAAGATTCTAAAGTAATCTATCTTTGACTTTGTCCATAAATGCCTATTTATTTTAAGATAGTATATTGTTTCTCAAGTGGGTTGTCAAGGCTTTTTTCTTTTGTTCGCCAATGTGTGAATGGCCATATGTGCACACACTTCTAGCTCATCTTTTGTCATTAACAAGAATTAAAATAACACAAAATTATGATGTTTTTCCATAGCCATGTTTTGAATATTAATAGTAATAGTATGGCCTCTCTAGCATAATTGGTTAATATTATGAAAGATGTACAAAACACTTTTAGAGCTACTTACACTTGTATTTAGGTATTCTCTTATTTGGCTTTTCAACTTATACACTTGGTTTGCAAATTGGTTTTCTCTAATGTAAGCTTAGAACTATAAATTCAATAAGTGCATAGATTAAGGGAAAGTGATTTTTTCCCTAATTAAAGAATTCGAATGACTTTGCATTCCAAAACACAAGTAGATGAGAAAAATCGTGTTACTTATTGCTCAATTGTGAACTATTTATGCTTCATAGCTCTTTTTTCTTTGGTTATTGGTCGTTTTTTATTTGTTTCACAAATATAGATTAACCATGTTCCAATGCAAGTCAATACGACAACATTAGGAGCTTCAATAGCTATGTTGCTATAATTTTCATACTTTAACTTTAATATGGACATAAATATGGGCATTGATACACTTTTTCATATATTCTTCGTTGTATATTAACAATATCAATTTAGAAATATGTTATCCCATAAATTATATAAAGACAATCATTAAAAAAAACGCATTACGATATTCGTTATTATAATTGAGGACTATTATCCACTTAGCACCATCAATATATTTATTTTCATATTCTCGACATAGATCATTGGATAATCAGTGGTAATTTGTGACAAGGATGTCAATAATTATATCGATATGTATACTAATGGTTGCATAAGTCGACGGTGTCTTTGTATTCTTTATGTTTTCAGGTCCTATTTTGATTATTTTAACCATTCTCAGCTCTAAAATGAGTGTTTGATTAGCTTATTTTTTTAGCTTTAATATAAAAATTCTATATCGGTGCCCATCAATAAGCATATGAAGCCTTTAGAAGGTCCATGTTCCATATATATAAATCAAATCACTTAAGATAATTATGATTGTGTTTCTTAACATCATCTATTATGTTTAAACAATGATCCTATCTAAAGAAACACAATTTTCAATCACAAAACCTATCCTAGAACTAGATCTAACTACTTCATTGAACAAGGGTGCATATTGAAAATGTGGAGCAAAATACACAAAAGAAAGTGTGGATCACGAAATGATGATTAGACCATGGACTACAAAAACTCATACATTGATTAAATTGAGCTTTCCAAGAGCATGGAAAAGATCCCATGATTCTAATCAACTTAGAAATGGTGGATGATGACCTCAGTATATAGACTTTTGAAAATCAAATCTCAAGTCTAAAAAAAAAGACTCATCCATGAGTTTTAAAAGTGGAACAATAAAAAGGTAGTAAAAGTTCGGGATTCAAGTTCGGAGCTCACCAGTATCAATTAAATTCAAATATTTTTAATTAATTGCCAAAAAGTGCACCTACATTGATTGTTAACTGGTTAGCAAAATCATAGAAAAAAAGCTTTTATATAAGCATCATATTGCCTTTTATACATCTGTTCCATGACTTCCCTCTTAATTTAGTGAAGGAATAAACTCTAGCTAGCAGCCCCCTTCCTTCTTATCTCATTTTGTCATGATTTTTCTCCTCTCTATCTAGAGGTATAATTAGTCTTTTACAATTCTATTTTAATCGGATTGTAGAGGAGGGCATGTCCTCTCCTACTCATTTTTCTTGAATTCAAGAATGTTTCCCCAAAATTTTCCAAATTACCAAGCTTTTTTACAAGGTGAATTGTAAGAATTGTCGATATATTTAGGTAGTGATGTGTTGATATATTTAGGTAGTGATATGTGTGAACACACTAGGACTATCGGGGTATTTTTTCCCTTAGGAGGCTTTTTTCCCCCGGCTTGTATATACACCTATTGCCCTAATGGGTCACTTTTTATCTTTGTACATTCTACTGGTAGTACATTCAATATTGTGTGTTGTGGTCCACGCTTCTTCTTCTTCCTTGTGTTGTTCGCCTGCTTCCACAAACCTCGAACTCCAACAATTGGTATCAGAGAAGGTCCCCGCTTCATCTAGGGCGTCATCATCACCCCTCCAGTCACAGTCTCAAAATCGCACGAAATTTGGTGTGCATACTCAGTGTGATTAGGAGATCAAAATTGCTTCACTCTATCGTGCTGAAATCGCGATATTAGCTCATTTCAGCCTCTGAACACACTATCATAGTGCTTATGTAGGCTATTTTGTCTTTTTGTGCCAAAGATATATATAGGTGTTGGTTCGCTAGTATAAGTGCATCGAAGTCTGCTATAGGTTTAGCAGAACTCGTCAGGGTAATTTTGTTCAACTTTTTTCAGATAGAGTCATTTTTTTGCATCAAGATATTTTAGTCAGTGGACATGGCTGTAAAACAATGATGTATTTCGTATGTTGGCTATTGAGGATAAGTTGGATGGTACGAATTACCCATTGTGGGCTTATATGATGCGTCATGTATTGGTCACAAAAGGACTCTGGAATATTGTGCAGGGTGTTCGAAAACGTCCTATTACACCTGTAAACACAGTTGTTGAAGGTGATGTAGATGGCATTGAAGATGACGATATTCTTCATGTTCCTGTTCATGTTGCAGTTCCTGTTGCACCTACTATTCATTGGGATGGCAAAGATGCTCAGGCACACACATTGATAGCCTTGTGTATCGAACGTGCCATTATTCCTCACATTCGCTCTTGTAGAACACCTAAGGATGCTTGGGATACAGTTACCACATTGTACCAGGCTAGGAATGAGGCTCATGTTGCTTACCTCCGAAAACAGTTGGAGAGTGAACATATGAATGGAGGTGATTCTATGGAAGTTTTTCTAATAAAGATCAAAGATTTGAGGAATAGTTAAGTTCTGTTGATGTAGTCTTGCCTTAACAGTTCACTTGTGCAGACTGTTCTAAATGTTCTTCCCAATTCATACTAGAGTTTTGCTTGTACTCTTCGTTTGATATTGAAAGGCAATCCAAATGCCCTCACATTTGAAGAGTTAGTTTCTGTTTTATTATAGGAAGATCAGTCTAGGAAAAACAAGCCCATTATGCATGTTGCAAATCAAGCTTTCCTCGCTAGTCAAAAGGGCAAAGGTAAATGGAGCTCTTCTACTAGTAAGCAGAAATCTTCTAATTCTGCACAATCAAAGGATGACAAAGATGATAAGAAAATAGAAAAGAAGAATTTGTTTTGCAAATATTGTAAAGCGAATGATCATGACATAAAGAATTGTCCAAAACTGACTGCAAAAGAGGCAAAGAAAAAAGAGGTTGGAATGGTTGTTGCATAGGCCTCTACATCGAAAACAGAGTCTGCTAATCTAGTGCAGAATGAAGAATGGGAATTTACTATTGTTTGCATATTTGACCCATCTTCTCTTGAATAGTGTATGTTTGCAGTAGACTCAGATGTTTGGTACTTTGATAGTGGGGCAATGTTGTGGAAGGACTCGATAGCCTTCACACAACTGAACTGAAGACTAACTAGCAAGGCCACACACTAGGAAGAGAGATGTGTTTCCACCCAACCAACCCCTCCAATATATAGCTCCAAGACAAAGGGGGTAAGTCCTTCTCAAGAGGACATGTGTACCTTCCATCACATGGGTCCCTAAGGTGTTCACATGGTTTCCAAGCTTAGGAAATCACATGGCTTCTAAAAGAAGACTCTCCAAGCTCTCACGTACAAACCAAGTGGCTAGGAGAAGCTTCCAATCAAGCATAAGGTACTCAACCTTAGAGAATTAGCCCTAAGGTTCAAGACCCATCTAAAAGGGGTAAATCAACCATAAATCCAAAGGGTTTCACACCTAGAAACCCAAGGGTTCTACCGCTTAGACCCATGTAATTATACAGCATTCTCCCCCCCTTAAAAGCATTTCCATCCTCGGAAATGAGTGGAGATATATACCTTGGGGTATTCCCCCGTGCTCCATGATCAATCTCAAGCATCATGGCTTTCATCTCTCTAAGTTCGCCTCTTAATTCAAATGGGGAGTTCTACCCCGACTGAATCTTAAAAGAGGAGAATCCATGTGTAGTCTAACCTTGCCCTAATCATTCAAAGTTCCATCTAGTTTGCATATGAAAAAGAACCGAGTCGAATGCAAAGTATGGAAAGAATGAAAAGGGGTGAAAGAGAACATCCTTGCCTATTTCCTTGTTTAAGCCATGTGCCATCTAGCTCTCCATAGCTCAAACATGTGAATTAGGTGGATACAAAGTGACTTTATCTAAATTACTATCTTGGTCCTTTGCTTTGCACCACTTGTGCACGGACCTAGCAAAATAGATGAATGCTACTTAAGGTTTCCTTATCAGATTCATCTCTCAAGTTAGAATCCAACTTGTTCTAAAAGGAAGATGAATCTTACATAATCCCTGCCCAAATCACTCTCTTTTAGTGAAATGGGTGGATTTTCTTATTTGCAATTTGCCTCCAAATAAAAATAGAGGGAAATTTCAGTATATAATCCCTACTTAACCAATAGAATGGTAAACGTGGATTATCTAGTTTTTACAAGGATATAACATCCTCTTTATCTTCAGAGAGAATTTTGAATAGCTTATCAAAAGTGGATTCAATGTTCTTTCAAAACTTTACGTAGTTTTCAGAATCCACTTTAAGGGACTATAATCCATAAGGATTAATCCAACTATTGTAGACTCCAATTGATTGAAACCTATTTTACTTATTCTTCCAAAAAGATTAAGATCTTTATAACTACGTCCCAAGATGGGAACTCATAGTGTAAAAGATCGTGTTATCTTTAAGGTCATAAGTAGAAATAGATTATTCCAATCATTTCTTCACTGCTTAATCCTTACGGATCTTTAGTTGGATCTCAAACCTTAAAGGTCTTCTTAATCCTTTCAGAGTTCTCTCTCTTATATCCTAGATCTATTAAAGATTGTTGATGTATGAAACACCACAAGAAATGAATTAATGTGACACTAGAACACCTCTATGGTCACCATTAACTCATTGTCACTCCAAACTTTGAGAAATGATAGCCTAAAGTGAGAACTTTGCTTCTACAGAAATTCCTAGTCACCGAAATGACATACCTTCAGTATTTTGCTAATTTCTCCTAGCTCAAGTATTTTTTCTCCATGAAACTTTATAGGCTGAAACTAGAAGAGTAGAGCTTTCCAACAAGCTATCATATGCATCAAACGGATCTCTAGAACTCAAGTTATGGCTCTCACAAGATGACCCTGTATGACCTTCCAAAACTGGAAATTTTACCTGTTTTAGTAAGAGCGCCTGTTTAAAATTAGAATTCGATGCCTAGCATCGACTTGCAACGAGAATTCGATGCCGGGCATCGACTTGGAGTGTTTTTGGCCACTTTTCAGCAGGGATTCGATGTCGGGCATCGACTTCCCGCATAAAGTCTTGATCTTTTGGACACCAATACTATAGGTGATTTCATGCACACTTAGAATATGACTTATCAACTGGAATTCGATGCCAGGCATCGAGTTGCTCCAACAACATCATGTTTTTCAAACACTTCAGTACTGAATGAAAAATATAAAAGAAAATATGACTTATCAACAGAGATTCGATGCCAGGCATCGAGTTGCTTGGAAAACTTGATCTTTGTAACTCATCACACAGTAGGTAATCATGGAGATGATGGAGAGAGGCTCATACACAGAACTTTACTCAGTTCTTCTCATAACTATAAAAAACTCAGAAGTTTTACAGATGCTTTCTCACTCAGAGAATCCCGACTATACACAGTCGTATAAATGAACTCCTTCTTCTACTTCTTCTCTCTATTCTCTCTCTCCGCGTCAGTTGATACAAACTAACTTATATAGATTTTCTCATTCCCGTAACTTTTGAAAAACTTCTAGAACTAAAGTGAACTAACTTTACAAGTATAATACATTTGTGAATTTGTCCCTTCACATAGGCATGGGGTTTTCTTCCTAAGATTTGACCTTCAAATATATGTCCAGTTAGTGATTGTTTCTCCAATAGCTCCCCCTCAATCACTAATTGACATTCCCTGTTTCTTCATATCTTCTTCTTTTCTTTTACTCCTGCCATGCTTTTAAATCTGCTGGTCTTCACACCATCCAAGCTCTTTGTCATTATGTCTGCTAACTGATCTTTGAACACCAACTTACAAGCTTATCACCAATGTATATCATGTAACCATGAGTTGATCTCCTGTCATCTTGATTACCTGCCCAATCTGAATCACTATAAGCTCTCAACTTCAAATCTGATGTAAAAGGATAATATAATCCTTCCTTTATAGTTCCTTTGATATATCTGAGAACTCTTTGACCTGCAATCCAATGTGGGTCCTTTGGACAATGCATGAATTGTGACAAAACTCCCACTGCATAACTAAGATCAGGTCTTGTTAGTGTAGCATAAATCAAACTACCCACAAGAGATTGATACTTCCTCATATCTTTGTATTCTGCACCATCATATTTACTGAGCTTGTGATTAACTTCAAGTGGAGTTGAAGCTTCTCTGCAATTTTCCATATCAAACTTCTTCAACAAGTTCAGAAGATACCTTTCTTGTGACACATATATCCCATGATCTGTATAAGTAACTTCCATTCCAAGAAAGTATGATAACTTTCCTAGGTCACTGATCTTGAATTCTTTTTCAAGTAATCTCTTTACCTCCTTGATTCCTTCATCTGAAGTACCTGTGATTATAATGTCATCTACATAAATACAAATGTAGATTGTACCTTCCTCTGTTCTTCTGATAAGTAGACTTGGGTCTGCTTTTGAACTTTGATATCCAAGATCATTGAGATACTTCACCAGTCTATAGTTCCAAGCTCTTGGAGCTTGCTTCAATCCATACAATGCTCTTCTCAACCTGCAAACAAAATTTGGATACCTAGAATCTATAAACCCTTGAGGTTGTTCCATGTATACCTCATCTGATATGTATCCATTCAAGAATGCATTTTTTATATCCAATTGACTTAGAGTCCATCCTTTTGAAGCTGCAATAGCAATGATTGTCCTTATAGTTGACATCTTAGCTACGGGACTGAATGTCTCATCATAATCTATGCCATAGGTCTGGGCATAGCCTTTCACCACCAGTCTAGCTTTGTATCTGGCTATACTTCCATCTGCAAGCTTCTTCACTTTATAAACCCATTTATTTCCAATAACTTTCTTACCATTTGGTTTAGGAACAAGTTCCCATGTCTTGTTCTCCTCCAGTGCATTGAACTCTTCCTTCATTGCTTCTTCCCATTGCTTCTTACCTTTAGCTTCATCATAGTTCTGAGGTTCTTCATCATCTTTGACCATATATGCATAGTTCTTCTGAGTTATGTAAGAAGTATCATAAGAATACCTTTTTGGTTGTCTTCTAGTCCTGCTTGACCTTCTTGGTTCACATTCTTCATAAGTTTCTGGATACACCTCTTCATCAAATATAGGAGCTTCTTCATTCCTTCTTGTTAATCCACTTCTGGATGTACTTGCTTGCATATAGTCTTCATCTCTATTCACCTGCACAATTGATTTTCCTTTCTCACATCTTCTTACCTCTTCTTCAAATTCCTCAGCTGTATTACTTTGATCTGCATACCAACTTTTCTGTTCATCAAATGTAACATCTCTAGAAACAAGAAATTGTTTGGTTAGAGGATTCCACAATCTGTAACCCATCTGCTTTTCATCATAACCAATGAACACATATTTTTCTGCCTTTGGTTCAAGTTTATGCCTAAGCTGTGATGGCACATAAGCATATGCAATTGATCCAAACACTCTACAATGATCTAGTGTTGGTTTCTTACCCCACCAAGCTTCATATGGAGTCATACCATTGAGAGCTGCACATGGTAATCTATTCACAAGATATGTAGCTGTATTTACAGCTTCAGCCCAAAGATAATTTGGACAATTCTTCTCCTTCAACATAGCTCTAGCAAACTCAACCAAAGTCCTGTTCCTTCTTTCTGCTACACCATTTTGTTGTGGTGTATACCTGCAAGTTATTTCTCTCTTAATACCTGCATTCCAAAGATAATCATTGAACTCTTGGGAGAAATATTCTCCCCCTCCATCAGACCTCAGTCTTTTAAGCTTTTGACCTGTGACTCTCTCTGCATATGCATGAAAATGCTTGAAAGCTCCAAACACTTCTGATCTTTCCTTCAAAACATATAATGTTATCCATCTTGTAGCATCATCAATGAAAAGAACATAATACCTTGAGCCACTGATAGATCCTTCTTTTGTTGGTCCCCATACATCTGTATGAATAAGCTCTAGTAATCCATCATGTTTGAATCCTTTCTTTTGAAATGGTAACCTGTGTGCTTTACCCATTTGACATGCTTCACATTTATAAACCATATGTTGACTTTGCACATTTGATAATCCTAGTACAGACTGATTAGCAACCATAGCTTTAATTCCTCTTTCATTGAAATGACCTAATCTCTTATGCCAGAGATCAAGTTCTGTAATCACTGCTTCACCATGTGTGAGCAAAGCTTGACCAATGTTTCCTTGCACTCTTAAAGTAAAGAGTCTACCTTCTTTCTTACCAGAGACAATCTGATTATATCCATTCTCTGGATCTTCCACAAATACTCCTTCATTTGTAAACCTGACTTGAAAACCTTTTTCAACTATCTGTCCCACACTAATCAAGTTTTTAGGTATTGTAGGAACATACAAAACATTGGTTAGCAAATCTGCTCCACTCTTGCATTTCACTTTTCCAATTGAATGTACACTATGTCTTGTATTATCACCAGTTTGAACTGTGTGACTAGTAATGCCTTTTTCCAATTCTGACATCAATTCTATGTTTCCTGACAAATGATTAGAACATCCAGAGTCAATGTAAAATACCTTTAGATCTTCTTTATCTGATGTGTTGATTGAGTTCATCATCAATGATGTATGACTTTCATTCTGTGTGTCATTTGCATAATTGTAGTAGGTGGTGTTGTAGGATTGATTCTGTCCCCAACTTCTTCCTCCACCTCTACCGTAGCCTCCTCTTTGACTTTGTCTACCTCTCTGAAAATTACTTTGATATCTTCCACCTCGACCTCTGCTATTGTTGTTTTGATTCTGGTTTGATCCTTGTTGGTTGTGCCAACAGTCATGAGCCAAATGATTACTCAATCCACAGATCCAGCAAGCCTTCTTGTTATTATTTTGATTACCTCTTCCTCTTCCAAAACCTCTTGCTCTTCCTCTGCCAGTGCCTTTACCTCTTGCATAATAAACCTGAGAACTCGACTCCTCTTCATCCTTTGCTTTACCTTTATCTCCTTTCTTCTTATTCTTCATGTACATTGCAGAACTTTGACCTTTATCTCCATCTCCCTTCAAGTCTTGCTCATATGTGAGCATCAAACCAAGCAACTGGTTCAAATCTGGAACATAATGATTTAATGAAAGTTCTGTTGATAAGACAAAAGGTTTCCACCTTTCATCCCCTCTCAAACCTGCAAGTAGTTGAGCAATCAATCTGTGATCTTCAACATCTTCATCTATGGATCCAAGACTATCTGCAAGATCCTTCATCTTAGTGACATAATCACTAATGGTTTGACTTGGCTTCTTCTTGAATGTTGTAAACTCTGACCATAGACTTGCTTTCCGTGCTTTAGTAGTACTTTGGAAATGATACTCCAATGCATTCCATATATCTTCAGATGATTCCAATCCTCTGATGTGTGGTAGCAAATGATCAGAGATTGTATTGTAGATGTATGCTTTTGCACTTGCGTCCTTCTTCTGCCAATGCTTTAAAGCATCAAGTTCTTCTTTCTTTGGTCGGCTTTCATCTTCAAATACTGGCTTCTCTTCTTCACCTGTTACATATACCATGAGATCCTTACTCATAAGTAAGGCTTCCATTCTCATTACCCATGCAGGGTAATTATCTCTGTCCAGTTTGTCAATAGAGATATGATCTGCCATACTCCTTCCCTTCTGCTGCAACCTGTGAGCTTAAAGGATAAAGGGTAATACCTTTTGGAGTTCTTTGTGTATGAGAATACTTTTGAAGTAACCTTTTGATGCCTTGTGTCTTCAAATGCTTCACCTTTGAAACTTTAATGGAAAACTTTCCAAAACTTCTCGTACCTTTGCCGCCTTCTGATCTTCAAGACCTTTCTGCTCTGATACCACTTGTTGATGTATGAAACACCACAAGAAATGAATTAATGTGACACTAGAACACCTCTATGGTCACCATTAACTCATTTTCACTCCAAACTTTGAGAAATGATAGCCTAAAGTGAGAACTTTGCTTCTACAGAAATTCCTAGTCACCGAAATGACATACCTTCAGTATTTTGCTAATTTCTCCTAGCTCAAGTATTTTTTCTCCATGAAACTTTATAGGCTGAAACTAGAAGAGTATAGCTTTCCAACAAGCTATCATATGCATCAAACGGATCTCTAGAGCTCAAGTTATGGCTCTCACAAGATGACCCTGTATGACCTTCCAAAACTGGAAATTTTACCTGTTTTAGTAAGAGCGCCTGTTTAAAATTAGAATTCGATGCCTAGCATCGACTTGCAACGAGAATTCGATGCCGGGCATCGACTTGGAGTTTTTTTGGCCACTTTTCAGCAGGGATTCGATGCCGAGCATCGACTTCCCGCATAAAGTCTTGATCTTTTGGACACCAATACTATAGGTGATTTCATGCACACTTAGAATATGACTTATCAACTGGAATTCGATGCCAGGCATCGAGTTGCTCCAACAACATCATGTTTTTCAAACACTTCAGTACTTAATGAAAAATATAAAAGAAAATATGACTTATCAACAGAGATTCGATGCCAGGCATCGAGTTGCTTGGAAAACTTGATCTTTGTAACTCATCACACAGTAGGTAATCATGGAGATGATGGAGAGAGGCTCATACACAGAACTTTACTCAGTTCTTCTCATAACTATAAAAAACTCAGAAGTTTTACAGATGCTTTCTCACTCAGAGAATCCCGACTATACACAGTCGTATAAATGAACTCCTTCTTCTACTTCTTCTCTCTATTCTCTCTCTCCGCGTCAGTTGATACAAACTAACTTATATAGATTTTCTCATTCTCGTAACTTTTGGAAAACTTCTAGAACTAAAGTGAACTAACTTTACAAGTATAATACATTTGTGAATTTGTTCCTTCACATAGGCATGGGGTTTTCTTCCTAAGATTTGACCTTCAAATATATGTCCAGTTAGTGATTGTTTCTCCAACAAAGATGTCCTATGTTGACATCTTAATTAGATCTTTCTTATTCTTTAGTTAACTTGAATTATCAAGTATCCAAAGATGATCTTTCTGAGTTTTCTTTCAAGCTTGATTTAAGGTCATCTTTATGTTTTTTGAATTTCAAGTTATGCTTTTGGATGAAGCTTTTAAAGCTTCATCCTTTGGAGTTTACCTTCAAACTCAAAGAAGTTAATCCTCTCTTTATTTCTAACTCTCAATGAGAGATAGATCAGATCCTTTTGCATCTTGTTAGAATAATTATTCACCTTTTTGAGAGGATAATTGAAGAAGATGTCTATTCCTAGACATTATCTTCGTGACGTATTCCATTGGATCATGAGTCCCTTTTTCTTCTGGCCATCAAGAAAAAGTACTCAACGGGATTCAGTACCCACCATCCCATACCAGTGGGTTCCTCATCCAATCCACATAACTATGTCTCTATATCTTTTCACCTTCTCTTTCCTTTTAAATGCCCTTCATACTATGGTACCAAATTATAAGAGCATGGACTAAGGTGCTTAGATACACCACTACTAATCTTACTTAAATATTTGGTTAACCATTTATTGTGGTGTGACTTATCTTATCCAACTTACTTGGGTCTTTTGACTTTCTTCTCTTCTTTTATCAAAATAAGAGATAAGACTAGGTCTTTCTCAAATAGAT
Organism: Ceratopteris richardii; assembly: GCA_020310875.1. NCBI lineage: Eukaryota > Viridiplantae > Streptophyta > Polypodiopsida > Polypodiales > Pteridaceae > Ceratopteris > Ceratopteris richardii. The sequence goes on from CM035406.1 coordinate 112,006,556, forward strand.
CCCTTCATGTTCAAAGCTTTACCCATGGGTTTTACTTGGGGATCTAGCTATTATGCTTCATACAAGAATCCATATTCCTTAGGTCTATATTACTGGAATCCATAACATATGTTATGTTATCTCCATGAAGCATCAATATACTTTTAGGATTAAGCTTATAGCTCATACAACTTCTTTTTCTATCCCACTTAGGATTTATACAATCCTTATGGTTTATGAAAGTCTTCTCTTGCATTGGGGTTCTTTGAGAATTCCCAATCTTTTAGAACTTCATTTAGTTGGAAGATGTAATGAAAGATATAAGAAGTACTAGAATACAAGGAAGTACTTCAACTTTATCTATTTCTTGCTTATATTTTACCTTGCAATACCCTATTTGGTCTTTTCAAGGCATAAGATACAAGTTCTTGGGGACTTTCTCCCCTCCTTAAGAGTTTTCGTCCTCGAAAACTACCTGAGAGTAAATTGAAAATTGTGCTCTCTCAGAAGTATTTGAAAGAGTTTATTTTCAATCTTTTATTGTCCTTCTTGGTTAAAAGAACTTTTCAGAGCTTTTTTGCTTTTTCTTCTCCAAGCATACAAAACGAATGTCCCAAGGTTCAATTTTTTTGAATTACCTCTAATTTCGATGTCCCATACCACCAAATCAACTTCAATGGTAATGTAAGTCTAGATGTCCCATACCATCCGATTTACACTTCCACTTAAGTAAAGGTAACTTTAGCTTGAATTTTGGGATCAAACCTTCTTCTAATCAAGTGAGATCTATTACTTCTTGGACTTATAAGTGTTATTTCCACTACATCGCATATGTATTGCTTATGCTACAATGGACTTTCAACTTATCAAGTCTCAAATGCAACTTGATAAGACTAGTCTCAAAAAGTTGACTTTTCAATTATTCCTTGATTCAGATATACTCTACAAGATCCTTTTCATGTCACTTGATGATAGAGCTAGTTTATATCTCAACTAGATATCATCTCTTATGTCATAATGAGTAATCTGAGAAAGAATAATTGACTTGCCAACCAAATATCTATGTTGAAGTAGATGGTAATTCCATTTACTATAAAGTCCTTTATTTGTAGGACTTTAGAAAATGGTACTTAGGGTTTATTACAACCCTTGAGTTTTACCTTCTCTTCATGCCTTGCATTTGCTTGGAAGAATAATGTAAAGCTCCAAATACTTCTATAGTTCTTTCAAACAAAGAACTTTTCTTTGAACAAAGCACTAATACTTTCATCTTCCAAAACTAAGATCTCTATTATACCATATTTTCTCTTCTTTAGAGCTTTGAGAAGATAATGCTCTAAGTTACCGCGATTGTATCGTGGCTTTAAGAGAAAAATTTTTTGTATTACTACCTTAAGTCTATGGCCTTGTTGATCAGGCATGCCATGGGCTTTTATGGAATTTAAAATTCCATAAGAGGGATTTTAAGCTTAAGGTATTTTCAAGAAGTTAGGATTATTTGGCTTTAAATTACTAAGCCAAACATAAAGAAATTAAATGGTTTATAATGGCCAATTGGCCTCATCACCATTCTTCCTAGAAACTAATAAAATCAATTCTTACTTAAGCTTAGCTTCAAGAACTTAATCTCCCTCTCAATTCAAAATCCCATGTAATAGGTTCCATGTGCATAGTGCTTGCCAAACATTTACACCTTTATTGGAAAAGGTGTAGCATGCATAAGGTTCAGAAGTTGAGCCCCTCTTTAAAGCATGCAAAAGTTCCAAATTGGAGCTTTGTTCTTTCAAAAGATGGTGTAAAATTTCCATGCAACTTTGGATATGCAAGTTACAACAATGCATTTGATGCATTCTTCCTATTCATGACCGTTTTTATGCACCTCTGATCTTTCTTTTCAAAGCAACGAACTTGATGCATAGTGCAACTTACTTCCATGATTGATTGTCTATGTGACCACAGAAACTGGCCACCTGAATCTATGCATCCACTTCCAAGTCATGTCTATTATGACATGCACTCTATGTTCTTTAGTTTGCAAGAAAAAGAAAGGGGTGCAAATACTTACTTGGAAATTAAGTTTTGTCCATCCCTTGACTTTATTTTAGTGGTCTCAAGGTGATGAAGTAGGCTTGGGCCATTGCACTGCTTCCCTTCCATCTTGGCACTTCATACTTACTTGAGTGTTCTCATGTCGATGAAATAGGCTTCGATCAACCCATCTTGTTCATTGTTGAAATCTCTCTTGGGCACTTGATACTTACTTGTGTGCCCAAATGTGTGCATCTTAAAATCATGCATGGGATATCATAAAAACTTGAGAGGAAACTTTAATGAAAAACTTACTCAAACTTCATTGTTTCTTTTGATCCGGGTGAGGAGCTTTTCAAAACTTATGATTGCCCCATAGTGCATTTTAATTTCATGCAATCATCTTATGCATGAACATGCTTCTTTTTTCTTTGAAAAAAGAAAATTTCAAACAAAACCACACTTTTTTATAAATGCATATACAAGCATATTGCAAGTGAAACTTATGCACATGATTATTGAATTCATATGCCCTTAAGCAAATCGTGAACCGCATGCTATGGAAGAGCATAATTGAAGGAGTACTCAGATTTTTATTGCAACCTCGTTCTTTCTTTTCTTCTTTGTAAGGAATCTTGCTCCATACCTTCAATTGAAAGGATATTCTCCTTTCACGGGTTCTACAAGTCTCCTAAAAAACTTTAAAAAGAAAATGCTTGGCATGCTAAACCGCTCTTCATCCAAAAGAGATTTTTTTACATAATTCATAAACGGTCAATTCTATCATGCATGATGTTTGTCTTAATGCATTAGAGATTTGTGTACAAAATTCTCAACTTTGTACATCCTCAAGCAAGTCATTAATGATAAAAATTGAGAAAGAGCTTAAAAAGAAAAGAAAAATACTTAGCTTTCATTTTGTCTTGCTCATTCTTTGATCCTTGTGAGGGGCCTTTGATCCATAACAAAGCTTATGGAATGAATCTTTTAGCTCCTTTGTTGATAGTACTTCAATGAAGAAAATACATCCATGATCGTGCATGGGTGGCTAATGCTCTAAGTGTGTATGCTATTAGCTATTAACATGAAAGAGAGCTCACAAAAGATTTGCGTCTTTATCCTCACTACATCCTCTCAAAGAAGAAAGACGGGTTAGCGGTCGATTCCTTTCATGGAAACTCTACCCAACTTGATAAGTTAAAACTTGGATAATACTACTAGTAAATTCATGGGTGCATGTGGTTAGCTCAATCTCTTTTCTTATGAGCGTTCGTAAGTTCAAATTGAATGTTTCAACAAACTATGCTTCTCATTTTATAGTCACATTGCATGCGCGAAAGAAAACTGTTACTCATCTTGTTTGTAGAATGTGCAACAAATCCCATATATGAGATTTTTCCTCCTCTACAATCTCTATATAAAGAAAAATGAAGCGCCTTCATATTAATAACGTGCGAGAGAGAAGATCACCTTTTCCTCTGAGGACGTGAAACCTTGTGGGCATGCGTGGGCAACTAGTACTCACCGCGTCCGCGTGTAATATGCATTGATGGAGACATACCTGCTTCGTTACTTGGACATGCATGGCCATACGCCTTTGCGATATGAGCAAAACTTTTTTTTTTTTCGAAGAAACAGGAAAATATAAATTGATAGAGGAAAGTTACATCAGTGCAGAGGGCAGGAACACCTCAGAAAAACACTGTTACAATGAGTACATGGCAAATCTGTGCCCATAATACATTTGAGCTAACAGAATCTTCCAATAGGAATACTTGTTTTCATACAACAGAGAGCTGATACTCTTAGGTGACTGAGATGGCTTAGAAATGTTTTTATGCAGTGAATAGCCACTTTCTTAAGGGTCTTGGGGAGGGAAATGAGGAAGTTCCTCCTCACATGACCAAAAACCCTATTATTTCTGCTAAGCCAGATGGACCACAGGATGTGACCTCTCCACTTGTTCCATAGTAAAATGTCCATATTTCTGCAGCACCCGAGAACAACCTCCAGCTTTTGAAGTTTGGGGGCTTGGATATGCTGCAAGTATTTTTCAACAGGGAACCAGAAGGGCTTAGCATGGATGCATTAAAAGAAGAGGTGACAAACATCCTCCACTCTGCCACAAAATGTCCATTTGCCTCCATCAGTAAACATTTTCCTGACTCTGGGGCCCACCCAAAGACCTTGATGAATAATAAGCCATTGGAGAAAGGAATGCTTGCTATAGTCAAGTTTTGCCCACAGAGATTTAAATATGAAGGACTTTTAATATGACCCAAACTTTTAATCCTCTGAAGGGGAAAGAAACCTTCCTCGTAGGCTGCACCAGAGAAAGCTTTCTCGTAAGCTGGACCCACTACTCCTGGCATCTTCTCGGCGCCCGCGAGGCTACAGATTTCGAATTGGAAAATTCCATTGAAAAATATGAACTAAATATGGAAAATGACCCAGCCCTAATACCACTGTTGTGGAAGGACTCCATAGCCTTCACACAACTGAACTGAAGACTAACTAGCAAGGCCACACACTAGGAAGAGAGATGTGTTTCCACCCAACCAACCCCTCCAATATATAGCTCCAAGACCAAGGGGGTAAGTCCTTCTCAAGAGGACATGTGTACCTTCCATCACATGGGTCCCTAAGGTGTTCACATGGTTTCCAAGCTTAGGAAATCACATGAAATCACATGGCTTCTAAAAGAAGACTCTCCAAGCTCTCACGTACAAACCAAGTGGCTAAGAGAAGCTTCCAATCAAGCCTAAGGTACTCAACCTTAGAGATTTAGCCCTAAGGTTCAAGACCCATCTAAAAGGGGTAAATAAACCATAAATCCAAAGGGTTTCACACCTAGAAACCCAAGGGTTCTACCCCTTAGACCCATGTAATTATACAATAGGCACCCAAACATATTACCTCGCAACACAATTTCTTCACTTCACTTGAGCCTACCCCTACAGGGAATATTGTCACATGTGCCAAAAACTACTCTTATCCTATCATGGGAGTTGGTAAGATCATTTTGACTACTGCGGATGGTAGTTCTTTTAAATTTTTGGATGCTTTTATTTGTGCAAGGGATCAAGAAGAATCTGTTATCACTTTCATCTTTAGCCAAGATTGTCTTAGTTGTGAAATTTGTTTATGACAGATGTACAGTTCATGATCTATCAAATGGCTACATCATTATTGCTTCTAGCCTTTTATGTCATGGGCTATATAAGATCATAGACTATGAAAGATCTGTGAATGATTTAGCATGTGTGGTACATGATTCTTAGGCTATGTCAGATGCAAAGCTTTGGCATGCATGCTTTGGTCATCTGAATTTTGATAGTTTGCTATGCTTGTAGAAATATGAAATGATGTCCTCTTTGCCCAAACTTGAGGCACCCAATAAACATGTCTATGAAGGCTGTATTTTGGGGAAAATGTAGTGTTCCTCCTTTCCAAAAGATGGTTTAGTTCGAGCTACTAAGAAATTGTAGCTTGTTCATAGCAATGTCTATGGTCCTATGCAGACACTCTCTTTTGGAAACTATCTTTACTTCGTGACTTTCATTGATGATTTTTCGAGGCATGCATGGATATATCCATTGAAAGCAAAGTCCGAAGTGTTTATGTGCTTCAAACAGTTTTTGGTTTTGGCTGAAAATTTGTCAACATATAAAATGGGCACCCTTTGTTCTGATCGAGGGGGGGGGATATATGTCTTCTAACTTTAATGCATTTCTAGCTCAACGTGGGATGAAACATTAGTGTATAGTGTTGTATACACCTCAACAGAATGGAGTTAGAACAGGTACTCATGGAGATGATGAGGTGTATGGTCAAGAGTCAGGCTTTACCACATGGTTTCTGGCTTGAGGTTGTCATGTGTGCAACATATGTACTTAACAGGTGTCCCACTAAAGCCCTACAATCTATCACTCCATATGAGTCTTGGCATGGTCGCAAGCCATCTGTTGCTCATCTATTAAACACTTCTGGTTAGCCGTGATGTTGTTTTATGGAAGATGCTATTTAGCCTTTACTTTCATGTACGAAGGGATATCTATTAGATCCAAAGAAATGTATGATACTTTGCTGCCTCTTTTTACAGGTGGATAGTCTAATGCTTGTCCTAATGAGGCAAATTCTCAGCCTTTACAGGTTTCATGTGATGATGCAGATCATTCCATTTCTTATGCAAATTTGCATGATGCACTTCTTAATGAGAGAGCTGATATTGAGGAGGCAAAAACTATGCCAAAACGGTTGGTGCACACTTTGCCTGGTAGCAAATTAGATGCATCTCTGTCAAATCGTACTTGTTCATGCTCTCATAGTGCCTCTTTTGCATCATCCGATTGCTATGCTATGGCTGCCTCTAGTCTCTATGATGAGAATGAGCCTGTTTCGTTTTATGTAATAGCTTTGGATCGTTGCTTATCTCCATTCACTTAGACTTGGTCATATGTTATTTGTGATAGGTTGGACCATCTTGCAAGATCCATTCTTGAGTGGGAGGTACATCACCATTTTATTTGCATGTATTGCCATTAATTTTCGGCATCTATATTTACCATTATCTTTTCAATGATATGTGGTGACAGGTTGCTCATTGTATTTTTGCTACTAGTTATCTTGTTTTGATTGATTAGTATGGGATACTCTATCATTTATTTCTAGGATTCTTTCACATCTACTTGGTCAGTTTGGAGACTTGGTGAGTAGGCTTATGCTCATGGTTTTATGTGCATGCTAGATGTATGGTTATGCGATAGGTGGTTCACATGGTTTCTTCTCTAGTGAGAAATTTGTGATATGCATTATGCATATGGATATGTAGATATGATCTTATTGAGGACAGTGTATTGTTTCTAGTCTCTTGTTACATTGCTAGTCTCTTCGATCGCCAGCATGGTGTCTTCTCGCTCAGATTGCACTCACTTTTCAAGATGGAAAGATTAGATGTGGCATGCACTGGTTCGTGTAGGGTTACACATGTATGTGCACAAAGATGAAAAAAGGACTCGTGACATGCCCGATCCCTTATGGATAGATATGGATGCATTTGCTAGCTCCACTATCAGATTATAGGTTGTGGATTCTATATATGATTTTGTTATGTATGAAGAGACAAGTAGTGCATTATGGTAGAGACTACATGATATGTATCTGATTCCATCGACTCATGTGAAACATAGATCACATCAAGGACTTCGAGGTTGGCACTATGGCCATGAGGGCCATACTTAACGATGTTGCTTCAAGCATATGTGATGACAATGTTAGAGCTATGCAGGTGATGTAGGTCAAGTAGTGGTTTCACAAGTGTCTATGGGAGTTGATTATGCTAGTGATGGTGATATCACTTTCTCCTATAGTTCATCTCAGGATTCCTCTTATTCATTCGATGGAACACACAGGGCTCGATTGCTTGATGCATTAGCCACTTTTCATGTTGCTCCACATCACGAGTGGTTTTGTCGATTCTCACATGAGAATCGTGGATGTGTGCACATGCCTGATGGTATGACATATGATATTGAGGGTGCAAGAGATGTATGCATTATGCTACCTAGTGGAGCATCACTTATACTCAGACATGTATGTTATGTGCCTTCATTCCCTATGAGCTTGATTTTAGTTAGTTAGTTACAAGAGAGCAGATGTTATGCATTCCTTGGTGAGCATCATTTTTAGTTGCAATAGGGATAGCTTATGCTTGTCAGAGGTGCTAGGATTGGGCACATATATCCACTGCAGGTACTCTATATGAGAGACAGTCTTGTCTCAGTGGGAGTTCAGCCTTATGTGTGATATGAGACTCATCATGTCTCATTTTGTCTACCTACACATAGGTCTATTGGCATTAATGATGCACATGTGTGCCAAGATTTAGATGCTCAGATGGATGCACATGTAGAGCATACTTTGGATGCTCATGATGCTTATGTAGAGCATGATTGTTTTGATCATATGGATGCTCTTGTGGAGCACACTTTGTATGATCACTTGGATGCTTTAGAGCATGATGTGGATGCTCACATGGAGCATTGTGATGATACTCAGTTAGAGGTTGATCATCAGTTTGACCTTGGTGTTGATGTTGTGTAGTTAGCTCATGTGGAGCATGATGATACACTTGGTGTGGTAGAGCAGGATAGCCATTATGATACATAATGTATGGGAGAGCATATTAGTTGTCAAGATGCACAACTAGATACATCCTTGGTTGATAGGATGGCGGATTTGGATGTTGAAGAGTCAATAGTTATGTTGTCATTCTTGGATTTGCTCATGCGAGATGTTGAAATAGATATGTCAGGACATGTTGGTCTTGATGATGATGGTTCCTTACCCTCACTAAGTAACTAAAGAGTGAAATTTCCCACTCTTTGGGATCCTACCATGCATGCATTTCTAGTCTCCGTTAAATTTTATGAGAGTTTGAATGAAGATATAATGATTTTCATTCATGCGGAAATGAATAAAATCATTTTCCATAAATAAAAGAAAATAATTGCATATGAAAAAATATCCCTAAACTTAATAAGTTTGTATGTTACTCTAATATATTATTTAGCATATCATAAAAAGCATTAAAATGATGCAATAAAGTGAATATGCATGTTGTTACTTTACTTTAAATGAAGATGAAAAAATATATTTATGAATGCTTCGAACAACATGAATTCAAACATTCCAATTTTCACCTTCATAACCATGCATATGCACCAAACCATGCATCATGCAACTTAATCAAATGAGAGAAAATGTGAAGGAAACTTCCATGAAAGAGTGCAATGCTCCAAAAGCTCATCCAAGTCACTCGAGAAGCCATCTCTCGATCCTTCCATGTGCCCATGGTCTTGGATGTCTTGACATGCATCTACAACCACAACTTCATCTGTCCTATCTTCTCTAAATAATAATATAATGTTTTCTATGAACACTGGGGCATCATAAAAGTATTATACAAGAATATAATGTTTTCTATGAACATTGGGGCATCATACATATACAAGAATCCTTAAGACATCTATATATTCCAAATATAAGAAATTACATAAAAAAGTAGGATATTCCTACTTCTATGAACTATACATGGTCATTTCAAAAGTCTAAGTACTTAAATGCTCATTGGTTCATTCCTTGCCAGGCCTAAAAATATAATTCAACATATGTGGCTTGCATCAGCATATTGTCAAAGCTTTTTCATGTTTTCCAAAATATTATTAACAACTTGAAAACACCTCATAAAAATGCCTTCCAGTATATCAATTAATAGGCAGTGGAATAATATCAATCAAATGCAAAATGATGAAGTTATGCATCATGAAAGCATAGCTAGCAATGCTGGTAGAATCTTCAGAGTGTTGCAAAAAATTCAATTCTTCATAAAAGACGAATATTTTTGGATAAATTTAGAGTAATCATTTTGCTCTTCGAAATGAGTTATGATACATCCAAAAGGAACATCTGATGAGGAAGATATGGATAAAAAATTGTCAAAATTTATATATTTACCATCTCTGAGGTGGGCTAAGCAAAAATGGTGGAAGGGAGCATTTTGAAGAGTAAATTCTCCTACCTACCTTACCATTTTTAGGATTTCTTGACTCTACAAGAGATTCCTATCCAAAAAAATCCTTACCTAGTGCATGTCTTTTTTCCCTCTCCCAAAATAGCCACTTATCACTATTTTCACCTAAAATTTATGGAAATTTAAGCGAATAGTGGTTTTTTTGGGGGAGGTCATAATCCCTATTTGTTCTTGCTGGATGTATTACCAACACACAATGCTGAATGTATTACCACTAGAATGTACACAGATAAGTAGTCCATTAGGGCAATAGGCGTATATACAAGCCGGGGGAAAAAACCTCCTAAAGATGGAAAAAAGTGCCCCGACAGTCCTAGTGTGTTCACACATATCACTACCTAAATATATCAACAAATCCCCCCTGGGAGCGATGTGGTGAACAAGGAGCTGGCACTCATGTATAAGGAAGTGTGAAGCTATGTAGAAATCACTCCACAAAAGGAAGTAAGCCCAAAGCTTTGCATAGGAGTGGCAATAGGTTTGCAGTCTTCAAGGCCAAAACGCTTCAATAATGTGCCAATATATTTCATTTGACACAAAGCCATTCCACCATCAACGTGCATAAACTGAATGCCCAAAGAATGATGCAAATGCCCCAAATCAAACATCTCAAATGAAGCATGTAAGTAAGCCTTAAAATCAGCAATATGCATGTCATGAGGACCAATGAGCAGCATGTCATCAACATACACCACAATGATCAGAAGCACATCATTAGCACGCTTAACATATAAGGTGCTTTCAGTTGGACTGTTCTCAAAACCATGTGCAATCAGATAGGCATGTATCTTTTCATACCAAGCATGTGGTGCTTGCTTTAAACCATATAATGCCTTCTTTAACCTACATTTTTATCAGAGAGCTTCCTTCATTGTATCATTGAGGTATTGTTTTAATTTTTATTTATTGTTTATTTTATTGTTTTGTTAATTGTATCATGCATATTGTATGATTCGCATATGCGCCTCTTACATATGATTGATTTTATTTATATAATTTGCTTTGTGTCTTTTAATCATCAATTGTATACATGTTCGACTCGCGCAAGCATTTCTTACTTGTATACATCGATGAAAAACATTAAAAAATAAACCACTACTGTGATTGTCTGACTCGCTACATCGATTCTTACTCTCACAGTAGTATAGGACATAGCAATAAATCTATTGAGATTGTTTGAATTGCCACCTCGATTCCTACTTTCTCAATACTATAGGGAGTGTGTAGGGACTATTGTGATTGTCTGATTCTTTGACTCTTACTCTCACAATAGTCACTTAGATTTCGATGAGAACACTTAGTGTAGGTCACAAGGTGTATAGAAACTATTGTGATTGTTTGATTCTTTAACTCTTATTATCACAATAGTCACTTAGATTTCGATAAGAATACTTATTGTAGGTCACAAGGTGTATAGAAACTATTGTGATTGTTTAATTGATTAACTCTTACTATCACAATAGTTATATACAGTTATGTGACAAAACTCAAACATAGTATAACAAATGTAGTGAAATATTATAAATGTTTGATTCTTTGACTATTACATTCTTAATAGTTACATAGATTCACTTCAAGATTATAATTACACTTTCTATTTAATTATAAATCTACTTATTTAACTATGCATATGTCTATCATTTGTGTACACATACTATTGATTTATTTATCTATACACTTACTGATAGTCTATTTTTTATTTTTGCACAGATGGAAGGTAAAATAAACAAGTAGAAGCAAAAATTTCTAGAAGAATTTGTGTGCTCTTACATGTATCGAATGAGAGAAAATGAAATCACTATAGCCATGGACACATTTGGTTACAAAGATTTTAATTGCACAATTATCCAGAATAACATTTATTAATATTGAACATAATTTTGGCAGTGTGTCTGGTGGAGCACATGTCTTACATGAGCAAATGTCAAAAGAGCTTACATGTATCTCTAGAAAAATCATCAAAGTAGCAGAGTCATTGGTGGTGGATATCACCAATATGCTCGGATTCATCGATAAAATTAAATTTATCGATTTACATTATCAGACTATGAAGAGAGGAAAGCGATTAAAACCGGATACGATTGAACACCTTGTGAGAGCACAAGTAGATCCAAATACAAGAAGATGCATATGTGAATATGGGATATCAAACATCGAACAATCTTTGTTTGCTCCCATATTCCTATATTCTTTTTGAAGATGCAGCTCTCTTGGGGGAAGGACAATATTGAATGATCCATAAAATCAAGATATCTCACCCGAGATTCAACAATGAAGTATTTGTGGGCAAGCTATTCAAATAACATGGTGCTGACATACAAACACGAGAAAATGAAGCCATCAATGAAGCCACAGTGTTATCTATTACGCACAGTGGAATTATTAGTCCACTTGGTTTAGCTATACACCATAGCAAAAGTCAGTGCCTCATTTTCAAATTTTGGAATGGTGGTACATTGGACATGTGGCTAGAAAGAATGAAGAAGGAATACCTAAACGTACCACAAAGCAGGGGTGTGAAGGACACAAAAGGAGACATAACAACCGTGAAAACAAACATTTGGAAGGTGATCAGTGGCCTATTACAAACAATATCATTTTTACACACTTGTAATATATCCTATAACGATCTCCATCCAGACAACATCTTGTTGCATTTTGAAGATCAACATGCTTACATCGGATTATGTGATTTTGGTAGAGAGACATATTTACCAACCAAAAAAAAAAATTGAAGCTACCTAATTTAAAAATATCTACTAGAAATGAGTGGATTCGAAAGTACTAGTGGATTGCACCCGAATGCATATCCATTAGTCCTCCACCTTTTAATAAGAGTCAGGAGATATTTACAGTTTCGATACTCCTATTACAACTCTTGAAATATATAGATTTCAATAGTTATCCCATTGATAAGAATGAGATTTACAAGTTCAAATATGTTTTAGAATTAGCTTCTAACAAAGATGTATCAAAAAGAGTAGACGCACATGAACTGCTTAGAGTATTCTTGCATCTAACTCGATATGGTTTAAAGATCTCCATGATAGATGGATTAAGACCATATTGAAAATGATATGTATTCATTTGAACTATCTGGATTAAATGATATAGATTCATTTGCATTAAGTGGAGTAAATGTTGTGGTATCATTGAGTTAAGTGGATGAAATGAAGTGTAATCATTTGTAATATGTGAATTAAATGATGTGGATTTATTTGAATTTTGTGGAGTAAATGAAGTGCTATCATTTGAGTTATGTGGATTAATGTTGTGGATTCATTTAACATATGTGAATCAAATCTTGTGGATTAAATGAAGTGTTTACATTCGAGTTAAGTGGATGAAATGAAGTGTAATCATTTATACTAAGTGGAGTAAATGTTGTGGTATCATTTGAGTTAAGTGGATGAAATAAAGTGTAATTTACAATATATGGATTAAATAATATGGATTTATTTGAATTATGTGGAGTGAATGAAGTGTTATCATTTGAGTTATGTGGTTGTGGATTCATTTAACATATGTGAATTAAATATTGTGGATTCATTTGAATTATGTGGAGTAAATTAAGTGTTTACATTTGAGTTAAGTGGATGAAATGAAGTGGATTCATTTGAGTCATATAGATTAAATGTTATGAATTCTCTTGAGATAAAATTAGTGTTTTTATTTTGTAGATTTGAAAGCAAAACATGGCAAGAATGCTAGATGTGAATGAGGATCTTGATCACATTGAATCTCAAAGGATTTTATCTGAGCAGAATGCTCAATTTACACAATCAGGATTAGCATTTTTATTCCATCAAGATTTAGCGCCAGAGGGACTCCACTGCTTCACCTCCATACTCTTTCCACCAAATAGGACGTGGATGCTTTTGAATCGCTTCAATGTGCCATAGATCTCCAAAAGATACTTCTCGATTTGCATACTCTATTCTTTGTTGGAAAGCATCTCGACCATCTGTACCTGGAAGTAATAACTGACATGTGGTTTTGAAGTTTGCCATGACTTCTTTGTTTGACGCTTGACCATTGAGTTGAAATGTTGGATCCAAAACGAATGTTGTTCCATGCAAATGAGTATGCATTTACGTCCATCTCTTCTCTACTAATGATACAATCTGTGTTTTCTCTCATAATGAAAATTGATTAAAGTCTTTTACTTTTTGAATAGCTTCTGACATAATCCAATAAACTTTTCCAATCACAAATTTATCAGTATCAACCATTTGTAAAAGTTCCACAAAAGGTTTAGTGATACCAACAATTTTTTTAAGCTTATGCCAAAAATTTTGTGACTGTATTAGACGCGTACATTTGGATGCTGCAACTCGATAAGAAGGATACTTCTCTAACCATACCTCCCATCTTTGATGAGCAATCATTTGTACAAGAGCTGGCTTAACTTCTAATAATCCACTGAGCACAATGTGAGCAGTTGCAATCTATCAGAAAAAGTCCTTTGTGGCAATAATTATCCTCTATGTAGATGACTTGATCTTAAGAGGTTCAAATGAATAATGCATCCAATTCATCATCACACAACTTCACCTCGAGTATTCCATGACAAATATTGGTCTATTTCATTACTTCTTAGGCATGGAACTTTGGCAAACAAAAGAAGGAATATTCCTATCACAGAAGAAGTACTTCTATGATCTTTCCATATATAACATGGACCAATGTTGCTCAATATCTATGCCAATAGATCCAAAAATCAAGCTTACACTAGAGAATTTATCATCACTTGTGGATGTGAATACTTATCGACATCTTGTTGGCTCATTACTCTACCTAGCTAGCACTCAGCCAGATATTGCCTATTAAATTGGGATACTCAATTAGTTTGCACATCAGCCTCATCAGACACATTGGGATGGTGCTCAGAGATTACTTCAATGTAGGATATTGACATTTAGATTGGGCTAGTGATCCTGATTCTTGATGATCTACTTTTGGATACATATTCTTGCTTCGCTCAGGACCCATCTCTTGGGCAAGTAAGAAGCACCCAATAGTTTCTCTGTCATCCATCAACATCGAGTACCGAGCATCCATCTTTGCAGCATGTAAGGCCATCCGGCTTTGATGTTTATTATCTAACATTGGTGTTTTGTAGGTTACTCCAACATGCATCTGCGTGGATAGTCAGTCAGATTTTGCCATTGCCAAGAATCTAGTGTTCCATGCTCAAAAAAAGCACATCAAGATCTAGTACCATTTCATTCGTGAAAAGCTCATATCTCAAGAGATTACTCTGGAGTAGTGTACCTCTCAAGAGAACCTAGCAAACATGTTCACGAAGGCTCTACCTCGAGTTCTGCTCGAGCGCTTGGTAGAAATTTGCAACATTCAGCCACTCCAAAATGGAGTTGTAGAGGGGGTGTTGATGACATGATTGCTTCTACATCATTTCCATTTGTATTTGCATGAGTGCATTTTCATTTTGTATCTAGGAGGCACTCCATTTCCATTTTATATATTGTATCTCTTTTGTATTTGGGTACCTTGCCATTTGCTTTTATCAATGTATTCATTTTCCTTCAAGGGGAATTATCCCACATTTGATGTACTTTGGAGAGCTCCCTCTATTATCAATTATGCAATATGTTGAATTTTGGAATTTTGAAGTTTAATTTCTTAGGTTATTAATGTGTTTTGGTGTTTTGGTAGCAATTGAAGGTTTGTGAAGGCATGAATGGGACATTTCGGATATGTTTGGATACAAATAATAGGACTCAAATTTTATATATAGTTTGTAAATAAAGACCCATATAAAGGGTTCTTTCTAGAAAAAGTAGTAAAAATAGTGGTTGGTAAAAGGATCATTGT
The DNA here is from genome assembly GCA_020310875.1 of Ceratopteris richardii. NCBI lineage: Eukaryota > Viridiplantae > Streptophyta > Polypodiopsida > Polypodiales > Pteridaceae > Ceratopteris > Ceratopteris richardii. The sequence goes on from CM035406.1 coordinate 112,021,989, forward strand.
AGATCATGATTTATGTAAATAAAAGCAAAGGCTCTTCATAAAAGACAGCACAACTTTTTACCTTCATGCTTAATTTTTGAGTTCTGCCTCATTATAATCTCTATTTTTGACATAATAAAAAATCCTATAAATGCATGCACTCTATAGACCTCTTGAACAGAGTGCATGGGGCAGACTGCACCCAATCTTGTGTACTGTTTTGTCTATTTGCATATTTGTTTTATATGTGTTTTCAAGGTTTGTATCCTTTGTGTGAGCATTTATTTAAGACCCTTGCAATAGTGGTATTAGAGCTTGCATGCGTCATGATAGAGGGGTCCAGTGTTGTTTGTTGTTCGTCAAATGTTGTTTGTTTTTGGCATCCGATCTCTCCTTATGATTCCTATTCTAATCTTTATCTCTGTCTCTGTTTCAATTTTTGTTTTTGTTTCTAGTTCTAGATTCAGTTTTTGGTTTTTGTTTTAATTCCAATTCTTGAACCTAAACCTATGTTTACTCTTACATTTACACTTACATTTACTCCTGTATCAAAGTTTGCACATATCACTACAGAGGCATCCGACACTATTTGTTTTTTGTTCGATGCCATGTGTTTTTGGCATCTGATCTTTGTTTCTTATTTCGTGAAGGGCTTTAGCTAAACAAGAGGAGCTGAGAGGAGATTGAGGGAGAGAGAGGAGAGGAGAGATGCACACACATGAATGGGAGCCTTAAACCCACATAACGATCTCTCTGAGGTAATACTCTATAAGTGATATATGTATATGAATATAGGGGTAAGATCACATGACCCTTACATCCTTAGAAATCTCCCATTTAAGGGTCAATGTGACCATAAGTGGAAACACATACAAAGAATGATATAGGACTATACAATAATATATAGGAAGACTCTGGATCTCAACCCATATTGATCAACCTACACCAACTGCCTCAAACAAGGTGTATCCATGCACCTCAAATTGCTCTAGACTCACATCAATAAGAGTCAAATTGACATTTGACTAACACAAGAACTGATGAAGTTCTTTCAACTCTCCCACTCGCTCTATGCCTATGTCAATCATCGAATGACTGAAAACTCCAAGTGCAAAACCCTCAATAGCAACTACAATGCTTGGTCTCGAGCATAATAACTTGTACATCAGACTCCCAAATGCTAACGAAACCTGTGCTATCCTATCTAACCTAAGCATGTCAGCCATGCATCCTATCTGACCTAAGCATGTCGATTAACAAGCCCCACCTCCACATAAATATTATTCCACTCAAACATATTGAAAAGAATGTAGAAAAAGCCATGTGTCATCACTCTCGGTATATAAATCTAGTAAAGCTCACTAAATTATCCCGGACATATATCGGCATGACTACTATACATGTTAGATAAATGAAAAAGTGATACATGTCATGGTCGATCATCACATGCTAAGCTTGATATCTCAACACTCAAGCTCAAGATCAATGTCATGTCCTGTAATCCAAGCATCTTCTAAAACTTCTTCAGCTTCTCTGCTCCAAGTGCTTTAGTGAAAGTATCAACAACCTGCTCATCTGTTCTCACATAAACAATATCAATATCACCTGCTAATACCTTTTCCCTGATGACTTTATTCTAGCATGAAAAAAAGGATTTCGTGCTAACTCTATGCTACTCAGATTATAGAGGCTTTTGCACTTCCAAACCTAAATATGCAAGTAGTATCTCTAGCCATGATGCTTCACATGCTCCCATTGCAACACCTCTGTAATCAACCTCTATATATACTCAAGAAAAAGCAGTAATGGGTTGCTTCTTATGGCTCCATGTAATAGTTGCACCTCCAAGTGAGAATAGAAATCCAGTTAGATCTTCTATCTAGAATACCACCAACCTAATCTTCATTGGCGTATCCATGAACCTACAATTTTTGAACAACTTCATAAAACAATGCATAATCCAAAGTAGCACTCACATATCACAGAGTGCATCTTAAAGCATCTAAATGTGGTTTCGTGGGAACCCGCATAAATTGACTTTCAAGCCCAATAGCGTATCTTAGATCAAGCCTTGTAATTGTGAGATATATCAAAATTTTGACAATTTTCATGTACATAGTAGCATTTTCTAATGTTTATCCAACATCAGATTATGATCTAATGGCATAAATCAGCTTATAATCAGCCACGACATACTTTTGAAGCATACTCAAGGCATATTACCTTTGCGACATCCATATACTTATTCTTGTTGTTGGAGGTTGAGGTCTATGGAAGCATGCAAACAGCACAAGGAAGAAGAAGAAGCTTGGATCACAACACACAATATTGAATGTATTACCAAGTGAATGTACAAAGATAAGTAACCCATTAGGGTTACATGCATATATACAAGCTAAGGGAAAACAACCTACTAAAGAGGGAAAAAAGTGCCTCGATGCTCCTAAGTGTGTTCATACACATCACTACTGAAATGTATCAAAAAGGGAGTGATGTTGTGAACAATGAGCTGGCACTCATGTATAGGGAAGTGCCAATCTATGTGGAATCAATCCACAAAAGGAAGTAGGGCCAAAGCTTTGTGAAAAGCTTCAACTTCTCCCTAGGTAGAGCCTTTGTGAAAAGATCTGCAAGATTCTCATGTGTGGGCACATATGCCAAACTCATATCTGTGGCAGAGAACCTCTCCTTGACATAAGGATAGTGCACCTCAATGTTCTTAGTGCGAGCATGGAGCATAGGGTTCCTCACAACTGCCAATGTGCTCTGACTGTCAATGAAGATTGTGGTGGCAGAAGACTGACCAACACCCAAATCATCCAAAAGGCATCTGAGCCACACACACTCAACAATCACTATGAAAAGCTGCCCTATACTCAGCCTCACAACTGGAAGTGGCCACGATAGTGTGCTTCTTGCTCAACCAAGATGTGCATGAGCTACCAAGCATGAAGCAAAAACCACTGATGCACACATGAGTGTCATAGCAACCAGCCCAACCAGAGGAAAAAAAATCATGTGATCCCCCCTTGGGATAAAACAATCCAAGTAGCCGAGTACCACTCAAGTAGCGAAAGATGCACTTAACCTCCTACCAATGCTTGACACTATGCATAAACCTGATTATATGAGATACAACAAATTGAATATCACGATGGTCAATGCATAAGTAAATCAAGCATCCAACATCTTGCTGATAGAGAACAACATCAAATGCATCTCCAACATCATGAAGACTGAACCGTAAACCTGTTTCCATAGGAGTGGCAATAGGTTTGTGGTCTTCAAGGCCAAAATGCTACAATAATGTGTCAATATATTTTGTTTGACACAAAGCTATTCTGCCATCAACCTAGATAAATTGAATGCCCAAATAATGATCCAAATGCCCCAAATCTAACATCTCAAAAGAGGCATGCAAATCAGCCTTAAAATCAGCATATGTTTCTCATTTGGACCAGTAAGCATGTCATCAACATAGACAACAATGACCAGAAGCACATCATTTGCACGCTTAACATATAAGGTGCTCTCAAAACCATGTGCAATCAAGTAGGCATGTATCTTTTCATCCCAAGCACATAGTGCTTGCTTTAAACCATATAATGCCTTTTTCAACCTGCACACTTTGTTTTCATGCCCTTTCTACACAAAACCATGGGGTTGAAATACATACACTTCTTCATGTAAATCACCATTCAGAAATACAATTTTAATGTCTAATTGATGTACATTCCAACCATGATGGGCTCCAAGTGCAGAGATGTTATGAGCAGTGGTCATTTGACAAGTGGATGCAAAGGTATCATCAAAATCAATGCCTCTTTCTTGAGCATAACCTTTTGCAATAAGCCTAGCTTACAGATGTCAAGTGTTCCATCAAGATTATGCTTCAACTTGTGTACCCATTTAGTGTCAATGTCCTTTTTGCCCGGAGGCAAACCACGTAAAGACCAAGTACCATTCTTCATAATAGCATCACATTCTGATTGCATGGCAACCATCAAAATTTTTGAATTTTGTGCTTCATCAAAAGAAACGGGCTTGTTCTCATCACGAAGGCTAGAGGCAGCCATTGCATAGAAATCTAATGCAAAAGAAGCACTATGAGAGCCTGAATGAGTATGATATGAGAGAGATGCATCTAATTTGCTATCTCGTAAAGTCTGTACCAACCATTTAGGCATAGTTTTTGCCTTCTCTATATCATCCCTCTCATCAACAAGTGCATCATGTGAATCTGCAGCATAAATGGAATGATGTGCATCATCATGTGAAACTTATAAAGGCTAAGAAATTGCCTCTTTTGGACCAATACTTGATTTTCCACTTGTAAAAAAAGGAAGCAAAGTGTCATACACATCCTTGGAGCTAACTAATGTCTTCTTAGTACATGAAAGTAATGGTTGAATTACATCTTCCACAAAAACAACATCAAGGCTAACCAAAATGCATTTAGTCTATGGATGATACAGATGATAGCCTTTGCTTTCAGAACTATACCCAACAAAAATACATTTCACTACTTTATCATCCAATTTCTTGCATCGTTTTTTAGGCACTAACGCATATGCTAGACAACGAAAGACATGGAGATGAGAAATAGATGGTGTGCGACCATGCCAAGTCTCATATGGAGTGATAGAATCCAATGATTTAGTGGGACAACTATTAAGTACATATGCTGCACACATAACAAACTCAATCCAAAAGCTATGTGGTAAAGCCTAACTTTTGACCATACACCTCACCATTTCCACGAGTGACTTGTTCTTTCTTTGAGCGACTCCGATTTTTTGAGGTGTATACGACACTATACACTGATGTTTCATCCCATGTTCAACCAGAAATGCATTGAAATCTAAAGACATGTATTCTCCCCCTCTATCAGAATGGAGGGTGCCCATTTTATATGTTAACAGATTTTCAGGCAAAACCAGAAACTCTTTGAAGCACATAGACACTTTGGACTTTGCATTTAGTGGATACACACATGCATGCTTGGAAAAATCATCAATAAAAGTCACAAAGTAAAGGTAGTTCGCAAAAGAGGGTGTCTGAATATGACCACATACATCACTATGAACAAGCTACAATTTCTAAGTAGCTCAAATTGAACCATGTTTTGGGAAGGAGGAATGTTGTATTTTGCGCAAAATACATTCTTTGAAAACATGTTTACAAGGTGCCTCTAGTTTGGACAGAGAGGACCCCATTTCAGATTTTTGCAGGTGTAGCAAACTAGCATAATTCACATGACCAAAGTGTGCATGCCAAAGCTTTGCATGTGAGATAGCTTGAGAATATTGAACTACACATGTTGAATCATTCACAGATTTTGCATAATCTATGAGCTTATACAACTCATTACATAAAATCCCAGAAGCAATAATGTCATAATCATTTGATAGATCATGAATTGTACATCTGTCATCAACAAATTTCACAACCAAACCAATCTTGGCTAAAGGTTACGAGCTTGTATATCTTCAACCCAAACTGATTGGGAGGACTATTTGCCATTATTCGAGTTGGCTTACAATAGTGCTAAGCACTCTACAGCTGAGTATAGTCCCTTCATGTTAATGTATGGGTTCGAGCTAAGAGCACCGTATGAAGTTGGATTGCAAAATTAAAAAGTCCAAGCAGCAAAAGATTTCTCATAATACATGAACTTTAAGCTAAAAATAGCTAAGTAAAACTTGAGGAAAGCCCATAATAGAGCTAAATCATTTAGCAACCCACAAAGCCGAGATATTTCCTTTCAAGTTAGAGAACAAGTATATCTAAAGGCTCGAGTCCATGATCAACGAGTTAGATCATGATGCACGGTGAAAGACTCCACATATTATATCAACACACATTTTCGAGGATGAAAATGTTAAAGGGGAAAAATGTTTTATAACCCTTGAGTTAAATCCTTGGATATTGGTATTTACCCTTGGAAACTCTTGGTTTATTTAAATTGGTTAGACCCTTGAAATAGGAATTTATGTTCTTGGTTTTAACCCTTGGCAATTTATTTGATTGAGGTCTCAATTGAAGGGTTTTTACCCTTAGGAATAACTATCCTAAGGTAAGAGTGTTGACGACATGATCACTCCTACATCATTTATGTTTGTATCCGCTTGAGTGCATCTCCATTTTGTATCTAGGAGACACTCTATTTCCAGTTTATTTCCATTTGTATTTGTATTTGGGTACCTTGCCATGTGCTTCTACCAGTTGTATTCATTCTCCTTTCAGGAGACTTATCCCACATATGATGTACTTTTGAGAGCCCCTCCCAAATCTATATAAGGAGGGCCTCTCCCCTCATTTGTACTTGGTTAGAAGCTTGAGGAGCCTACTCCATGCTCTTGGCAAGCTCATTTCTAATCCACATGAGTTTACCCATTTCATGGTCTACTCATTTTGTGTCTCACACATTCTTTGTTTTGTGAAAGTACTTTACTTTTCATTTTGCTTCTGCGTGTGTACTCTCTACATGGTATTAGAGCTCTAGGTGGAGATCTTGGTGGTGCATTCGATGGTCGTTTTGGTGGCAGTGGTGCTTGAGTTTGGTGGTGTTGCCCTCCAATCATTTAGAGAAGCATTTTGCCATCATTTTACTCTTCGGGGCCTCATTTCGCCCACTTTTCCACCCTCCCACCCATTTTTCTTCATCGTTTTGTACACCCTTTACCCCCATTTTCCCCTCCCACCCTCTTTGTGGATTGAGTGTGCTATTGTTTCTGTTATTGGGAAACAAATTTATGCAGAGAGTTGATAGTAATTCTCTTTGTTGATAGTGTTTATAAACACTTATTTTGTGGAGTAGTTGCGAATCTCAAGTTATTAAAGTGTTCACCCAGATTCTGTTTGCATTTCTGCCTCTGCAAGACCTCATTCTGAAGGAGAGAATGAGCAACCTGGAAATATTTCGATAGTTTCTTTTTTACATTATCATCTTCACCATTACAATGCTTGAAATATAACCTTGGCAAGCCTCCTCGGGTCCACATGCTTCTGGTGCATTCCTCAGCATAGTGTGCACTAGGCAGCTACACCGCGTACAATAGAAAACTAAGACTCTGAGTCGTGTTCAAGATTTCTGAGCATTTTAGTTCTCAGTCTATCTTCGTGTCCATCGCTTCTGTGACCTCCATGTGGACGTTCCTGCGCAAGCAACCTACAGGTGTAGTGGGTCACTATACCTCCATCTCCTCTCAGTAACAAAAACTATAATCATCACTCCTCTCTCCATACGTCTTCTTCAAGCTTCCATAGTTGCCGCCACAAGTGCAGGAGGTTTCATGCTGTGATCTTCATGAAATCATTTGCGCCAACTTCTCCGAAAACTCCAGTTGAGAGAGAGAGAGAGAGAGAGAGAGAGAGAGAGAGAGAGAGAGAGAGAGAGAGAGAGAGAGAGAGAGAGAGAGAGAGAGAGAGAGAGAGGGGCAAATCATTTTGGAACTCAATCTATCTCTCTAGCATACACGTCTATTGCAGAGGATCCATTGAGAAAGTCTAGAAACAGAGGGCTCATTCCTTGGCTTGGAAACGGTTGCTCATAATAGTGTTGAGATACAGACGGGCGCCACCTCTCTCGCTCGAGTCTAGTTCAGTGGCGATTACTTCTCCTACAACATTGAAACAGAGCTCTGTGGTGCAATCATCGAGAGCAAGACAGAGAAACAGAGGGCGTTCTCCGCCATTTCTCAAGAGAAAGAGAGAGAGAGAGAGAGAGAGAGAGAGAGAGAGAGAGAGAGAGAGAGAGAGAGAGAGAGAGAGAGAGAGAGAGAGAGAGAGAGAGAGAGAGAGAGAGAGAGAGAGTAAGAGCTATTTGCTCTGTGTCACGCTACCATCTCTAACAGAGACTGAGAGAGAGAGAGAGAGTCTGTGTGCTCCATCCAAATCATCAGAGAAATCACCAATACTCTGAGCGAGAGAGAATGTAAGTTAGCACTGTGAATTCTTTCGGCCTCTACAGCAGCCTCTTATCTGTGTTGCTCGGGACTTATGCTAGCTCTGGATGATGACTGGAGTTTGGACTCTGGAATGATGTGGGCGGGCGCCGGTCTTGCTAAGAACAACATCTCTTTCTGTCCTGCTTACTCAGAGAAAGAAATGCTCTCTGAGCAACTGAGTGGCCACAGCTCATTGCACAACAGAAGTGCGCACTATTATGTCAGAGGGATTCTGACAATGACATAAGACTCCGTAAGAATTGGATGCACTCTGAATAGTCCCGGGGACGAGTGAATGTAGGACGAATATAGTATTCAGACGTGACAGTCCTAGAGCAATCCTAGGAGCTGTGCGCTCCATCCCAAGGCTACTAGCAAGTCAGTGAGAAGGAGCGTGATCTCTGACCAATGGAGTGGTATCGTCATTGCACCAAAAGTGTGCGCCATCACATACTCCAGCAGTCGATTAAGTGAACATCCGTGGCCCAGGAGTTCAATGCCGTTCACTTACATTCTTCAATGAATGTGGCATGATTGTGCGTGCAAGTGGATATTACATCATCCATGGCATGCCTTTAAACATGTTCTCTACCCATTGGCGTATCATTCTAAACATTCATTTTTACTTAATCCCTACTTCAAGCTAGTCGTATCATTTAAAAAAAGACACTTTGTATTTTCTAAAGGATTAAACCCTCTCTCTCAAGGACACAATCAATCACTATTTTACAAACACCTTCCCAAGGGTTTCCAGCCAAGCATTGGCACCCATTGTAATCACTAAAGGAGTTACTTTTGTATGTTCTAAAGGGATGAACCCTACCCTTTGACTCTATGTTGGCACACTCAAGGCACTAAGTACCCCCTCATTGTACATCAAGCATACAAGAGAAAAAGTGTTGTGTGTGTGCATACTTGTGGGTTGGAGGCTAGTCTAAGCCCACCCACAAGCTTCTTCAAGTCTCTAAGCCTACTCTAAGGCTCAATAGATGTGCGGGCTACTCTAAGCCCTCCTCTTGTGTCGACTTATCTTGGTGTTGAACAAGTGCAGGGCTACTCTAAGCCCCCCCCTCCCCAAGAATTTTAAGTGTAGTGTCCAGTTGTTCATTTCAAGCTTTGCAATTATTTTGAAGCAGTATTTTTGGCAAGTGTCTTTGATAGTGTTTCTAAACACTTTATCCTCAAAGCTTTGTAATGACCAAAAGTGAAGGTAGCTCAGTATCCATGGCTAACTTCTTACCCTCTTTCACCCTTATTTTTATGCCTAAGGATGAACGCCTCAATGGACAACATTACAATCTATGGAAAGATGTCATGCACGCATACCTGTAAAAATCTCCTTCATGAGGTAGTAGACAGGTAAGACCCCGAACCCAATAGGGATACCAACTTAGACAATTGGCATGTGTGGAATGTCAAGGACAAACAAGCTTTAGGTCAGCTGTTACTTGCTTGTGATGAACTGACGAAAGGACATATCACGGCCTATAAGATGTCCAAGGACGCTTGGGATATGTTAGCCGCTTTGTATGAAGACAAAACCCCTTCAAAAATATATGCATTAGAGGCCGAGTTTCATAATTTGACCATTCGGCCACACGACACAATTATGAAGGTCATAGCCCAATTTGAGGACTACCGTAAATTAGCACTATGTGGTAGGCAGATTTCTAGTGAAAACATGGCCATTAGGCTTCTTAACAAGTTACCTAAGTCGTACGAGACATTTGTCACAACTTTGTATAATCGCGGCCAAGTCTTAACTTGGGAAGAGGTTCGTCGACTATTGCTCCTTCACAACTCGCGAGCCAAATAGACTTGCTCCCAAGAGTCTGCCATGAACACCAAAGGCCCATTCAATAAGGGCAAAACCACAAGTCATCATGCTGACAATGGATCTAAGCAAGGATCGCATAATTCATCGAAGAAGTTCACCTATAATTTTTGTGGAAAATCAGGACACTTAGAAAAGTTTTGCTATAAAAAGAAACAATCATTGAAGGCTTCTACATCTAGGCAAGCATCCAAAGGATCCCAACATAGATCCCACTGCTCTAGTGAGGAACTCTTCATCTCCACAGAAGCCAATGCCCTAGTTATCTTCTAGCTCCCTGCATGAGTGGATCTTTGATAGCGGAGCTACCTCCCATATGTGCAAAGACAAGGACTCCTTTCAAGAACTCGAAGAGCACACAGGAGAAGTCTATCTTGGCAACAACAAAAGTTTACCCATCGAAGGAAAAGGGAAAGTTCAAATTACCAACAATGAGGGGGAATGCAAGTCTTTATCCAATATTCTTTTTGTTCCAAATTTATGTATGAATCTACTTTCCGTCAAGGCCATTACAGATCAGGACAAACAAGTATGGTTTGATAACACCTCAGTTAAGGTAGTTGATCCCCATACAAAGGATGTCATTGCTCAAGGTATTGAAGAAAAGGGCCTCTACAAACTATCTTGCTTTGTATCCAAAGAATCAACCTCAAGTTTGTGGCACCAAAGATTTGGCCACACCTCTTACTTATCAAAAATCTCTTCATCCCAACTTGTGAAGGGATTGCCAAAGATAGGGCAACTTACTGATGTCTGCCAAGCTTGCACCCAAGGCAAGCAACATAGGGCCCCAGTTCCCAAGGAAGCTTCAACGCGAGCGAGGAACCCTCTAGCCCTTATCCACATGGACTTATGTGGACCCATGAACACCCCATCCCTGAGTGGATCCCTCTACTTTTATCTTCTAGTAGATGACCACTCTCGCTATATTTGGGTGTACATTTTGAAGTCAAAGGCAGACACATTCTCTAAGTTTCAGACTTGGATCAAGGAAGTTGAGAATGAAGATTCGACTAAAGTTAAAACCATCAGATCAGATGGAGGCGGGGACTCAAGAAAAGATTCAAGTACAAGTCTTAGTCCACCTATCTACACTGTAGAGGGGGACTCAGTATTTCCAAACTCCAACTCAGAAGCCAGTACTTCACAACAACCATGCCGATCTCAAAGGCTTCTTGATAAGAGACAACACGAACAAAGTCATTATGTTAATTATGCTCTAATGCACCAAATTCAGCAAATTCCAGAGCCATCCAACTACAAAGAAGCTCAAGGCCAACCAGAGTGGGAAGCAGCTATGAAAGAGGAACTGGATACAATAGCAAAGAACAAGACTTGGACATTAGTTGCCAAACCAACCAACCATCAAGTCATAGGAGTCAAGTGGATATACAAAGTCAAATACAAGTCTGATGGCACTCTAGATAAATATAAGGCAAGATTAGTCGCTAAGAGATACAAGCAACAACATGGCATTGACTATGACGAAACCTTTGCTCCTACTGTAAGATTCACAACCATAAGAATCATCTTAGCACTAAGTGCTCACTTTAAGTGGCCCATTTACCAGCTGGACGTCAAAAGTGCATTCGTCAATGGAGATCTTCAAGAAGAAGTATATGTTGAACAACCTGAAGGCTTCAAGGTCAAAGGAAAGGAAGATCAAGTGTACAAACTTCACAAAGCACTTTATGGACTCAAGCAAGCTCCCAGGGCCTGGTATGAAAGGATTCACAAGTTCTTTGAAGACAAGGGATTTCACAGAAGCAATGCTGATGCTAATCTCTATATCTATCAAAAGGAGTCTTTAGTAGCCATCATCATTCTCTATGTAGATGACTTGATCTTGACAGGCTCAGATGAAGAACGCATCCAGTTTATCATCACACAGCTTCATCTTGAGTACTCTATGACAGATCTTGGATTACTACACTACTTCTTGGGTATGGAAGTTTGGCAAACAAAAGAAGGTATATTCCTCTCACAGAAGAAGTATTGCTTTGATCTACTTTCCAGATATAACATGGACCAGTGTCTCTCAGTTTCTACACCACTTGATCCAAACATCAAGCTTACACTGGAGGACTCATCATCGCTTGTGGATGTGCATACCTATCGACAACTTGTTGGCTCATTACTCTATCTTGCCAACACTAGACCAGATATTGCTTATGCAGTTGGTATACTCAATCAGTTTGCACATCAGCCTCGTCAGAATCATTGGGATGCTACTCAAAGATTACTTCTATACCTCACCATTACACGACATCATGGTCTTTGGTATAGAGGGGGCATCGAACTCGCAGGGTATTCCAACTCAGATTGGGCTGGTGATCCTCGACAGTCTACTTCTGGGTACATATTTTTACTTGGATCATGACCTATCTCTTGGGCAAGTAAGAAGCAGCCTATAGTTGCACTATCATCTATCGAGGCCGAGTACCGAGCATCGAGCTTTGCAGCATGTGAGGCCAATTGGCTTCGTTGTTTATTATCTGACATTGGTGTTTTGCAGGATACTCCGACATGCATTCACACGAATAGTCAGTCAGCCTTAGCCATCGCCAAGAATCCAGTCTTCCACGCTCGGACCAAGCATATTGAGATCCAGTACCACTTCATCCGCGAGAAGATCGTATCCCAGGAGATTTCTCTGGAGCAGTGCACCTCTCAGGAGAACCTGGCATACATGTTCACGAAGGCTTTACCTCCAGTACCACTTCAGCGCTTGGTGGACCTCTGCAGCATTCAGCCACTCCAAAATGTAGCTGCAGAGGGGGTGTTGACGACATGATCACTCCTATATCATTTACGTTAGAATAAGATCATTCTTCATTGCCTCAAATTGTGTGTGGGCTCCTCTTTGAGTGTGAGAGTGTGTGAATGAGTGCCCACATAGGATAACATTGTAGACCTTTTCACAAAGGCTCTGGCTAGGGAGAAGTTTGAAGCTTTTTGCAAAGATTTGGGCTTACTTCCTTTTGTGGATTGATCTCTTTCCACATAGCTTGGCAGTTCCTTATACATGAATGCCAACTCCTTGTTCACTGCATCACTTCTAGGGGGGATTTGTTGATATATTTTGGTAGTGATGTGTGTGAACACACTTAGGACCATTGGGGTACTTTTTTCCCTCTTTAGGAGGTTTTTTCCCTTGGCATTTAAAAGACTGTTATATATGGTAATGCGCCTTATTTGAGGCATCATTTGAGGTCAAACATTAGCAACGACATTCCCTTTACATCCTTCATACACGATTTTCTCAACTCGATGGGTCCACAACCTTCCAAATCTGGTTAACTAAAAAACAAATTATACTTACACATGAAAGTTGATGATCAAACATGTTAGTTCAATGTATCCCCTATAACTATGACATTTGCATCGATTTCCACTTCAAAATGTTTTCATGGTTCTAAATTTATTAGATTAGATGCATCTGAAACAACTCGTTTTAATGTCTTAAAAGTGTCTTGATAAGCTCATTTCCATAACAAGGTTTTCCAGGCTCAAAGAAAATTAGCCCATGGAGTAACGACATGAGATTATCTTACCATGAACATCCTTAAAAAATTAGATAGCCCCGAAAATGAGCTCAATTGAATCTCATCTAAGAATCTTAAAGAATTTCTTAAGGCCGATCTTAATCCTATCAACAAACACCACATGAACTGAATATTCAAATTTAAACCAACAAAGATATACGTCTTTTTAATTGAAAATCAATTGATCATATTTAAACGTAGTGAAAATAATCCACAAATAGGACTCCTATTAAAAGTATTTTTGCTATGTACAATAGATCATCAATGAAATCAACTAGAAACTATGGATGAAAAATATCATTCATAAGAATCATGAATGTAGGTGATGCATTCTTTACACAAATAACGCAATCAAATAACCATAGTAACCAAACCTATTCTTGAAATTTGTTATACGAACATCTTCTTCTTGTGCCCTAATTTGTGATCACTATTGTTTATATCTATCTTGTTAAATATGATGGATCGGCCTAGGGCATCCAAGAGATCATGAATTCTAGGCATAATAGACCAATTCTTGCCTATGATCTTCTTCTTTGCTATGTAACCAAAATATACTAAAAAGTAACACTATCTTTGTTTACTAGAGCATGGGTGTTGCAAGAAGTGAATAATTGGCTTGAAAATTAAGACCTTTCATAGGCACTCATCCATTATAATGACTATAAGCTAATCCATATAAAAACAATCAAACTAGACTTTCACTTGCATAACTAGTGGCTCAATTCCATTATGAGTGTGTATCTCTAGCTTTGCATCCATCAAAGAATCTCCTCCTAATGAATGAAGAAAATAAAGAGGTGCAAATATTACATTCACTATTTAAAAGTATCACAATGACAAGTGCGTTCATATCTTGGAGAAAAGGCTCTCTATATCATTCCAAAAAGCAAAGGTGACCATGTTTTTCATGCTCAAATCTCAATAAAGAGCCTCAATAATGAACAAATCCATGATTCAAGTCACGCTATGAAGTTGTGGACAATGAATAAAAACATTACGAGCCTCAAAAGTCTTTTGCATAGACTATAACTAAACTAAGTAAATAGATTATACAAGAGCATTAGGGAGAATTCTTACCATTAGTGTCCGTCTGAAAGCCCAAATGGATGTCGGACACTTTTGCATATGTTTTGTAATAAAACATCTAGTGGTTTGGTCATCCACAGACTCAAAGTTCGATCACATTTGTGAAACCTAGGAACCCTATGTTTGTGCTCTCTGTATACAGTATGGTTTCTCCATATTTTGCATATCTCATATGGAGTACTCTGTTTGGCATCTAGAGCTCGAGTTTCTACCATGAAGGCATCATCGTGTAGCTATCGCATAGGAGAATCCACGGTGATACATCGCTATCACATCACTTCAACTACAAAGTAGGTTGATTAATCTATCATCCTCTTCTTGAAAGATCCATTTCCTTTTTAGCATATCGCCCTGAATTACAAAGATAATCTATGTTTCTGATGCTCAAATCTCAATGGAGAGTCTAAAAAACGAACATCTCCATCTTCAAGTTATGCTTTGAGGTTATGTACGATGAATAAGAACACTAAGAGCCTCAAATTTTTTTTACTAGACAAGCTATAACTAAATTAAAAAAAAAGATTATACAAAGATCATTAGGGAGAATTACAAAGTAAGTTGATAAATATGCCATCCTCTTCTTGGGAGATACATTTCCTTTATAGCTAATTGCCTTGCATTACAAAGATCATCATGTGCTATAAACCGATTACTCTTATGGTCCTTGATTATTCTATGTAAAAGCATCTAGGGCTCACTTTTTGTATTTGACTTCAATCTTATAACCTATTCTCTCATCATACTAAAATTTGAATGAATAAACACACACACATCTTGAAAAAAACCCTTCTATTCCTTACATCAAATATCCATGATGATCTACAACGTCGTTTGAATCCTCGATCTTTGATCCAAAGCTAAAGGTATTACCGCTACACGATGCCCCCTCCACGAACTTTCGTAAGTTTGAAAAACGTAATTCATCCTATGTATATCGGCTTTCCCCTGATTCATCATATGCATAAAGAGGATTGCATCGCTCTTTCTTCGAGTCTTAGCCATAAACTATGGGGATTCGTAGACAGCCGTCTTTCTTAATTCTTGAACGGGAAAAAGAAGAAAACGGACGATCGATCTGACATTACTATTGGCACTTCTGCACGTTTCTTTCTTTGCTCGATCTCGCGCTAGGATCGCGCGGAGCCTTGTTTCGTCATGTCTATCTGGCCGATCGGGGTGCTTGTTTCATTGCGTGACTGAGATTAACATGACTCTATGGATGTTGAGGCGTCTCCTCAAGCTGTTCCTGAAGAAGTACATAGGACCTTACATCCAGGGAGAATTAGAACTCGAGCAGCTGGACCTTCAGCTCTGCTTTGCCGTCCACCTGAATGATCTCGTACTCAACTCAGACATTATCAATACGAAGGTCTCATCAAGAGCGCTCACTTTCTATTTTCTTTTTCTTTTCTCGTTCTGTACGGGCAACTTTACCTGAATATATGATATTACAATATTTATTCATTGTTTCACACCATGATTGCGTTTTTCATCAATGTATAATCTTGCTTTCCGCATGTATTTCTCTATAATACAATAGGTCCAGATGATTTTTTTGCTTAATTTTGATGGTATGGATTGCTCACCGCTATAAGTTCTAGAGAAAATTAATGTATAGCTAGTTAAGATATGATCAAACCTAATTCTTTTGTGAATTCCCACTTAAGCTTGTAATATGGATACAGAAAGTAGCAAACAACAAATTTGATCATGTCCATAGGAGAAACTAATGTGGTTTTATCGTAATTCTCAATGCGCACGATGGTCTCATTTATTTTTAAATGTTACGTTATCTGGTGTACAAACTGCACAGAGCTTGCGTGTTTGATCAGATTAACCAGCTAATATTGACTGACTTTTGCTTCCTCTACAGTTGTGCGACTGTCCATTTGCATTGAAAGAAGGAACAATTGGGAGAGTCAGTGTTAAATTATCACCGAAACTTCATATAGAAGTGAACGAAGTAGAACTACGCTTTGTTCCCAAAAGAACCAATTGTGCAGATCAGTACTGTAAGACATCATCCAAATCGACTGCGGAATCACATCAGGTGAATACAGATGTTAGCGCTGATGGCTATGCTCATACTGAAGGGAACTCATACTTGCCTGTCCAAGAGGGAGTGAAGGTGGTTGCGCAACTGTTTGAACACTTGTTCTTTGGTGTCAATGTTTGTTTGAACCAAGTTTATATTGCGATAGAGGAAGTACCCAAGTTTGGTGCTTGTTCTGCATCTTATTGCATGCTATTATGCAGAATCGGATCAGCACAGTATCAGGCCAACCGGTCTGCAGATAATGGAGATGGACAAGAGAGGGACCCTTCTAGCTTTACAAGTGACATTAGTTTTCAGGAATTGTCTATAGAGCTGGTTGATGTTCACTATAATGGTTGCAAAAGATCAATATCAGAAGAAACGGATAATAAGGTGTATGGGAAACCTATTTCTTTGGTGCAGGATGCTAAGGGTTTGTCAGGACATGTGAACTTTGGCATTCATATGATATCTGGGTCCTTCGGTTCGCTAAAATTGGACATCACTATCAGTTTGGAAACCATAAAGTTGCAATTTACTGCCCATCAAATTCAGAGTCTGTTGAATATTATGTCTTCATACCATGACAAGGACAGATGTAGCAAAAGTGCTACTGTTGGAGGTCTCAACTTAGATGATTTGGTCAGTTTAGGCAGGAGCGAACATCACTCTGTGATGAAAACAGCTGACTTAAGGGATGACAAAGAAACAACTTTGATGAAGTCCATGCTTGGCTCTCAGTTTGGTCATAGCAAATACCCACTTTTTCCAGGCACAAATTTGATTTCTGACTGGATGCATTGGAATGGCCAACAAAAAGATGCTAAGGAAATGTTGATGTCAGAGGACGACTTTGCTGCCAGGTAGAGTTTTGGGTTGACACAATGAAATAGGATATATTGTACATAAATTTATTTATTTATTTTTTTCATGGGAAAATGTGCATAAATCTATTTTCACAACCTCACACATATTTATATATACATGCATGCATCTATGTGTAGATATATGTGAGTGTTTGTGACATTTGTCCATGCTTCCTTGCTTACAAATATATTATATACATGCATACTCATAGTACAAAGAGAGTTTTAAAAACAAGTTTAAAAAATGGGTTTTAAAATGTTTAGTACGCAGGGTACTAAAAAAATGGAAATAGAAAACGAGTATTATATTTTGTCACAATGTTTTTTATTTTGATTTTTTAGATAATCCATGAATAATGCATATCTAACATTCTTTTAGATATCTAGTGCTAAAGCCCTTGCAATAATTGTGTTCCCAAGATGTAAGGCTATGAATTTTCACATATGATATCGGGAGCTCTATCCATGTTGAAACTTGAAAAGTAATAAGGGGCTGAAACTTTGTCTTTCTCTCTCTCTCTCTCTATGTGTCCCAAATGGAGAGAAATCAAAGAGGGCAGAAACTCTCTCTCTCTCTTGGGCCCCAAAAAGAAAGAAAGAAAAAAAGACAAGAGAGGGCAAGAGTGTGTGCTCAAGGAAGAGAGCGAAAGTGAGGATGAGAGGAAAAGAGAGGTTGCAAGAGTAAGCAAGAGGGAAAGTGTGTGCAAGACTGAAGCAAAAAGGCAACACTATGTGCACAATATAACATAAAAAACATGTCCCAAACATAAGTTGGAAAAAAACCCTCATATGTCAAAACAACATATTAGGACATTCCGAACGTCCGAACATCCTAAACATTTTTTGTTTCCTGAAAAAAACATGTTTTTTTAAACTATGTGCATACTATCTATGCCCTTGTGATCTTTGTTTCTTGATAAAGATTTTATTTTTTCCCATTGACGCTCTCTTCTTGAACTTGGTCGTGCTAAGAGGTTTGAGGGGCTGATCCATCTTCATAGGAGTACACTGAAGACGGTTATGGTCCTCATATATCTGAGCGTACTTGATTGCCTCCTCAAAAGTCTTAGGTGTGTTCCTTCTTACCTCTCTCTTGATGGCTTTATCTAAGCCCCTAACAAACAATGTCTCTCTCCAGCCTAAGGGTTTGTTCCTTGAACTCTGTGAATTGTTTGTGTGTAACAAACTCATCACAGAGTTCCACATAAGAATACTCTTCTTCTTGTGGCTCTTTTCCCTCTACCTTTTGCTCAACGTCTTGCTCAAGCTGTACCTCTTCCATCCTATGGTCAGGGTCCTCTAGTTGTTCCTCTCTAAGTGGAGAAGTGTGCTCTAAAACTTGCTTGCCCTTAAGATCCATATTTCACCTCCCTCGTTTACTAACTAGAGTGTATAAAAAGAATGGAAGTAAACTTAATATGCAAGAAAGGGAGAGAAAGTAGTACTAGAGAACTTCCCTGATATAAAGTAATGCTTCCAAAGCGGATTTGAAGCGATCTTTGAAGCGTCAAGGCGTTGATCTGCAATCCTCGCCAGGCTCAATCGAAAAATCAAAATGTCCGGTTGGCCCGAGAGGGTTCTTAGCATCAAATACCATAAAAAATGACGCCAAAAGTGTATAAAAATCATAGTACAAAGTAGAGATTTAAATCGTAGATTTAAATCGGGATTTAAATCGTTTAAATCGTAGAGGTTTTAAAAAATAAAAATAAAAATCGAGGTTTTTATTCATCAAGAGAGATTTTTATTTTTTTCTTATATTTGAGGTATGCACAATCCCTATTGACTCATGTATACATTTTAGTGTAAAAAACACATAAAATACCTACTGTAGAATCCCTCCCCATTACATCTTTACAATTTACATCGATGAGCTGCCATACATGATACATCATAGAACTTAAATGAATGATAAATCATGAACATCATATCCACATTGCAATTTACATCATAAATGAGATAGTGATCAATGACATTTCAATGATGAAAAGTAAAAGATGTACATGAGTGTCAATAGCCAATGGCACAAAAACCATAGAGCAAGTGGAAATGTCATACAAAAAAGCATAGAGTGATGATGTGATCACTATCATAGAGTCCAGACTATAATCTAAGATGAATCATGAGTCATGACTCATGACGACTCAATGTCATCCATGGAGTCATCATCTATGGGATCCTCATCAAATGTACTAGCCCATGATGATGTACTATCCGACTCTGAACGTCCAAACTGAGCTTCAAGTGCTGTAGCGTCGGGCAAAAGATCATCTCCGCTAGAAGACGAGGCTGATAACTCCTCCCAATCATGTGCATGCTCTGTAGAAGTCCTAGGGCCACCAATATCACGAACACTAGATGTCCCACCACGCTGTCCAGGACCTCGTCCACCTCGTCTCGAATAATACTTTCGTGGTCGACTAGTAGATGGCAATGATGGATCATCTACATGTCGCAAAATATTTTCATAAAACAATATATTAGAATTAAGAAACTAAAATGAAGAATGAAAAGTATTCTTATCTATAGAGTGTAGACTGTACATTATAATCTAAACTTTGTACCTATGTGAGGTCTATCCCTTCGAGTGCGACTACGGGTCTGACGTACATGTCTCTGAGACTCCATGGCAAGCATGGCAAAGATCTCTCTCCCCTCCTGAGGGATTTGAGGGATATCTTTGACCAGGCCAATATCAATAGAATCTACATTAACCTGTAATCCAAAATTTTCAAAATTATAGATTAGAGTTTACCAAATAAAAATATAAATTTTAAATGCATGATTAAAGCATAAATGTCAGAGAATCTATTTACCTGTAAAGGAGAAATGTTATGCCCTTTAGTCTCTAGCAACTTGAGATTGCAGTGGCAATACACTAACTTCTCAAGTTGTGTTGGACTCAATCTATTCCTCTTTTTTGTATGGAATAAAGCCCATGTGCTCCAATTTCTCTCTGCAGGTACTGTACTACAATCTTGCGAAAGTATTCGCAAGGCAAGTTTTCATTGTGATTCGCACATAATCAAATTAATTAGAATTTATACTTGATTGTTTGATAATGAGGTGAAATATTTAATAAAAATCACTTGCCAATAAAGGAGTACTAACTCCATATCTTTCCCACCATGTGACAAGAGAAAGCTGATTCTCTCGTAGTCGTGCTATAGGCTGTCCAAAATACTTCTCCATGCTACGGAATCGCACTCTCTCATCCTCCAACTGAGACAAGAGGGCTACATCACCCCTTGTCCATCCCGAGATGTACTCAATCCAGCTATCCTCAAGAATCTCGTTTGTGCATTGCTCCTCATTTCTCCATAGTGGATGAAGAATGTGAGCAACTGCATGGATTGGTTTATGAAACCAATCCCATCGTCTCTGGACAGCGTCACATAACTCGTTCTTTCTATTAAAAAAAAACATATATAAGCATTGAGCAATTATCAACAATCACACATGAATCATGATACATCATACATGATACATCATATTATATAATATATATATATATATATATATATATATATATATATATATATATATATATATATATATATATATATATATATATCATGTATGATGTATCATGTACCATGTATGATTCAATGAATAATGATATATATAACATAAAAAATTAAATAAATTATAAGTAGCAAATTGCAATAAAGTTATTAAACTTACTCTGTCTCTGATAGTCCATCAACTCGCTGGATGCAATCTTGTATATGGTTGATGTACTCGTATACAAGCCAAGAGTGCTACCCTCCATATCTAATGTGGAGCACAGTGTATACAGGCTGGATAGCAGCTACCAATGTCTCTCTCTTCACCCAAAGATCATCCTCTCCCATGACGAGTGATGAAAACTTTGTGAAGAGAGGATTCCGTGCTCTAACTTCCGGTAATTGATACCATTCTTCTGCAAAACATGTGCGAAAAAGACCCTTCCTCACTCTCAAGACTCTATCAACAACTATGTACATGTAACAAAAACGGGTGAGAGAGGGTTTTTGGAAATCTAAGGAGGAGTGAGCGCGAAAAATATTTAAGAGTTTTCGGCGGCTAGTGACAAACTTCACTATGAATTTGGCTTTATCTAGGATGGATCTTACCCATGGAATGCCCCCTATGTCTTCCATGAGTAGATCTAAGCTATGTGATGCACAAGGTGTCCATTTGATTTTGGGATACATATCCTCAATCATACGCCCCATGGACACACAGTTAGACCCATTATCAGTCACAACTTGCACCACATTTTCACTCCCCACATCCTCAATGGCTTTTTGCACATGAGAAAATATGAATTGGCAAGTAATCACTGCGCCAGGTGCATGTGCAGGTATGGCACGTAAGAACATTGTGCCCTTGCATGAAGAAACAAGAATGTTGTAAACATTTCTCTTCCTCATGTCTTTGACCAGCCATCACATAGAATAGAGAAGCCATACTTTTCCCATGAGCCCCGTAATGTCAAAATCTCTGTCTCAACTAGTGTTTTTTGTTTGGAGAGCTCAGAAGTACGTAAGACTTGTCCTGATGGACCCTCCCAAGGATACCCAATCCTACTCACAACTTTCATGGCCCTCTTCCATGCATGTGTATTTGCTACATTGAATGGGATACCACATTGAATGAAGAGCTTTGTTATTTCTCGGGTTGCTTCATTCATTGATTGTTTCTGTAGTCCAGCCCTCACATTGCCTTCACAAATATATTACTCTCTGGAATCTTTGGTCTAGGATCCTCAAAGATGCTCACTGAGCTAATGCTTTCAGTGCGAGGCCTTTTCGATGAACTAAGGATATAATTATTATTATTGGCATCAATGGGATTGGTTTTGGTTTGCTCTTCATTGCTATGTGACAATGAAGATGAACCAATTGGCATCTTACCTACCCCTTCGCTCAATTGAAGCTTAGCTGTCAATATTTGCATTGCCATGTATTCTTGCGAAGCTCTTTCACATGGCTTCGAATAACATTAGGAGTCCTTCCCATGATGATAAAGTCTAAAGCTCAAGAGTCAAGAGTGAACTTTGAAGGATAGAAAAGGGTAGGAAGAAGGCCACAAGCTGAAAATGAAGTTTCAAGTTTGAACTCTCTCTCTAGGCTCTCTCAACTTTCAAGGTTGAAGGGTGGGTCTCTCTCTCTCTCTCTCTCTCTCTCTCTCTCTCTCTCAAGATGGGAGCACAAGCTTCAGTCGGCCGATCGAAAGAGTCCTAAAGTTCTAACAATACATTATACAGTCGACGGTCGACCTAAGTGATAAGCGAAAAAAAAAACGATTTTTTGAATAAAAATCGTCTTCAGTGATTTAAATCGTTGGAACGATTAAAAAAAAAAAAA
Organism: Ceratopteris richardii; assembly: GCA_020310875.1. Classification (NCBI taxonomy): domain Eukaryota; kingdom Viridiplantae; phylum Streptophyta; class Polypodiopsida; order Polypodiales; family Pteridaceae; genus Ceratopteris; species Ceratopteris richardii. The sequence continues at coordinate 112,044,637 of CM035406.1, forward strand.
ACGTACGATTTTTTTTTCTATGATAACAATAACCCCGAACAAGCAAACTGAGCAAAACTGAAACACTTTTGGTCTTCGCCAATCCTCATCAGTAAAAAGTAAGTGGTTCAACACCTTCACTTTAAGTCCATGAGGCTACTCCAAGTGAAAAAAGTTGATTTCGATGCCGAATGACCAAAAACTAGGCTCAAGACTGGACCCTAGTCTTTGTTGAAGCCCTACAAAGTGATTTTGGCTGGGCAAAACCTCTCCAAATCAAGAGTTGTTTGTGGTTGAGCGAAGCTTAGGAGTGGAGCTTCATAATGTGACAACCTCTCCAAATCAAGAGCTGTTTGTGGCTTAAGCGAAGCTTAGGAGTGTAGCTTCGATATAGGAGGTGAAAAGGTGAACTCTTCAAAAGAGGGTCAATTTGATAGCTTAGAAATCAAAACTTGAAGGTTCTATCACATGTTCTAATGACCCATACCCAATCACCACAACCCATAATACATACCTTTGCTTAGCTTCAAACTTTCTCATAAGTTGAAGCTTTTGCTGCCTAAATTCAAGTAGAAGCTTGAATATTTTGAAACTTTTTACCTCCCTCGAGCTCTATTTCCATGTTGAACTCGCAAGTTGTCGATGTAGATGCTCCCGTAATCCCACATGCGTTATGAAGGACGAACTTTTTGGCTATATAAGCAATATGCTCATTTGACTCTACTCTTATTCAAGAGGGAGGGAGGGGGGAAGTAGGAGCGTGAGCTTCTGTCGTCGCTTCTTTGCGGTGTTCACACTTGATTCCGCCCGTGAGCACTCACTCTGACACGTGGCTTGGCTACCCGCTTTGATACCAGTTGTTGCAACTCTACTTGATGAACCCCTTCATTTTGAAGGATCGTGGCACGACGTCCGAGGATGATGATGGAACTTGCACTTGATATTACACACGGAACTTGAACTCACACGGAGAATTGTCTTGTTATTTCCTCCCAGCCATGCATCCATATCAAAGTCTCTCTTTCCAAATTCTACTACATAACTTAAGGAGGCTAAGGGAAGGATCTCACCCTTCTCCCACAATCACTCCATATAACAACTTGCCATTGTTATCAAACACGTAAGTGTTATATGCCATTGGAAAGGTCTTAATGTGAACTTCGATGACATGCAATAAGAAATTATGCTATTTTTAACTATTTTGACATGTTTGACCATCATAGTTCAAAAAGAGAGAAATAAATTGCATTTCAATTATTTTATTCGTTTTAATCATCATGTTTAAAAATAAAAATCACGATTTATATTTTTTTGGAATTTTTGTGATTTGTTTTGAAATTTTCGTATATACGCATACAAGACATTTTAGTATTTACATATATATCAAACGGAAAAAAAATCGCGTATAAATTGTTTAAATGGTTTTGAGATTTAAAAGATTTTTATTTTATGAAAAAATCATGAATTTTTTGAACTATGTCAATGACCATCCATTTGATCATAACTCAAACATACTTCAAGTATCAAAGTTGGCCACACTCTCAAGTCAAGGTTATATGCTCTCATCTACACTTATCAAACAAATGCACACACAATACAAGAAGGTATAATATGTCCACCATAAGGTTTCAAATGCAAAGATAATACCCCTCCTTGGTCACCTAAGTCTTCCTCCATGATCACCAAGTTGAACATGCAAGCTCCCAAATACATGGTTGAGTGGCAGGCTCCAAAGAGCACAAGAAGGTTGACTAGTAGGTTGAGCATCACTTCTCTAATATATATGGAAACAATCTTCTTCAATCTGCAAAATCATGTGCATCATTTGCAATTCCAACATAAACAACACACATAAACTATTTGTTTGGTGCAATATTAGCTGCAATCTTCCATATCTGATGTGATTGCTGCTTCAATCTTCCAAAGTTTGATGTGCCCCATTCTAGAGTTGACTCCCCTTCAATTCTGTATTCAGCATGTGCATCAGAATTGATCATATGCTTCTTGTTGAATTTAAAATTTAGCTTGATTTGCATTTGCCATTGAAGACTTAACTTTTCTACATGGAGCCCAATTCTCTATGTAGATTATTGTATCCTACTTTGGTACAAATTATTGGTTTTTAGGCCCATAATTGAAATAGAGACAAAGGAAAAGATAGAGGCTAGATGGAGATTAGACAAGACATGAGAGAGATTAAAAGAGCCAAGCTCCAAATATATTCTATACATTCCAAAATGAAGTACATGAAGTTACAAGGTAGCATAGCACAAAGGTTAGATTTAAATCGTAGATTTAAATCGAGATTTAAATCATTTGAATCGTAGAGATTTAAAAAAATGAAAATAGAAATTGAGGTTTTTATTCATCATGAACGATTTTTATTTTATTTTGTACACGTTGTCATTCATCATAATATCTAAAAGTCTCTCCAAATCTCATTAGCAATAGCAATTACCATATTTGAAGGGATTCTCAATAAAAGATTATGTTCCTCCATAGACACATCCACTATGAGTGTTTTGTCATTATCTAAATCCAAGAGATCATTCATCACCACAAAGCAAAGCATTGCTTTGAGTACACAATTCAATGTATGAGCAACCAATGTCTGTATGTATGTATTCCTTAAAATTGCAAAATCATGTATAAACTCATTGTGCATGCCAAATTATTCTCTTGAAGAAGTTTCTATAGAATAGTATTCACAATCATAATACATATTTTTGATATAAGCTAGAAGTCATTTTTGAAGAATGTAGAATGCAATAAGATCTAGAGAAGACTTCCAAAAAACAAAAAAAAGTTTTTTATGAATACAAATCGCTCCTAGAGATTTAAGTCACAATTGAGATTTTTACGATTTAAAAAAAATAAAAGTCGTACCTTTTTTTTAACTATGCAAGGTAGCATAGAGATATGTATGAGATACAAACTTCTTGGAACTTCACAATCTCCATAGTTGAAGATGATCTCCTCCAAATAGATAAGCTTGAGGATGATAAAGAACCACAACTCCACCTCCTTCAAGTTGAAGGATCATCTCCGTAGAGCTTCACAAGCTTGAAGTTATAATAATTATAACCAATTGCCAAGTCTTTATATAACTTAACATCCCCAAGCTTTTGGGATCATAAAAGGCTAAGAAGCAAATCTCTGTAATTCACGGCTGAAATTCTAGTGTGTTTTACAGGATTGGTATTTTTTGATTTTTCAATTGATGTTTTATGCACTATTTGATATAATATTTATTATTTATTATTATTTTTATTTTTCATTTTTCATTAATTGTTTATTCTTTTTTTCTGTGTTTCATTTTGTATTGGTTTTCTTTCTTGTTTGTATTTTTCATGTTTTATATTGATCTTAAGTCTCTTGCTTTTGTTTGTTGTTTTGTTTCCAATGTGTATGTGTTTGTGTTCTCTATCTTGAGTTCGTAAGTTTGGATAACTCTGATCTTATGAAGGTATATATATAATAATTATTTTAAAATCAATATTACATTTTTTTTTAATAATATAACATTCATTTCATGCTTTTTAAATATTAACCTTAAAATTAGGGCTTGGATTTTGATTTGCCATGATCTATCAAACACGTAAGTGTCATATACCATTGGAAAGCTCTTGATGAGTACTTCAATAAAATGCAATTAAAAATTATGTCAATTTTGACTATTTTGACCATTTTGACCATTTTGACCATCCATTTGATTATTGTTGAGTATTTATTTTTGCTTATTTTAACTTGCAGGGGGATCCCCTAGTGGAAGGTATCCTCAAAATAGATTTTTTCTTCTTGCTTGTTAATGCCATTCATCTGAAGTTGTGAATAGATTTTATTGCTTTTTGAGGCTGTGAGGATAATGGAAGTCAATAGAACAGAAGTCTCTATCAGCAAATAGATTTGAATTTAATTTCATTGGAGGCACAATTTACTTGAAATAAAGCAAGCTCATTTGATTTCCCCCTGACAGCACTGAAGAATTCTTTGATTGCTTGAGTGAAAGTGGCCTGTGGATGTGGACATGTTCTGCTCTTAGTGCATCAGCAACATCTAGTTTAATGTCCAGATCAGCTGTGCTTCCACAAGGTACATGTATTGCTCTGCCAATCATAATTCTTTCTACATATTTACTTGTTTGCCACATGTAAATTTAACTGTTTCTTTTGCAACAGAATCATTAGGCCAAGTTACCAATGTCAAACTGAAGATATCTGGGCTATCTGTAATGTTTCATGAAGGTATGAATCATGTATAGTGAGATGCTGGTGAATACTCATTATTAATGAAGCGAATCAATTATCTGTGGCATTGCATGTTTTTCAGATCTCTCCAAAGTAGACACTATTGAAGTAGTCATTAGGGACATTGACCTTTTTCTGCAGGTATCACTTGTGCTTATTTTTTTAATCAGTATAGAGAAGTCTAAAATGTTGTTTGAGATACCACATTTTAGGTATGTGCTATAATGATATTGATGAATGGACTGTTCTGAAGGCAAATGAAAGATGCTTGGAATGGCAATTACTTCTAAAGCAGATTGAGGTTTATGCATCGAGTACTCAAGAGCAAGGTTTTGATGCAACTCGTGAACTGGGCAGGGATGTTGCTGTGGAAGCAATAAATTCATCACCCAAACCTCTACAAGCCTTGGTAGAACAGTGCATTCCCAAATTTCATGTTTCCCTTTCTGGAGGAACAGATATAGAAAGCAGTGATATGGTGCATAGAAAATGCTTCATGAAGATTCTAGATCAGCATAACTTTGCAGCTTTGCAGGTGAATGCCAAGGTCAATTTTTCATCAACACTAAATAATACTAAGGCTTCTGAATTTACAGAGATTGGTTGTCAGTTTCAACCTCTGATTCTGTGGTTTGATGCCCCTATTGTGCGCACTGTACAAAAATTGACAGAGACCTGTGGTAAGTCTGCTAACCGTGCTGAAAGCAAGTCATTATCCAGCACCAGTTTCTCTCCTGCAACCAAGAAAACGTTACAGATCAATGCATTTTGTCCACATATACGCATCTGGATTTGTTCACCTTGTTCTCCAGCTGCTACATCACTTTTTAAAGATCATTTATTATGTTTAGATCTGCTTAGTCCAATTGATAAGTCGAGGAAGGCCATGGTTAAGTTGAAGCTGTCAAATGCAGCTGGCAATCAACTTTGCATTGATTCTGCTAGTTTGGCTTTTAAAGAGAGCTATCTTTACCTTGTTTCTCCCTCAGTCCATACTAAAGATGTTAGAAACTCGTCTCTAGGATTTCATGCAAGCAAGGTTCTTAGTATATCACTTGATGGTCCTGAAGTGGCTTCCATAGAGGTCTTTTTTAAAAGCAAATCTGGAGTGGAAGTTACTCTTGCCGAGCGAGTATGGATGGCAGTTGATGAACAACAAAAAGGAGGGATGGGTGGTAGGATGACGAACTCTGAGTTTGCAGCAGCAACTGCAACTGAAGTGATGAATGAGAAGAATCATAAATTACGTGAAGAAATTGTTCATTGTTCATCAACACACGTTGTAGCAACTGTTCCCAAAGTGAATGTGGAGCTGTATGGTATGAAATACACTCTTGTGGCTGAAACCTTGATGTCGATGATTGAAGCATCTGTTTGCAGAAACACATTGGCTGATAGGAGTACAGAACATCCAGAAGATAATGCTCAAGTGACTTTTTCTCTACATGTTGGGGAGGCAGAATTGACTTTGCATTCAAAATTTGGGAGTGTGTGTCAGAAGTATGCTATAAATGTCAGCAAATTAAACATATTGCATGTTCTGAAGCTCGGCATGATTGAGAATGCAAGTTACTTCTGGCTTCATCATGGGAATGGTTCTGTGAAAGGTTCAATATCCAGCATAAGCCCTCATGAAATTCAGCTTTTAACTTGTAGTGATGCTGCCCTTGGTCGGGGTGATGGAGGAGGAGGAAATGCCTTGGCTTCTAAGTCTGCTGGTATTGAGGTGTCCATTGTCTCATGGCCTGGGGGAGGTCATCTAGAGGACACATTGATTACTATTTCTCTAGGAGGTTGTACCTTCATGGCACACGGTGGCAACCTCGACTGGTTGCCAGAGTTAATTGCCTTTTTCAACAACCCTACAGAGATAAATTCCATCAGTTATGCTGTCCATGAAACTGATGGTGAGTTTAGGACAGAGACATTCCTTCTGCAGCTCAAAGGTGGCTTGGTGGCTGCAAAAGAAGAGACTGCTGTCTGCAGTGATTCAACTTTCTTTTCATTGAATTTACATGATGTAGCATTGTGTTATGAGCCTGGTACAGAAGCTGTAGCTGCAGCAGTTCTTAGTGAAAAGAACTCTACAGAACAGTTTAATCCTGTTGCATGTGCAGTAGCTGCAACAGGAATTCGAGTTTCAAGCAAGGAAACATCCAATGTTTCTGGAAGAACTTACGAGATTCAGCTCAGGGATGTAGCGCTTCTATTGGTTGACACTACTTTTAGACATGGTCCACTGGATTATACATCAGAGGCTTTGCATCAAACGGGTTATGTCAAAGTGGCTGGAGAGGCAGTTATGAAAGCTGTTATCCACCTAAATCCTGTAGATGGATTGGACTGGGAAGTTGAGTGTGCAAACAATCAGCTTCGATTCGATACATGCCATGACTCGACTGCAGCCTTGGGTCGACTGATTGCTCAATTGCAGCAATTATTTGCTGTTCAGTTGGAGAATCCTGTGCCTGAAAACAGAGATGATTATGATGCCAATGCATGCTTTTTGGAAGACAGCTCTCAAAATCAGGTATTTACTGGTTGTTCTGATATTGGACAATCAGATTACAGTGTTTCCAAGAGCAAAACCGAAACTTCTTTCGAAGTTGTGGATGATGTGGATTTGCTGGTCAGAGGCTGCTCTATTTATGCTTGTTTGGAGGAGAGATTTGAGTTGCTAAACAAATCTGTCCTTTCAAATGATGATATGCAATCAGAGAGTCGTTGCAGTTCATCATATCAGTGGTCTCAGAGTGGTTGGGAAGGAGAGTATGTTCGGACACCCACGATTCCTGATAATGAAGGAACACCTCTTTTCATTGAAGACTATTACGCTTCTAATGTATCTTCTCTACAGTTGTTGTCATCGTCAAGTTCTAGCTGGCATCAGGAAGGTCCGTCAATGCAGGGCTGTCATATGCCTTGTGATGATCATGGATTACCAATGATAGTTGATGGTAGTGGAGGCTGGTATGATGGCCAAAATTTTGAAGTTGTGGAGAACCATGTTCTAGCCCTTGATAGCAGAACAGGATCTGAAGAACATAAAGGTGGTCTATTGCAACCCTCATGGAGAAGGTCTGGTCTCTATTCCAAATATCCACAATCTATTGGCAGACTGGTCTTTCGCGATTTAAATTTGCGTTGGAGATTACATGGGGATTCTGACTGGCCAGTCAGTAAGAGAAAAGACTCTGAGAATACTACTGCAAGACTGGAAGTACTTTTCCGTGGTGTTGATCTTCAGCATGATATATTTCCAAGAGCAGGAGTCCATGCATCAAGGTTAGTCTTGAGCATTCGGGATATTGGCATTTATGATTGCAGCAAGGATGCGCCATGGAAAAAGGTGATTTATTTCCATTTATGTGGGTGATTTTATATCTTTGATCTACTTCTAACTGTTGCCAATTGTGATTTTGAAGATTCTAGGCTACCATAGGTCTAAATCTCGGCCTCGAGAATCTTATGCTAGAGCTTTAAGAATGGAACTCGAATCTGTCAGGCCAAATCCATCTATTCCTGCAGAAGAATATAGGTACATTTTTTAATACAAACAAAAGAAATTCAGCTAATCCAAATCACATTCTCATCTCTAACGCCCTTCAACAGATTGTCTCTTCAGTTATTGCCACTTCTCTTGCACCTTGATCAGCGGCATGTTGATTTCCTCACAAACTTTTTCTCTGCACCTCTTGCTTCACATCAGCAAGAAATTTCTTCTTCATGTGCTAGCTCTGAATCTAATGCCTCGGAGGTATCAGATGATAGCTTGCTTCCTTTCTTCCAGGTACTTGATCATGGATCAATGCAACTTTTGAATGTTACTGGCCATGCTTTCAAAAACTTCATTCAAGTGTGTGCGCGTGTGTTTTTGTGCTCCAGATTTGTGAGCTACAGCCCTTCAGTGTCAGGGTCGATTATGTCCCCCGGCATGTAGATATCAGTGCTTTGAGGTCTGGAAAGTATGCAGAACTCGCAAATTTTGTTTCCTGGAAGGTAGTGTATGCTTTAGAGTTCCTTTAACTCATATTATGATGTTGATGTAATGAAAGGTTGATCTTTTCAGGGTATTGAGCTGGAGCTTAAACATGTTAGAGTTGTTGGAGTACATGGATGGGGAGCTGTTTTCAGTAGTATAATAGGAGAGTGGCTTGAAGATATCTCACAGCGTCAAGTCCATAGACTGCTTAAAGGTCTGGGACCAATTCGTCCGCTATTTGCTGTTGGATCTGGAGCAGTAAAATTAGTAGCTCTTCCAGCTGAGCAGTATAAACGAGATCACCGTCGGCTATTGAGAGGAATGCGCAAAGGTATGAACTGCATTTCGATGCTGTAAAGTTTATGGTATTCATTTTTCAGACTTTTTTTTCGGTGCCACTCAAGTCTCATGCTCGTATATGGTTTCAAGCTAGTATGGATATATATTTATATTTAGTAGTTGAGTCACAAAGATGACAAACAAGTGCCAAGCACTATGTTTATATGGATCAGTTCGTTATTCCCTTTTCCACATTTGTCTGTTTTTAATTTAATGTAAATCAGTTCTGTTTTTTCTTGCCATTTTTGTCATATCTGTTTTGTGGGATCAAATCTTTAGTGTATATTTCAACAAAAGTGACAGTGGATGGGGCACAATTTACATTAATGATAGTAGTTTTGTGGAATGCTTTGCGACTGCACATTTTTTGGTCAACCTGAGTGGTTGATACCTTCATAGTGGTGCCGTGGTCTTTAACTGGATTATGGCCGAGCTTTTGATGTTTGAATTGATCGATTCATGGTAGTATACCCCCTCTTACAGCTGTTGGCCTTGTGCTTGATAGAATCTGATAAATTTACCCTTCTTTTTCCCCCTAAAGTTTGGTTTAATTTGCTGAGTGTTGGCAGGACTGTCGCAAGGGTATGCGAGGCTAGTGATATAATGCTGAATTAATGTGATGGAAGTGTTCACAAGATTAGTCAGTTTTTGGAACTGGAGAACATCCATTATTTCTGACTAGAAGAAGTTAATTCACATTTCCATAAATTCTTTTTTCTGTTCATTTACAATGTGAAAACATGTTTGACTAGGTATAACAGCATTCCTTCGGAGTGTTTCCCTTGAGGCTGTGGGTCTGGGAGTACAGCTAGCAGCTGGTGCACATGAGATACTCTTGCAGACAGAATCGGCTCTTGGAACTGTGGGTCTTTTGGCGTCTGCTGAGAGGGTGGAATTGCCAGATAAATCTGGCCAGCCAGGTGGCATGCGTGAAGGCCTTCATCAGGTATTTTGTGGCTTTGTTGTTAGTTGTGTTCCAAAGACTCCATGATATCTAATTTTGTGAAAGTTACAGGCCTATGAGAGCCTCAGTCAAGGTTTTGAGAGAACTGCATCATCATTGATAAGCAATCCTTTGAAGGCTTACCATAAGGCAGGCACCAGCACAGCAGTTGCAAGTGCCCTTCGAGGGGCTCCTGTGGCAGCAGTAGCACCTGCTGTTGCTGCTGCAAGTGCGCTGCACCGTGCCTTGCTGGGAATGCGCAACAGGTTTGCTCTCTTAAGGTCTGTCATTCGTAGATGGACTTGAATATCCTTCTCATTGTCTGTTCCTGTCGTTAAATTGGGACTGCAGCCTAGATCCAGAGCATAAAAGAGAGTCTGAAGAGAAGCATTCAGGACCACCGCCAGAGTAAGAGCTTCTGTGGTCTATATCTTGAAGGGACTAACATACAATTTTATGTCACTGTGAATGGGGCAAGAGGAACAAGATGCCTAGTATTAGCAATATCGATTTGGGTTCCATTTTGGTAATTCATTCTCCTCTTGACAAGCTCTTATCAGGACAATGATAACTGTCATTGGTGTGTATAATGCCTAAATATTTTCAGCTTTGACTGTACCATAGCTTATATCATTATCAGAGCAGTTGCAAGGCAGGTGGATTTGCAGCTCAAGCGACTTCAAAGGTGAAGGAGCTCAGAAATTTATTTTGATTAGTGTCATAGAGCCTCTGAAATAGATGTAAATCAATTCTTTACCTGCCGGTCTATAGTGATGGAAGTTTAGGATAGTCCATTGGGTGTCCAAAGTCGGTGCCATTTAATCACCCTACACGTTACAAATTATATTGTATAGATCTAACTACCGATTCTTTTAAGAAGAGTTCCTTTGTATATAGCCTGTACAGAATCACCTTGTACAGATGTACAGAACATCTAGAATGTGAATTCCAGTATCCAAATCGTTTCGATAATCTATTGTGCTCAAGTTGAAGTGGAATTATTGGAATTGCTTCCATTGACTCTTTTGTCTCTCATATTAAACAATCACTAAGTGAATACAAGCCAGATGGGTGCATCTAAATGTCACAGACCTTTCTGAATGGCTTTGAATTCATCGCGCACTTTGAACTGCTATAGCTTGGGAACTTGGAAGTGGGTAAAGAGAGTTCAATTGGCTGCATGAGGGTGCTCCATGGATGCTTCAGTCTTCTGCACTGCCTCTAAAAAAGCTGCTTTGTGGACTCCTGAAGTTTTCCAAGACTTGGGAAGGATTTCATCCTTTGCTATCAGCTTGTAGGAGACATGATAAGTCTGCATATTGTGCGAATTCCCAGCTGGATGAAATAGGTATTCATCAGATTTTACTGAATTGTTTGCAACGACACTTTTGCATAGGTCCATGAAGGAATGCTTGAGCGTTCTCTCTCTCTCTCTCTCTCTCTCTCTCTCTCTCAGTAGATGGAATGGGTTGCAGGATAGTCAAAGGACTGAGGCACATAATCTCTTCGCCCTGCTCACACTCAAACGATGAATGTTGATCCTGTAGCCATGAGAGAATCCTGTAGACAAAGACTTGTCCATCTCTTTTGGACCACCCCATTAATACTGATAGTTTATCAGTGATACCCAAATCCAAAGCCGTCTCTCTGCAGCTCTAAACTTGAATTAACCCAGAATTGAGAAAATACTAGGAAGAAACCAGTTATCATATTCGTGTATTGCATTTTCTTAAGCACGTGATAGCTTTTTCTTAAGCTGGAACATCCTATGTTCTCTTAGGATGTACTGATGTATATGCTCATCAAGCTCTACAAACACAACCTCTAGTTGATCATGGCCCATAAATTTGTTTTCATCTAAATTTAGTGTAAAGTGGGCTCTCAGAAAATACTTTAATTCAAAGGACCATGATGAGCGATGATGAAAGATGCAGATGCAATTTGCAAATGTCTCCGATGAAGAGCCTGATCTTGTAGTCTCCAAGGTCCTGAGCTAACAAAGCAGCCCGAATCAATGTAAAGGGATCTGGAAAGGGTAAGAAAGACTTGGATACTCTGGTGCCATTTGTAAAGAGTTCAGTTTTGGAACCACAAGAGGTAAGTGCATCCCGTTTACTATCCAGTTACTGAATAGCTTTTCATTGTGAAGCTATGAACTAATGTGGACTCGAGGGATCACTAAGAATGTTTAAGCTGTGACCTGGTCACAATGTTGAGAGGGGAGGAATAGCTGTATTCTAGTAGATGAACCCTTCCATGATTAAAAGAATCTGGTTTCGAGGTCCAAACACTAATCAGGAATTAAATCTCTCTCTCTCTCTCTCTCTCTCTCTCTCTCTCTCTCTCTCTCTCTCTCTCTCTCTCTCTCTCTCTCTCTCTCTCTCTGAGTCTGCTTTTAATGTGTCAGCAGAAAATATCTAGGTGGCTGCCAAGTGACCAGACAAGTTAGAAGTAGAAAAGTGAGGAGAAAGATGAATTTATGAAATGGCCCATGGTTATCCAAGCAAGCTACTGATTAACCACCTGATGCTATATAGTGCTGAAGCCTGAACCGTCTGAGAAAAACAAGTTTCCAATTTCTGAGATCTATATTAGTGCCAGTTGAAAAGAATGCCTTCCATTGGCTTCATAGAGCATGTGTGATCGCTATCCATGTTTGTGCCCATGTCTATGGAATGGGCACTTATAGAATATGAAGCTACAACAGAGGCTTCTCTACAGTCTGGAGTCAAGATATATGAAGTCTATAAACACATACACAAGGTTCTGTGCATGTTCAGTGTTATATGGAGTATACTAAGGGAGAAAGGTGTGAACCACCTCTAAGATGGGACAACAATTTTGGCATAATTCTTAATGAATCTTCGATAGAATCTTGATAAATCTAGGAAGATCTGCAACTCTTCCAAGTTCCTAGGATGTGGACATTCCATGATAGCCCTTACTTTTTCGGGATCCATCTGGATTCCGTTTTGGGAGGCTACATGTCCAAGGTATCTAACCTCTGTTTTGAAAAATTCACACTGACTCCTTAGCAAAGAGTGAATTTTCCCTCAACATTTGGAATACTTTTTTGAAGTGTTCCAAGTGTTCCTATTCTGATCTACTATAGATCAGAATATCATCTATGAAGTCTACTACAAACTGCCCTAGATAAGGCCTTTGTAAGGCTTCCATTATGAGGAGAAGACATGTGAGAGTGTTGGACATTGTTAGGTTCCTATTGGACATTGATGTTCTACAAAAATCTTGAAATTTTGTGCTAATAAATAGTGCCAAAACTTCTTTACTACTTCGGCCATTCCTAGTCCCTCATATTCCATGGTAATATAATGTCATTCACTTAGTAATTCATTCAATGTTGTGTTTTGCTCCAAGATTATTCTTCTTACTTGTGCTGTTCATGTCTTTCCGCATACCTCAAACTCCAACAATTGCTATAAGAGTAGGTCGTCACTTTATCTAGGGCATTGTCAACAACCCTTCGATCGAAGTCTGAAAATTGCATAAAAATTGCTAAACATGCTTAGAGTGATTAGGAGTTCAAAACAACTTTGCTTTGTGGCATCAAAATTTTGATTTGAGCTCATTTTGGACTTTAAACACACTATCGTAGTGCTTGACAAACAATTTTGTCCTTTTGTGCCAAACAGATATAAAGGTTTTTGTTTGCCTGTACAAGCCCTCAAACTCTACTACAGGTTTAGTAGAGCTCGATAGGGTGATTCTATTCAACTTTTTAAGACATGGTCATTTTTTTGCATCAGGGTATTTAGTCAATGGCCATGGTTGAAAGCAATGATGTATTATCAGATTAGGTCATCGCTTTATCTAAGGCATTGTCAACATCCCTCTGGTCACAGTCTCAAAATTGTATAAAAATTGCTAAGCATACTCAAAAGTGATTAGGAGTTCAAAACATCTTCGCTTCGTGGCATTAAAATTTTGATATGAGCTCGTTTCATCCTTTGACTGCACTATCGTAGTGCTTGTGTAGACAGTTTTGTCCTTTTGTACCAAAGATATATACAAGTTTTCGTTCGCTAGTACAAGCCCTTATGTTTAATAGAGCTCGACAGGGTGATTCTATTCAACTTTTGAAGATATGGTCATTTTTTTGCATTAGGGTATTTAGTCAATGGCCATGGCTAAAAGCAATGATGTATTTTGTATGTTGGTTGTTGAGGATAGGTTGGACGGTATGAATTACCCATTATGGGCATATATGATGCGTCATGTATTGGTAGCAAAAGGAATGTGGAATATTGAGGGTGCTGAAAAATGTCCTACTACACGTGCAAATATAGTTTTGTTTCCTACAGGATGTTTGGTCGAGGCCTACTCTCCCATGCTTGAATTAATAAAATAAAAAAGAACAATATAGTGAATAGGCATAATGACCTTGGGATTCCTTGTATCCCACAAAGCAGGGGTCGGCCCGATAGTTATGACAAGAAAGAAACCTAAGAATCGACGAGAGAGAAACGTTTCAAAGAGAACTACGGAGAAGCTTAATGATTTTTTTCATTGCCCTCATGAGAAACCCACTCACTTCTAATCTTGTCGTTTTCTAGGATAAACATCCTATGGTGTCTAGAAGGCCGATATTTTTTACAATTACATACTCTTCTACCTAACATGTTGAGGGATTTTTCAATCGGCCACTCTTTCGAGTGGCCACCAAAGTTGAATGCGCATCTTTCCTTCCATATCTTCTAGAGCACTTCCCCTCTGATGGCTTTCCACAATGCAAAAGAGCATCCAATTGTTTCTCCAAGTAATACTTGTTTCTAGTTGATTTGTCTATGTAAGCTTAAAATCCTTGTGAAAGATTGCTAGATCTGAAAGCTTCTAGGGCATGAGAAGAAGATACGACCAAGGTCCTCTTTGCCCCGAAGGAAACACTTACATCAATACAAGGCCCAATAGATTTTATTTGCTTTGGTATTGGTCCAGATACCATGATGGAGGATTTGCAACATAAGAACGGATTCTTTGTTCACAATGAGAGGATGCCACAAGTCTCCGCACACAAGTTGCCATATGATGCTAGACCAATTTTGACACCGTTTGCTGTTAAGAGAGATATGCCAATCAAGGTGCTTATGGAACCTCAAAATTTTATCCAATTTATTAGTGTTGGACTATCTTAACCCTTCGGTCCGGGGCAGGTCATTCCCAAGAAGGAGACGAGTTTGAGAGTTGTCCTAGGCACATATTTTGTGTAAGAAGGCACAAATCATCATAGTCAACTCTTCTAATAGGATTTATGTCCTCAAATCTTATCCAATGACCACTCTCAAGGTTCCAGAGATCTTTCCACTTGCTAAAACTTTTATTTCATAGCTTCTTTGCTCTTTGGATGTTTTTTGATTCAACTTATCTGTGATTCCCTTAATAGGAAACTTGATAGAGTCATTTTGCCTATTCCCGATTGCCCACTTCCAATCGTCATTAATTTTGATATACAATTTTATCTTGTTCCAACTCTTCCATATGGAGCAAACAAGGCCAAAGCCTTTTGGAGCCACCGAGCATTGAGAAAACAATAAGGTGAGCAAATCAAGATCCTTCCACCTAAGGATTCCCTTAAGCCTAAGAGAGGATTTGTCTCTAAGAATAAGTTTCACCCAAGAAGCTTCCGCATTGCACCATGCTTAGATCAGCTACTCGGGAGCCAATTTATCTTTCATAACTCTCACATTCAGAATGCCCAAACCACCAGACTATTTCTGGTTAGCACACATGATCCACTTTATTTTGGGCACACCCGTCCTATTGGGATCGTTCAATCTAGAGAAAATTTCTACAAGTACTTTCAAGCTTCGATAATTCTTTGTCTTTTGGCCTCCAACATGCCAAAAAATAGATAATAGAAGAGCTGAGAAAGGTTTGTTCACCATAGCACACCCCGCTAGGCTGAGCTACATTCTCTTTCAATAGGAAAATTTATTATTCAATTTGGAAAGAACCCAATTCCAATGCTGGCCCATAGAAATTCAAAACCCATTGGGATGTCAAGGAGTCAAAAAATTTATCCATTATGTATTTCTTTATAACCCTGGTTAGTAAAAAATTATGGTTTGAGGTCCATAGATGGTCGTGAAAGTAGTTTTGGAGTGATTTATTTTTGATCTAGACACAATACATAAAACATCCAGACATTGCCAAAAGGTGTTGATACTATTATGGTCATTATGAACAAAACCATTGGTGTCATTGGCAAAGAGTCTCATAAGCATCTGGTTCTGACTATGGGGGAGCCGAAGTCCTTGGATCTGCCCAAGAAGGGCCTCACGGTTTACCAAGCAGCTAAGACCATCGATGGCAATGTCAAAAAGAAGAGGAGCTAGAGGACAATCCTGTCTAATAGATCAGTTTAGCCTGATTTCTTGAGAGGGTTGACAATCGATATTTATACGAGTCGATCCATTCCCCATAAGCATAGAGATCATTTTGATGAGTTTAGGTCGTGACCGATGTCTCTTAGCGATCGTAGAATGAAATCCCACTCTAGGTGATCATATGCTCTGTCAAAATCTATCTTGATTAAGAGGACATCTTGGGAAGATTCCTTAGCAAATTCTAAGCCTTTTCACACATCAATAATAGCCTCTAGGATGGATCTTCCCTTTATGAAACCCTTTTGGTCCTCATTGATCCAAGAGTGTAGATGGAAGGTAATGTGATTCCAATAACCTTCACTAAGATCTTATACTTGGTTTGAAGCATAGTGATGGGTCGCCAATTTTCAATCCTGCTTTTTCTATCTTTTTTGTGAATTAGTGTAATTACCCTTCATTGAGAAAAATAAGGAGAGCACTGAAGTGTAAGGCCTCCTTCCACACCAAAAGAAGTGGTTTCACAATGTCACTCCTAAAGGTCTTGAAGAACTTGTTAATGAGGCCCTGCAGACCTAAACTATTGCCACTAGGAAGAGCGTCAATAACTTCAAGAATCTCTCTGTCAATGATAGGGGAGTCAATAAGATGCATGATGTTTTGAGGAATTGTTTTTGATTTGATTCTCAAGATGGCGGCCATGAAATCCCGCCTCTGAGAAGTGAGCGGTATGGACATCCCCAAGAGGGTTGGTTATAAACTCAATGTTCTCTATATTAGAAGTGCATTCCATGCCATTGAAATCTACCATAAAAGGGATCTCTTCCTTGAGTTGCTTCTTCTTAAGGATCTTACACATCTCTTTTATCGGTTTGGCAGCTTTGCCCACCCACCAATCTTTAAAGTAAATTTGCAAGTTTCATTCTCTAGATTTCCTCTTCCTATCTCAATATTCTTATAATTTTTCAGAGTCCTAATTGGAGGCGGGAAT
The DNA here is from genome assembly GCA_020310875.1 of Ceratopteris richardii. Lineage (NCBI taxonomy): Eukaryota > Viridiplantae > Streptophyta > Polypodiopsida > Polypodiales > Pteridaceae > Ceratopteris > Ceratopteris richardii. The sequence continues at coordinate 112,061,459 of CM035406.1, forward strand.
TACCATTATTGACTTCCATCTCAAGATGCTGGAGTTGATGATAAAGATCTTCCCTTCTCACTTGCCTAATGTTAACAATTTCTTTTTGGGCCTTGTCAAGGAGAACTTGGGACTAGTTGATAGCCATCTTCTAGCACTTAGCTGAAGAGGTATAACATCTAAAGGCCTAGCTCCAAACCATGGAGATTGCTTGTTGAGAAAAATGAAGGGAGAGGATTGAGGGATAAGAATGAAACCAAGGGCCTTCATGTGCCTAAGAAGAGGTTGGAAGGAGATAATCATTGGGTAGTGATCAGATAACACTAATTCCACGCATTGGGAAAGAGATGGGGGACCTTGCTTGTGAATGATGTTCTAGGAGATATAGCTTCTATCAAGTCTAGCTTTATGCAAATCTTTGCCTGTTTGGAGGTTCGTACATGAGAAACCTTGCGTGTCTTTGACTTCTACCCAATCGTGGTCTAGCTTATCCAGGTCCCATATGTCTTTCTCAATTCCTTCAATAACACATCCCTTTTGGTCCCATTTATCAGACAAGATTTCCACCATATCAAAGTCCCCGTAGAGGATGAAATCCAATGGTAGAGAGTCTAAAGAGTGCCAAGTATCTAGTCTTTCTTTGTGTCTTGGTTAGGAGCTTAAATTGAAACAATGGTGAGAAGAAGCAGACCCTTAGACAATATGGCGATCCATCGATGGTTCCGATCTGTTATAGTATGTGCCAAGCATGCTTGCCATATTGGTTTGAAGCCAATTGCAACACCACTAAATCCATGTTGATGTTATGTGGAGATCCACACATGAGATGCCGAGATGATCTTTAATCTTTTTTGCTGCTCAACTCTGTTAACTTTGACCTCTTGAAGATAGAGAAAGTCTGCATCGACATTTTTATCTCAAACCATTGAAAATACAAAGTTGTTCTTGAGGGGCCAGATAGCCCTCAAATGCTGTACGAAACAACAACCATTTATGAAGGGAGATATCTTTATTGGTCATGGATTTAACCCTATTTTTCTTTCGATTCTTGTTCATGCTATGGTTCTTGGTGCACCTATTGTAGAGAAAATTTATTGGGATGGTAGAGATGCTTAGGCACACACATTGATAACTTTGTCTATCAAATGTGCCATTATCCCTCACATTTGCTCATGCAAAACAACAAAGAATGCTTTGGATACACTTACCACTTTCTACTAGGCGAGAAATGAGGCTTGTGTTGCTTATGCCCAAAATCAATTGGAGAGTGAACATATGAATAAAGAAGATTCTATGGAGAGTGAACAATTTGACAAAGATAAAAGTTTTGGAGTAGTTGACTTTTACTGATGATGTTTTGCCAGATAGTTCACTTGTGCAGATCATTCTTAATGCTCTTCCAGATTCATAAGTTTTTCTTCTACTCTTTGATTGATGATGAAATGCCATCCAAATGCCTTAATATTTGAGGAGTTGGTCTCTATTTTGATGGAGGAAGATCAGTATAGGCAGAACATGTCCATTATGCGTGTTGCAGATCAAACTTTCCTAGCTAGTCAGAAGGGCAGAGGTTAAGGGAGCTCATCTACTAGTAAGTAGAAATATGCTGATGCTGCATGATAGGAAAAAGAAGAAAAATATGAGAAAAAGACAAAAATGCAGTTTTAATTTTCCAAATACTGTAAGGGAAATGATCATGTCATAAGGAGCTGTCCAAAAGTGTCTACAAAAGAGGCAAATAACAAAGAGGCTGGAATGCTTATTCCAGAGGCCTCTACACCTAAAATAGAGTCTATTAATCTTTTTCAGAATGAAGAATGGGCATTTTCTATTGTATGCAACTATGAACCATCTTCTCATGAGAAGTGTATGTCTATAGTGGACTCAAATTTTTGGTACTTTGATAGTGGGGCAACCAAACATATTACCTTTCAACATAGTTTATTCAATTCACTTGAGTCTTCCCCTACAGGGAATAATGTCACATGTATTAACTATTGGGTGTGTGTAGAAGTGCGAGAGGCACACAAGAAGCACACACAAGGAGCACAAACATAGCAAGACACATGAAGAAGACAGATGTCTGGAATAGCTCTCTCTATTGACGATGTTCAAAACTAAAGTAAGAGTTGAATAATATCCCGAAGTACAAAGTACCACCATATATGAGTGAATCATGCATGTGGTAACATTTGGAAGAAAACCTCTAGCCATCACTAGAGTAAAATGTGCCCATGTATAGGGAAAAGATTCACATCACAGCTACTCGAGGAACACATAAGTGTAAAAATCCCCCTAGAGTGAATGATGTGAACACATACATGGAGTGGCAGATCAGTCCCCATAAGTTAATAAGCCTAAAGCTTTGCGAAAAGCTTCAAACTTTTTCCATGGAAAAGCTTTGGTGAATATGTTTTCCACATTATCTTGTGTAGGCACATATACAAAATCAATCTCCTGCATGATTGTGCTCTCTCACATAGTGATAATGCACCTCAATATGTTTGGTTCGTGCATGAAACACTGGGTTTCATGCAATAGTCAATGCACTTTGACTATCATTGAGAATATGTGTAGCAGCATCAATGTCCATGCAAAGATCCATCAATAGGCATCTACACCGTAGTTGTGAAAACTGTCCTATAATCAGCTTCACAACTCAATGTCACCAGTGTAGGTTGCTTCTTACTCAACCAAGATATGCATGAGTCTCCAAGGAAAAAGCAATTACCACTAGTGGACATGCAAGTATCATAAAAACCAACCCAATCACTATGTGTAAAAGCATGCAAGCATGGATGAATATCTCTTGCATAAAAGAGACCTAAGCTCAAAGTGCCTTTGAGATATCTAAACACACATTTCACCGCTTGACAATGCTTAGTGCCAGGGCTATGCATGAATCGACTCAACTGGGAAACTGCATACTATATATCTGGCTTTGTGTTGCATGCATATATAAGACATCCCATAGCTTGATGATAAAGAGAAGTGTCAAATGCATCACTAGAATCCTTAATTGAGAACCTAAATCCTATAAACTAGTGTGGAAACTAGCTTGCAATCCTCAAAGTCAAAACACTGAAGTGGTTTTTCAACATACTTTGCTTGTTGCATAACAATTCCCCCCTCTATGAATACAAACTAGATGCCAAGATAGTAGCTTCAAGACCAAGATAAGTGACATCAAAAGTATGCTTCAAATTAGCCATAAGAATGTCAAGTTTTGCATCACATGACCCAATCAAGAGTATGTTATCGACATAAAGAACAAGCACCATAAGATCAACCCCATCTTTGCATACATAGAGTGCGCTTTCAATTGGACTACATGTGAAGCTAAGAGAAATCAAGTGCTTATGGATTTTGTCATACCATGCATGTCGAGCTTGCTTGAGACCATACAAGGCTTTATGCAAGTGAGAAACCATATGCTCTTGCCCTTTCATGGCAAATCTAGGAGGTTGCTTCATGTAAACCTCTTCTTGCAGATCACCATTGCTGTTTTTATGTCCAATTGATGTACTTGCCAACCTCGATGGGCAGCCAATGCAACCACGGTACAAATGGTATTCATGTGTGAAGTAAGTGCAAAACTTTCCTCATAATCAATAGAATATTGTTTTACATATCCTTTGGCAAGCAATCTAGCTTTATAGTGATCAATGCTACCATCTGACTTTCTCTTAATCTTATAAACCCACTTTGTACCAATGGCATTTTTTCCTTTTGGTAGTTCACATAACTTCCAAGCACCATTCCTATGTATGGAATTCGTTTATGATTGCATAGCACTCATCCATTGTGGATCATCACATGCATCTTCAAAAGTAAGTGGATCTTCATTACATGTTGTTGCAATAAGAGAATAATCCACAAAATTACTTGATGCATGGTGAGAGCTTGATCTTGTTCTACTAAGTAAAGGTGCACTCAATTTGCTATCTTGCAAAGTTTGTTTCAACCACTTTGGCATAGTTTGTGCACTCTTGATAGACATGCATTCATTATGTAATACATCATCAACACGTATATCATGCATGGGCTAAATTTCATGCTCATTTTCAGCCATATTTTGATGCAAATGTTCAGCCATATGTGGTTGGAAATTTCCAACAGTTTTAATAATTTTTGGTTGAAAAATTTCAGCCATGTTTGCCTAGAAATTCTACATTTTCAGCTCTATTTTGTTGGAATTTTTTAGCCCTTTGAGCCTTAGTTGGTTGAACTCCATGACCATAGTCATGTGCACCATTTTGGAACAAAGACATGAGTGTATCGAACATATCTTGTGAGCTAACTGTTGGCTGTTTTTTGCATTCAAGAAGAGGGAAAACTGAATTTTCAGCAAATACCACATCTCGACTCACAATAATTGTGTTCGACAATGCATGGTACAAACCATATCCCTTACTTTCAACACTATAACCAACAAAAATACATTTATTTTTGCAATGTCATCAAGTTTGTGACCTTGTGATGGCACAAGAGCATATGCCAAACAACCAAACATGCACATATGACTAACTCTAGGGTTGTGTCCATTCCAAGCCTCATATGGAGTGATGAATCCCAATGCTTTTTTAGGGCAATGATTGAACACATAGTTTGCACACATGACTGCTTCCATCCAAAACTTGTGAAGAAGGTGCTTTCCTTTAACCATACATTGTGACATTTCAAGGAGAGTTCTATTTTTATGCTCAACAAAACCATTTTGTTGAGGTGTATATGGCACCGTAAATTGGTGTGAAATTCCTCTTTCATGAAGAAAAGCATTAAACTCATGTGACGTATATTCACAACACGATTTATGCATAGAGTCAAAAGCTTATTTGAAGGAAAATTTTTAGCCATAGCTAAAAATGCTTTTAAGAAAGAAAATACCTCATTGTTTGCTTTCATAGGATACACTCATGTATGGCGAGTAGCATCATCAATGAAGGTAACAAATATACATGCTTCCCAAAAGATGGAGCCTTGATGGGACCACATACATCACTATGAACAATCTGCAATTTTCTTGTAGTATGTGTATGACTATCATTTGGAAAAGAACGAAGAATGCAACTATCACATGCATGCTTTTCAATGGAATCAAGTGTTGGAAGACCAATAACCATGTCCTTCTTTTGTAAGAAAAGAAAACTATTGAAGTTCAAGTGACCAAAACAAGCATGCCAAAGCTCCATTTTAGCCATGGAAGAAGTATGAGCAACCAAGGCATTCGAGGCAGCCCTCTTGTATGTATCCATGCGATAAAAACCATTACATAATGTAGCAGACATCACAATAATATCATCATTGTTGAAATCATGAACCATACACTTATCATCAACAAAGTGTACATGAAGTCTAGCTTTGGCAATCAACGAAATTGAAATTAAGTTATTCTTGATACCGAGCACATACAATGCATTTTTCACGAGAATTACACCTCCATTTGGGTCCGTAAGCTCAATTTCTTCTACTCCAATGATAGGATAAGAGGCATTGTTTGTACACACCACATGTCCTCCTTTGGGATAATCTTTCAAAGATGCAAAAAAGCTTTTGCATGAAGTTATGTGCTTTGACGCACCACCATCAGAGAACCAATCCGAATCAGCCTCACTCACAACCATACATTTGGAATGCAAAGATGCATCATAATGGCATGTAACAACACATGCCCAAAAATCTCGAGCCATGTTAGGTTCATCATTCTTTGCATTTGCTAAATTTTCAACAATAAACATGCCGGATTCCTTCATCTTTTCATTGTGCTTAGCAAGCTTTCTACACTCATCAATTGTATGACCAACCTTTTGACAATATTTGCATCTCTTCTTCTTTTGAAAATCAACATCATTAGAGGAATGAGTGGAAGAGGAAGGTTGAGGCTTTGGTTTTGATGAACCCAAAGCTAAACCAAACTTGCTTTTCCCTATTTGTGAGATATCAAGTGCTTGTGTTCCCTCAATCAAACCACTCTTATTCACTCTCGATTGCTCTTCTTGCAAAAGAAGAGACAAAACCTCATCAAATGTATACATATTGGGATTCCCTTTTGCAACCAATCAGAGTGTAGTGGTAAAGCTTTGAAAGTATTTTGACAATCCTTTCAACAATGTAGAAATGAGTGATGCATCTAGAATAATCTCATCTATGTTTGCCAATTGCTCTTTCAAGTCCTTGTTGCGTGTCACATAAACATCTACAGACTCATTTTCTGCCATACATACATCCTCAAGTTGCTTCCTTAAGTATGCAATGCATGCTTCATTACACACAACATACAAAGAAGCAAGAGTGTCCCATGCTTGTCTTGATGTAGAACATGACCGAATGTGTGGAACTATATGATGCTTCACAGAAAGCACAATCAATGCATAAGCTTGAGCATCTTTTCCATCCCATCTAAGCTACTCTTGTGTAGATGGAGAGGGAGTAACCAATCTACTTGAAGAAGAAGCTCCATCTGTGACAGTAGACTATGAAGTAGAAGAAACCACGGGTCTTCGATCTACATCTGTCACTATGTTCCAAAGTTGTTTTGCAACAAGAACATGCTTTATCATGTAAGAACACATTGGATAGTTGGTCCCATCAATCTTATTTTTAGCTTGAAGCATGCCAAACAAGTCATTGTTGCCCGCCATTTCACTAAAGAACGAGAATGTGATAAAACCTTTACTTCAATGAAAGCTAAAATGAATGCTGAAATTTCAACTCACAATCCATCACTCTCATGGCAATTCTGACTGCATTATGAAATTCACTATTTTATGCTTCGAGGTCGATTTGGAATGTTAAAAGTATATGCATGCCCCGTTGCAAAAAATTGAAACTTGAGAAGGAGCTAAACCTGCTCTAATACCCACTCTTGGGTGTGTGTAGAAGTGCGAGAGACACACAAAAAGCACACAAAAGGAGCACAAATGTAGCAAGACATGCGAAGAAGACGGATGGCTGGAATAACTCTCTATTGATGATGTTCAAAATTGAAGTAAGAACTGAATAATATCCCTAAGTACAAAGTACCAACACAAATGAGTTAATCATGTATGTAGTGACATGGGAAAAAACCTCTAGCCAACACTAGAGTAAGAAGTTCCCATGTATATGGAAAAGGTTCACATCAAAGCTACTCGAGAAACACATAAGTGTAACACTAACAACTTCTCTTATCCCGTAATGGGAGTTTGGAAGATCATTCTGACTACTACTGATGGTAGTTCTTTCGCATTATGAGATATTTTTTATGTACTAGTGTTGGATCACCAAGATTTTACTATGATGCTTTAGATGAATTTCCTTCTCACTTCAACCATCATATGGATGGTGCTATACATGTACTTTGGGAGTAGCACTTATGTGCACACTTTTCTTTGTATTGATTGAGATCATTTATGTTGTAAGGTTCAAGGTTTACCTTTGTAAAAGAGAAAAGTAAGAGACCCAAAAAGTTCACGAGTTTGAAAGTTTTTGATATTGATTCTCAATCAATAAACCAAAAGTAGATATAACTCAAACTTTCACTTTTCCTATAATTTAGGAAGAGATTCTAATCATCTTCAACAAACAATCCCACAAGGATTTGGATTCAAAATGATGAGATTTGAGTTGTGGATAATCAACAAAGGTCTATATATGACCACACATTCTTCGTACATTAAGAGAGTGATGATTTGATGTAATACAAATACACTTTTGGTCATTGCTTGGTGCCACATCAAATCTCTACTCCTTCCTCAAACTTAGGAATCTCATAGAGCTTCATTTTCTCTCTATATAGCTCCAAATCAAGTGATTCAAAACTCATTAGAGAGGTATTATATTTTAGTTTATGTTTATAAATTTTCAAGTCATTTAGTTCAATATGTGTAGAGAAATTGGTAGTTGAAGGTCTTGGGGTCATATTTTGCAGTCCTGAAAAGTCGAGGACACACTCAATTAGTCTTGAACTAAATTCTCATTCATTGGTTAGTATAAATTGGGGATTTTATGCATTATAAATTCAACCCTATGTATGACATTTCCCTAAAAGGAATTTTTCCAATTGTAATTATGCTGGCTACTCTGAGCATTTGAATTCATAGTTTCCATCCAAATATAGAAGGTTTTTATGAGCTAATCAAGGTGCAAGTTATCTGTTTTGCATCAACTTATTCTGAAGATTAAAAACATGAAGACTTATTTCTTCGAATGAATTTAAGCCACAAGGAAGGTAAGGAAGATGATAATTTATTTTACATAGATTCGGGATGTTCAAATCATGTTCCAGGCAACATGGCTCTCTTGTTTGATTTGGAAAGTCCAAAGCATAGACATGAAGTACAAATAGGGGACGACACAAAGAATAAGGTGGAGAAGCTTGATATTTTTAAATCTTATAATGGCAGGACAAACATTCTGATCAAGGTACTCTATGTTCCCACTATTACCAAAAACCTAATAAGTATAGGCCAAATAGTTGAAAAATGCTTGCAAGTTAGGTTCACCCAACATGGAGATTTTGTAGAAGACCCATGTCAAGGCTTCAAGAAGATAGCCAAAGGTGAGAAGCATGGTAGGATCTTTACTTTTGAAGTAGGAGAAACCAAGAACATAGCTCTATTAAATTTTGGGTCTCAAACCCTAAGTGAGCTTGAAGTGTGGCATAAGAGACTAGCACATGTGAATGAAAGAACCTTGAAGGACATGTGCAGGGATCAAAGTTTTCTAGGACTTCCAAACATATCAAACCAACACATGATCAACATATGTGATGCACATAAGGTTGGGAAGAAAGACAACCATTTAACTGCAAAGGCTACATCCACAACAACTTATTGGACTTAGTACATACATATGTATGGGGGCCAATCCAAGAACCTTCTTTGGCTAGGTCAAGGTATTAGGTCCAATTTATTGATGAACATAGTGGATGGATTATTATGTACATTATCAAGAGTAAGAATGAAGTGTTTGATTGCTTCAAAAAGTGTCTAGCACGTGTTGAGAACCATACATGTAGATCACTCAAGAAACTCAAGTTTGATGGAGAGGAAGAATACTTCTTCAAGGAGTTTGATGAGTTGTAGGATAAAGGTATTAAGATGGAAGTGACTACCGGATACTCTCCATTGTAAAAAGAAGAAATAAGACATTGGTTGGATCAACTAGGACAATGCTTGAAGAAAAGAAGTTGCCACACTATTTATGGGCATAGGATATTTCAATTGCTGTGTACCTTGTCAATAGGCTACCATCCAAATCGCTTCAAGGTATGAATCCTTATGAAGCATGGCATGGAAGAAAACCTGGACTAGGACATTGCAAAGTGTTTGGTTGTTTAACTTATGTTCATGTACCTTCACAAATCAGAGCTAAGCTAGATGAAAGGGCAACAAAGACAATATTTATTGGATATGATTCAACTCAAATGGGTTACACATCCGAAAATCCTTCAACCAAGAAATTCTCTATAAGTAGGGATGTTGTGTTTGAAGAACACAAATCTTGGTATGATGAAGACAAACAAAAGGTAACTCTACCATATGATCTTGATTATGATTTCCATCAATTAGGAACCAAGGATGATACATGGGTCTAGGATCCAAGAAGCGATATAGATGATGAACAAGATGAAACAAAAAAAGATTACAAGCTATGGAAGTCAAGAGGCAAAGCAAAAATTCAAGATTGTGGAGAACGCTCCAAGCAAGCACCTAGAAGGTCAACAAGGGAAAAGAGACAACCAGAAAGGTATGGATATGATTCCATATTTGTTACAAAGAATTCAATTTACTTGGAAAAAGAATCGATTTCAAAAGAGCCCTCAACCTATGAAGAGGAAAAATGAAATCTTAATTGGGAAAAGGCTATGAAAGAAGAAATAGATGCCTTGAAGGAGGTGGATACTTGGGAATTGGTTCCAATGTCATCCAATCAAAAGTTAACTGGTTACAGATGGGTTTATAAATTTAAGAGGAACTCAGATGTATCAATTCGTAGGTACAAGGCTAGATTAGTTCCCAAAGGATGTTCACAAACTCATGGTATAGACTATGAGGCAACATTCGCATGAGTTGCGAAAATGACTACAATCAGAACATTGATAAGTGTAGCTTTTGCAAGAAGTTGGAGACTTCTCCAACTTGATGTGAAAAATGCATTTCTAAATGGTTGGATAAGTGAAGATGTATACATGTCATAACCTCCAAGTTTTGAAAGCCCTAATCATACATCTTATGTTTGCAGACTTAAGAAACCACTGTATGGATTGAAACAAGATCCTAGAGCTTGGAATTATAGGTTGGTTGCATATCTACAAGATCAAGGGTTCAAACCTAGCAACTCATATCGTTCTTTGTTCATCAAAAGGGATCATAATGAGGCTATCTATCTATGTATATATGTAGATGACATAATTGTGATAGGTGATGACTTGAATGGCATTCAAAGGATCAAAATATATATGCAAGAGGAGTTCAAATCAATGACTTAGGTGAGCTCACATATTTCCTAGGTATGTAAGTGATCTATGTTGGTACATTTAGCAAGCCTAAGTGCATTGCTAAAGTATTTGGACTACACAATCCATTTATTCCTTCGCAAGGAAGAAATTCATGAGAACCTATGCTAGTCATTTTGGGCATAGTTACCTTGGATAATTGTAAATGTAAAAAGAAGATGGAATCTCCTAGATTTAGGAGAGTCAAGCCACGACTTTTTTGGTGAAGGAATCAAATCAATTATGTTCCTAAAGTGTAGGATCACTTTTAGGTGAGGGAAAATTCAAATTCAAACTCAAATTATGAGTATAAATAGACATGCTTGTAGTCATGAGCTATGAGAGCCATTCTGAGAGACATTGAGCTCACTTCATGTATGAGTAGTCCACTACACTTCCCTTGTATCATATGTTCATTAGCATATACATTTTGATACATTTCTTCAAGTACATCTCTGTCTATTGTTCTCTATTACATCTTCATCATTACAATGATTTTGTGGAATCGATTTCTCTACATCTCATTTGCTATAATTTAACTTGGGTTAGTTAGATTGAAGTGTCTACTTCTTTTGTCTAATTGCTCTCAACTTCCTCAAAATATCCGAGGGAGTCTTTTCTTTTCTAAATCTTTGTAAAAATGCTGTTTTTAATGCATTATATGTAGGCGAAATGAGCAATACCATATTGGATGAACTAGCTCATTGTTCTTCCTTCTAACATGGCTACAAACTATTGTAATTTAACTGCATCATCATATATTGTTGGATATCCATTTGTTGTCCACTTTATTTCAAATTGAGCAACGTGGTAGTTTGCATCTTCCTATGATCCTCCTCTAAAGTGTGTTGCTTTTACTTCAGGATTAGGAGGTGGTTGCGCCATGGGCAATGGTTGAGGTGTATGCCTAGATCTTTGCCTGGTCGTCCCTCCAAATGGGTTTGAATTGGAGTCGTCTTCTAACTCCTGCAGCTTTTTCAGTCAGGATCAACGCTCCTAGTATTCTGCCCACCAGCCTTGCTTCTGCTACACCTGTTCCTCCTTCCTCCTCTTCAACTTCAAAATTGGACCCTTCTTATGCTTTGTACCAATCGTATGGTTCAGAAAATGAATCCACATTACCCCCTTGTGCTTGCGAGCATGTGTAATACACTTTACCAACTCTCCGCCTTCTTTTCGACATGCATTTCTTGCTTCTTGAGCAAACACAGTAGGATCACCAAATGTGTCGGGGTTCAACAAATCATAACTACTGACTTAATCACAAACTCTCAAGAAATTAATCTCAACATTAATCCTTACTCACACAAAAGAGAATACTCAATAGTATTTCAGGTTCACCATTTTTCTTGCTGTGTCAACACAATGTCAGACTGAATTTGCTCAGATAGACACAATTTCACTACGCACCAAATAGGTTAGACGAAATACTTCAATAATGTTATTCAAACACCGTATATTACAAAATAAAAGAGATCTTGTTCTCCAAAACAACAGTACTAGAACAATGCTAATTGGATTTAGTCTATGCAAGACAATTTATGATTCTCTCTTCTTTTTATTCTCCTTAGACATACATGTCTCACTTAGGTACAATCCCCCTTAAAAAAAGAATACAACAAACTATATTCCCATGACATTTAGCATAACCAAATTATAACTACCTATTAAAACTTCGAGTCACCAAAATTTAGATACAATAGCATTCCGACCGAGTAACATCTGATTCAATAAACACTTAGAAATCCGATTACCTACTTGTCTTCAGAATTCTCTACCCTCAACAATAAGCTTCCATTCTAAGTGACCAAACTCAGTAGTTACTTGAATCCAATTTTTCTATGGATGAAGGAAATCCATCTCCCATGTTGATTTGTTATTGCTCTGATACCACTGTGAGGAGATGGATGGTTATGGTTTAGAGATGAGTTAGTATTGTACAAAACTTGCTCTACACCTGCCAAATTAACTTCAGGGATGCTTAATAGACTCCTTTAGCTCCACATTCATGCATTTGGAACCACCAAGTGCTTTGGAGCATCATTCTCAAAAGCTTGCACCAAAACAGATAACTTGCATATGCAAGGAAGGTGAAGAAACCTTCTATTTTGTGAATAGAAGTACTCAGTGTTTTGCTTAGAGCTCACAACGTATGAATTGACTAGAGATCTTTTGCACACATATAGCTGGCATGTGTAGCTAACTAAATCAAGTTATCTCATCAATTTAGTTACATCATGCACTTAGAAATGAATCTAACAAGTCAGGGTAGTCATCCCGATATTTCAGGATCTAGAAGATGCACATACATAGTCACCTTCTATGATTCATATTTCGAGATCCCTTGAACCAAATGAGATGAAAATTGATATGAAAGTAGAAGCAGTGGTTTGAATGGAGTTTGTGGTTCCAAGCTTACATGTAGCAATAGAAAAGATGTCTCCAGACTTATCACTCAAGCATAGGAGTAAGTATCTTCTACAATTGGAGGAGGACCGCTTAGCTAGTGCATATATAACGAAGGTGATCCAAAGAAGGAGACAAGCGTGGGTTAGTATGAATGCCAAATTTAAGATATTTTAGATTGAAGATTGGGTCATGGTGTATAATTTCAAGTTAGGACCACATCCACGAAAGCTCACTTTGAGATATAAAGGTCCATATCAGATTGTGTAGGATTTAGGACAAGGGACTTTTCTGGTAGCAGATGTATTTGGTACAAGGATGGAAAAACCTATTAATGGATTTCGTCTAAAGAATTATCTATCTATCTATCTATCTATCTATCTATCTATCTATCTATCTATCTATCTATCTATCTATCTATCTATCTATCTATCTATCTATCTATCTATCTATCTATCTATCTATCTATCTATCTATCTATCTATCTATCTATCTATCTATCTGTTTCTCTGTCTGTGTGTTTGTCTGTCTGTTTGTTTGTTTGTCTGTCTGTCTGTCTATTATCTATCTATCTATCTATCTATCTATCTATCTATCTATCTATCTATCTATCTATCTATCTATCTATCTATCTATCTATCTATCTATCTATCTATCTATCTATCTATCTATCTATCTATCTATCTATCTATCTATCTATCTATCTATCTATCTATCTATCTGTCTCTCTGTCTGTTTGTCTATCTGTCTATCTATCTATCTATCTATCTATCTATCTATCTATCTATCTATCTATCTATCTATCTATCTATCTATCTATCTGTCTCTCTGTCTGTTTGTCTATCTGTCTGTCTGTCTGTCTGTCTGTCTGTCTGTCTGTCTATCTATCTATCTATCTATCTATCTATCTATCTATCTATCTATCTATCTATCTATCTATCTATCTATCTATCTATCTATCTATCTATCTATCTATCTATCTATCTATCTATCTATCTATCTATCTATCTATCTATCTATCTATCTATCTATCTATCTATCTATCTATCTATCTATCTATCTATCTATCTATCTATCTATCTATCTATCTATCTATCTATCTATCTATCTATCTATCTATCTATCTATCTATCTATCTATCTATCTATCTATCTATCTATCTATCTATCTATCTATCTGTTGGGGGATTCTTGTGTAGAAAGGGACTTGAGTGTTTGTAGGAGAATGGAGAGTGAGAATAAGAGAGTTAATGACACCGAAAGCTTTTGATCAATTAGGAAGAGAAGAATACAAGCTTGTACATAAGCCAAATGCTCTGTGCAATATGCCAAAGACTAAATAATGCTCATGAAAGAAGATTACAAAGTACTTAGAATCTGCCACCGACCTCTGCACCAGACCTCCACCTTCTCCAAGCTTGCCCTTGTGCACACCTTGCACCAAGCTTCCAATAAGGGGAGGGATGGACACCTTCTGTCAACGCGCACCTTCAATGGGACTTTGGAACTCTTGATATTCCTTGCTTCACCTTCTCTACATACAATCTAAGTCACCATTCTTGCACCTTGCAATGGCTCTCTGTGTCACGTGCATTCTCTCTAAATATGTCCTCTCTCTCTTGCTCTAGAATATCTCACACTAGCTTGGTCCAACCAAGAATACTCCTTCCCTTGGGTGTCGGTTCACGTACGCTCCTAACTCCCATAGCATGTTGGCCCTCACTTGTATGTCCCAAGATTGTCTCCAAGAGTGGGCAGCCAACAAATCCTTGTTTTGTCCTGTAGTGACTTTAGGACCATACAAAATTTTGAATGGGGGCCATACTTTCACTTCTGCATACGTTGCCGCTTCACATACCTTCACATTTTGCCTTTTAATTCTTCAATTGTGCACCTAAGAGAGGGTTCACCTGAACCTTCCAAAACACTTTAAAAACACTTTTAAACTTAGAGAAATCAGAGAAGGACACTCTGCAACCTGCAACCTACAACCTGCATCCAACTTTCTGCAAATATAATCTTTGTGAATAATTAATCGTGCACAACCTGTGCACCTTAATGCCCAAACTTTGAACGCTTTGACTTTGCCCATGTTGACCTTGACCTTGAACATGTTGACTTTAACCACTTTGACTTTGACTATGTTGACTTTGACCAATATTACTTTTATGGGCTCAATAGTTGCCTACCACGTAATGGGCTCTCTATCCCAGAGAGCTACTAGACAAAACTTTGAGCAGAGATGACACCATGATTCCTGTGTTGCAAAATCTTCAAAAGGACACTTGAACAGCTACCAAGTCCACCAGGAGAAGTAAAGAACAAACACCAATGAAGAACCAAAAGGTGGAAATTTTGCATGGAAGAGCAAAGGAGGGAGAATGGAGGATAAGAGGATTTTGGAAGGGGGGCTGAGGGGTTGAGAGGGATAGGGTATGGAGGGATAAGGATGGGGCTTGCGAGAAGGCTAAAGGGAGTTCAGGGAGTATGATTGTGGGCTTTTGGGAGGTTTAAAATGAGAAAATAGTAAAGCTACAGAGGGTGCATATGGGAAAATATGAAACACATGGTAAAATAAAATGAGAATAAACCATGGGGACCACGTGCATAATGAAAAACATGTGACCAATGTGCTCAAAACATGTGGGTGTTGACCAAAAGTGAGAGAAAATTTGGGATTTTGGAAAAACTAAGTCAAAAAATGAGTTAAGAGGTGCCAAAAAACATGAAAATGACCCCAAATTTGAAAAAAATGGCCATCCAAGGTATGATCTAGAGCCAAAAAACTATATATATATGGGGGGGAGGCGAGGAGTGGGGTGAGGGGGGGAAGGGGCAGGGAGGGGAGGGGGGGGCAGGGCGGGGAGTGGGGGGGGGGGGGGTGGGGGGGAGGGGAAAGGGGGGGGGGGGGTGGGGAGTGGGGCGGGGGGGGGGGGGGGGGAGGAGGGGGGGGAGGGGAGGGGAGGAGGAGAAAGGGGGGGCAAGGTGTGGCGGGGTGTGACAGGGGGGGGGGGAGGGGGGGTTTTATGTTTTATTTTTTATTTTTAAATAAAGAAAATTATCCAGGGGGCCTTTTTTTTCAAAATTAGATAAAAAATACAATTAAAATCCAAAAAATCAAAAAAAAATCCAAATAAATAAGAAAAAATGCTAAAAATAGTTCCCTATATTTTTAGGCCAGTTTTCCTACTCAAAACCACATAAATCTTCCTTTATTCCTCCATTTTATCAAGAAAATGACATTGAAAAGATGAAAAATATTGGAAAAAATGCTAAATTTTTTTTCTAAAAATGCTTTAAAAAATTCTCAAAAAATTCTAAAAATTTGCTTATGCAAAGGGCTATGAAATGGATTCTAAGTTGCATAGAAAATCAAGGAACAAGCATGAAATGGATAAACTACCAAAATTTAAGCAAAAAAAATAGAATGAGAAGGCTATGTACAACATGGACTAATTTTGCAAGTTCTAGGTGATTCAGAAAGCTTCAGTTGTGTCGATGATAGGCCTTGAGCCATGATATGATGACCAAGAGAAACCCCTCCATAATCTCCAATTGTATTGCACTTCATTTGTTTTGTCTTCTTTTTGGGCATACTGACCATCTGATAGGGCCACCCTAAAGCCTTCATTAGAATACTATCTCCTCCATACTGCATCTTTTGTATCTTTGTTTCAGCTACTGTGTGACTTAATCTGCAAAATGTCATTTTTACTAGTCTAGCTTCTTCAACCAATAGAATCCTCTATTTCCAAATATTTGCAGGTACTTCTTCCACTTCCTTGTAAAGCCCTGCACTTACTACCATAAAAATTAACATAACAAATGATAGCCATACCAATATCCATAACAAAGTGGCCATTGATATAGGATTTGAAGTAGCTTCATCACTGTTGCACTTAAGGGCTTTTCTTTTCTTCTCTCTTCTATGGCCTTTGATTGAGACTGTTTCACTCGAATAAGTAACTTGAATGATGTCCTCTTTTTCTTCATAGACTTCCTCTCTACTTGAGTTTGGAAAAACTCCATAGCAGGAAGATGGGTCTTCTGAATGGAGCCAAGCCAGCATGTTTTCTTCTCCATATAAATTTGCTTCTTCAAATAGATATTCATCTGGGTTGTCCAACAATTATTCTTCCATACAAATACCAATTGTCTGCATCATGATGGTATGTCTTTGGTTGTCTGGACCTTCTTCTAAAAATATATGCTATAACTCTTTCCCCTCTTGCTTAACCCACATTGTGTCCTCACCCCAGTCATGCAACACATTGGCATGCCTTAACCAAGGTCTCCCAATCAACAAGGGGAAACCTCCTTCTACCTGTGGCAACCTTAGAAGAACAAAGTCCAGGTTAAAGATGGTACTTTGTATCTTGATCGGGACTCCAGGAACCACTCCCATAGGCCTTACTATGCTTTGGTCTGCCAATGTTACAGTGAA
Source organism: Ceratopteris richardii (assembly GCA_020310875.1). Classification (NCBI taxonomy): domain Eukaryota; kingdom Viridiplantae; phylum Streptophyta; class Polypodiopsida; order Polypodiales; family Pteridaceae; genus Ceratopteris; species Ceratopteris richardii. The sequence goes on from CM035406.1 coordinate 112,078,764, forward strand.
GTTGGCAGGTCTTGAAGGTTGTAGTCCAATCGTTTTCATGGTATGTTCAGGCATCAAGTTAATGCCAGAACCACCATCCACAATAACTCCCTGAAACTCATGACCTTTGATATGAAACAGATAATTGGCCTCCTTGGCCCATTTCCAAAGTTATCCTTGTGTCTAGGGTTGTAATTGTTACCTTGATTTGGTGCACCCACCATCACATTAACTGGTGGTTGGGCTCCTCCTTGTGTCCAATATGTTGTTGCAGGCATACCTCTTGACTGACATTCTTGGGCCTCATGGCCAGCTTTCCTGCATAGTTGGCAAGTTACACTTAGAAGTAGACACTCACTTACCACATGACCCTGCTTGCTGCACATGGTGCACCATAGTCCACTTCTGATGCCACCTCCCTTGAGTTCCTGCAATTCCTGTCGAAGTCGAGCCAGCTCTTCTGCTTGTGCTTCCTCTTCCTTTTGTAGCTTCAATGCTTCAATTTCTTGCCTCAACAGGGCTACTGCATTTTCTTCTTGCTTTTGAGGTTTACTCCTTTTTAAGTTCTCCAGCTCTTCATTGGATCCTCAATTTCTGCAGGATAGGGCAGTTGAGAAGAACTTGCTCCATATTGTCTTCTTATTTGTTCGAGTCATGTAGCTGTATTGGTGAACTCTTCTATGGAGGCTGTTGGCAAAACTAATTCTTTGATTTTACATTGTGTAGTCATTGAAAGTGGTTTAGCTAACCATTTCTTAATAAAGAAATCATGTGGAGGATTTGGAAACTTAGCCATTGATGCCTTGGCCCTAGTTACAAACTCTGAAAACATTTCACCAAGGCTTAGACTCAAGTTTTCTAACTCCTCAATGATTATCTCTATAGTGTTCCCAGAATTGAGTTTTGAATGCCTCTTTCATTAAATCCTAAGTGGTGAAATGGTTTTGAGCAAACTGGCTGAACCATTTATCTGCTAGCCCTTCTAATATGGGAGGAAGGAGGATAAAAAAGGCATCCTCTCTTCCCATCAAACCTCTTGTCTTGCATAATACTAAGAGTCTCCTAATGTGCTCGTCTGGATCTTCCTGAGCTTAGAGTTTCCAAATCTACCTGACCTGCCATGTTGTTTACTGATGATGTTGACGACAGTGGATTGGGGGATCTTCTAACAACCTTCCTTCTTGTTGCTTTGCAAGTGACCCCCAATGTCATTCCGATAGCGCATGAGCATTTCTGTAATCCCAACAAATTTTCTCTGTAGTGGGTGCAGTAGGAATCACAACACAAACAGGAACATGAATAATATCTCCATCTTCAATGCCATCTGCATCACCTTCAATAACTGTATTTGTAGGTCTAAAAGGATGTTTTCAACACCCTGCACAATATTCCATAGTCCTTTTGCAACCAATACATGACACATCATATAAGCCCATAATGGGTAATGGGTACCATCAAACTTATCCTCAAAAACCAATATATCGAATACATCACTACTTTCAGTCATGGCTACTAACTATGAAGAGATGGATTTTTAGTGGATGAAGATGAAGTGGTGCTGCAAAACTTTGCACTACACCAACCAAATGAACTCCAGAGATATGTATGGGAACTTTTTTCTTGCCAAAGGATGTACTAGACACCCAATGTACCTTGGAAGATCACTCTCAAAAGTATGAATCAAAACAGATAGATAGAAGTTGAACCAAGGGTAAAAAACTTGCTATTTTAGTTCACACATCTGTTCAGTGTTTTGAACAATTCTTTGGGCACAATAGCAATTGACTTAATTCATTTTGGGGAACTCTAAGTATCTTAGTAAGCTAACAATCATGAGTGATTTCATAAAAAATGATGGACTACATGAAGAGAAAAGAGTTTAGCAAGTCACAACATCATGCCGATTTTCACGGGCTGTAGCAATCCTCGGACTAGTGAGCATGCAACAGCGTAGCAACTGGAAATGATCATGAATGAATGACTCTCCTCCCAACCATATGCCTCTATATATAGCTATCTCCAGGGGACTACCTACTTGGGCAGGTGGATACTAACCATCCAAGTGTCAACCATGTAACTACATGTTCGCCAAGTGTCCTAGTTAGCCAGAGTTAACTCAAGTGGATGCTTCTAGAAGGTTCTATAGCTCTTTGGGCAAAACACTCTCCCCATGTACCCATTCAGTTTGAACCCAAGACCTCCTCCTTCACACCCTTGAATCTTAACCACTAGGCTAAGTGGATTACAAGAGTAATTGACCTTCTAGTAAGTCTAGATTAGAGGTTTTTAGCCACACATACGGATGACCAAACGGTGTCCGATTTCAGATCCGTCTGAACCATTCGGATCCTTAGATCAGAGACTTACTTTATTACATTTTTCCTCCCTTGGAACATATTTTCATTCTAAAAAATTAGAGCTATACATACTGTAGGGAACCCCCAAGCCTCATGTTCTAAAACTTGAAGAACATGCATTCATTCAATCAAGTTATTTAATTAGAAACTTGAAAGTAAAAAAACCTTATCATGTTCTAGATCTTGAAGAACATGATCGGTTTATCCACTTAAAACTTGAAAGTAGAAAACCTCCTTTATTTGGGATCAACTTAAAAATGGAAAGTTGGAAAAAATAGTTGGATTGTGGATACTTTTTCCCATGTTGAATTTTCTTCAGTTCCATCCTTCCATTTTACTAAGCACTCTTCGTACAGGTGGCTTCTTGTACGTTTATCTCGGGTGCGAAGTATCCTTTCAGGTTCATGAGGAACTGTTCACTTACTGGAATTGGAAGTATAACCTATTGTCCAACTAGATTATCTGAATCTGTCAGACTCTTCCTAAGATGACTAACATGGAACACTGGATGAATCCAACTATCATCTGGAAGTTGCAATTCATAAGCTCACAAACCAACTTTCTTGGTGATTGGAAAAGGACCGCAATATCTAAGCGACAACTTGGCGCATTGACTAGTCTTGAACTTTTCTGATCTTTCAGGAATACGAAGATAAACTTGATTGCCAACCTAAAAAGTAACATCTCTTTGCTTCGGATCGGCATAAGCCTTTGCACGATCTTGAGCTTTCTTTAAGTTTTCTCTAGCTAACTTGAGTTTAAAATTCATGTTTTGAAGGAATTCTTGAGCTGCTTGAACTCGTTCATTTTGAAGTCCTACCGCATATGGAGACCTAGGTTGGAACCCATACATCAACATGAATGGACTAAATTCAATTGATGAATTCTTGGCACTATTATAGGCAAACTCAGCTAAAGGAAGATAGTCTTCCCAATCAGTCTATTTGGAAGTAACATAAGCTCTGAGTATGTCTTCCAAGATTTGATTGACTTTCTTTGTCTGTCCATCCATCTAGGGATGCTCTGCTGTACTTAAACTTAGTTTAGTTTCAAGTCTACTAAAGACTGCTCACCAAAAATGACTTGTAAATTGAGCATCTCTATCAAAAACTATGTCTACTGGAAGACCATAGAGTCTATAAAGTTGATTTACAAATATTTTTGCGAGTTCTGGAGTCTTATAAGTAGTTTTGACTGGAATAAACTGAGCAAGTTTAGTCAATCGATCAACTACAACCTAGACTAAATCAAAGCCTTTCTGATTGCGGGGTAATCCAGAAATGAAATCCATGGAAATACTTTCCCACTTTCCTTTGGGAATTTCCAAAGGATGCAGCAATCCTCCAACTTTAAGTCGTTCAAATTTATTGACTTGACATTTATGGCACTTGGATACATAGTTTTACACATCTCGATGTAAACTAGGCCAATAAAAATGTCGTTTTACTAACTCATAGGTTCAATTAATACCAAGATGTCCTGCACTTGGAGCATCATGGCATTTGAAAAGTACTTGATTTCATATGTCTGGTATACTTGGGACACAAACCTTACCTTTATAAAGCAAACATTCATCTTGGAGAGAGTAGTGTTTAAACTTTCTCTCAAAAGTACTTGCTTCATTTTGATGAACTTGTTCAGCTGTTTTCCATGCTTTATTATAGCTTGGATCTTCTTTGCAGCTTCCTTTCAAAGCTGAAATAAATTCACTTTGAATTTGTACAAAATTTAGGTTGTTCAATATAGGCAACTGACTTAAGGCGTCTGCCACTGCATTGATTTTTTCTTTTCTGTACCTTAGTTCATAATCGAACTCTTGCAACTGTTCGGCCCATCTTACTTTTCTACCTTTCACATCTGGTTGGTTTGCAAACCACTTGATGCTCTCTTGATCAAATACTATGGCCAACTTTGATCCATACAGGTAATGGCGCCATTTCTTTAGAGCATTTATAATAGCGAACATCTCTCGCTCATAGATAGAGTAGTTTTGCTGAGCAAAACTTAGCTTTCTACTCTCGAAAGCTATTAGTCGACCATCTTGCTTAGTACTACTCCTACCGCGGATGAACTTGCATTTGTTTTTAATTGGAAAGGCTTGTTTGGATCTACGATTTGTAGAACCGGGGCCGAACCTAAAGCAAGTTTAAGTTCTTGAAATCTCTTTGCTTGTTCCTCTTTCCAATTTATCTTCTGATGCTTCCCTTTGAGTTGATCCATCAAAGGTACTGCACTCTTGGCATATCTAGCCACAAACTTCCGATAATATCCTACCAATCCAAGAAAACTTTGTAGTTCTCAAATCGTCTTGGGCTCAGGCCATTCAAGAATCACTTGGACCTTTTCAGGGGTCAAGTTTGATTCCTTCTGCGGTAATAATATGGCCTAAATACTTTACTTCTGGGGTAAAGAATTCACATTTTGACTCTTTACCATAAAGTTTATTATCGCGAAGAAGTTGAAAAACTTTTTCCAAGTGCTCTAAGTGACTTTCATGATCTTTACTGTAGATCAGAATATCATCGAGAAAATCTACAACAAATTTTCCCAAGTATGGCTTAAGCACTTGATTCATTTAAGTCATAAATATTGCGGGTGCGTTTGTCAACCCGAACGGCATCACTAAAAACTTGTAGTGACCATACTTTGTTCGAAAGGCTGTCTTGGGAATATCATCATCTTTGATTCTAACCTGATGATAACCTTGGCATAAATCAATCTTAAAAAAGACTTTAGCCCCCTTTAAGCTATCAAAAAGATCTTTGACTAGCGGCATGGGATACTTATTCTTTACAGTAAGATTGTTTAACACCCTATAATCTATGCACAACCTCATATTTCCATCTTTCTTTTTAACTAGAAGGATGGGTGCTGCCCAAGGAGACTGGCTTGGCCATATAAATCCTTTATCCAAATAGTCTTGAATTTGATTCTCAACTTCCCGATTCTGGACATAGGGGAGGTGGTATGGGTTTTGAGATTTTGGCTTGGTTCCCAGAAACAAATCTATACTGTGATCAATGTTTCCACGAGAGGGTGGCAAGCCGTGGGGTAATTCCTTAGGGAACACATTTTTAAACTCCTTCATTAAATTGTTAAATTTAGTATGAACTTCACGAGGAATAAAAGACGAGACATAAGAAACTTGCTTTGTATTATGTATATTCATTACATCAATACCAAGGACAAGAAAAGCTTGAGTCTTGGCTTCAATATTTACAAGTTTCTTAAGTTCAGTATATGAAATCAAAGGGATACTTGGAACATCATGCTCGCCCTTGATTTTATACACTACACCATCGTGCTGGAATTCCAAAGTGTTAGTAAAATAACACCTGGTCAATGAAGGTCCTAGACTCCATAGCCACTCTCTCCCTGATACCAGATCTACCCGGTCCATGTTCATTATTTGGAAGTCCAAAGTGTCTTTAAATCCTTGGATTTCTAGTTCCAAATTAGATATCATTGTGTCCCAAACACGGGTGTCTTGACCGTGCATCATGGTAACAATGTATTTATGAGGAGATGGTTTTTGAGGAAGAGCTAGTTTTTTCACTAACACATAATTAATAAAATTATGCGTAGTAGAGTCATCCACCATTATCCGGATGGTGTGTCCTTTAACTGATACATGCAAATTGAACAAATCATGTGGACCAAACTCTTGAGGTTGCCACATGTTTTTGGAGATCTGACATTTATGGGTACTATCGCAGTGCATTATCTGAACCTTATTTGCACTTGAATTTGTATCCAAGTCCAAAGTTTGAATTAGATGTATTTGTTGCTTACCCTTTCCCTTACTTTCTCTTCCAACTGGATATGCATGCCTACGATGTCCTGGCTTGAGACACTTAAAGCACAAATTTCCTTTTGCGCTTTAACATGATCTTCTCGAGAAAGCACGTGTCTAAAAATACGAGGTTTTTTAGACACCCTTTCATTCGATCTTGCCCCTTTGCCCTTGTGCTTAATGTTATTCTTTTGGGAATAACTATTTTCTTGCGGGACATCCAGAAGTGAGTTATCCTCATAAATCTGGGCAACCTTAATCGCCTCTTCCAGGGATTTAGGTGCATGTCTTTTGACTTCATTTCGAATTCGCTGATTAAGTCCTCTGACAAAACCACGAAGAGGATGACAGAATAACATCTCAGTATTCTGAAATATAAACTGATAACGGTCTACCTTTCTGTTGAATTTTATCCCATGCCTCCCAGTTGCGTTCCTCCTCATTCTCTGGGAGAAAATCTTTCTTGAAGAGGCGAGAAAATTCAGCCCAGGTAGTAGGTTTCTTGTGAGTCTCAGAGAGACTCATCCACCAAGTATAAGCCTTGGGTCCTACTGATAAGCTTTCTTCTACTACTCTCACATGATCGGGGGTGTGCTTGAGTTCGTGGACATCATTCCACTTCTCCAAGAAGGTCAAAACTGCATCTTTAATCCTATCCTTATCCTCTCCAGAGAAGTAGCGAGGATAGATCTCCTTTCCTAAGGAAAGATCCATTGGGCGGTTATGACTTCCTAACATCCCTACGAAATTAGCAAACAAGGGAGTAGAAGATACCAAACTAAGACGGCTCATACTTCCCGTTAGGGGAAACATATCTGTATGGGGAGAGGATAATCCCTTATCCTTTTCCATCCTAAGAGACATTGGTGAAGTTGCAATCATATCTGTGTGACTATCCAAAGTAGCCTTACTGATATCCCTAGGCATCTGAAGTAAGTTCCGAATAGCCGTAAGGTGATCTTGGATTCCCTCAACAGATTGACGGAGTTCCGCAACCTCATCTGGAATATTGGACAACCGTCCAAGTCTTTGCTCAACTAGCAACATCCTACCTTCCATATCTTTCCTCTCGTTTAAGGTAGTGTTTGTTTCCCCTTTCCTCACAGAATCCTCAACGTCTAATGCTACAATCGTCGATTCTATTTTTGATGCATCAGACGCATGACTAGTATTTGAAACCATAGGCGCAGATGAATGCAATGCACATGAAATTACTAGTGTTCTAGTCATGAATGAGGATGTTACTAACATAGGAATGGAAACATACATCGATGCACTAGTAGTACTCGTAAGCGAGACATGGCTAGAAGTCCCCTCCATCGCACACAGAGCGTTATTAAACTTACTAACTTAGTATTCCTAATGCAAGTGGTGTGTGCAACAAAATGAAAAGAGCTATGCAAGAATATCACAAGAAATCGTCCCTGATGATTTGGTCTATCGAGGTCGACTTGATTCTAGCTAAGATTGCTAGAATAATGACAAAGTTAGGCCTCAAGATATTCACTCGACAGCTCCTCTTCCTTTAAAATTTGCCCAAAACTTTAGCTTTCTTCGGCTTTGCTCACCAAGGATATGTAGTTGGGTTTGGTTGGGGTTATCAACAAGCTCATGAAGAAGCAACAATCCAAGTAGACGTGGCTCGGGATTAGTAGAGATTACACAGAACTAGAACTAGTAGCAGAATGCAGAGAACTGAGCGTCACCAAACGCCTTTATTGTAATGGTGAAGTCATTGCAGGCTAATCCTCAAGGTCCAGGGATTGATTCCTTCAGCCACGATCTTGTTTTACTTCTATATTATGCTATGGTTCTGAGTTAGGAGCTGATAATGTGCATGGATAATCTATGGCTTACAAAGCAGAAGAATAGATCACGCTAATGATAAGCAATCTCGGGTAAGAAAAACCTCTTCTACGTCGAGGTCAGAGGTTCAAAACTCTTGCCTCAGAACATGTTTTTTGCTCTGCGCCCCTCTTTTGCTGTTCTTCTTCGTGATCCAGGAGATCTGTAGCGAGCAACACCAAATTATATTGATCTGCGTAAAGAGAGCATTACCATCGGCGTTGCTTCCTTTGTGGATATAGCAAATGCGTGGGCATTAGATGGTAGGGGTTCAAAACCTGTCTCAGGTGGAAATCTTTCGTTTGATCTCGATGAAAGAGCATTCAACAGCGGGGTTATAGATCTCAATGATTATTGCAGACAATTGGACCACCGAGCTGGGTCACCATCTTGGATATGGGAAGAGCTCCGTGATCAGCAGGTCGCGGGTTCAAACCTCTTGAGCCACGATGGATTTGCTCTCTCGGTCAAGATAAATCATCCTCAACAGAAGGAGGTAGGTTCGAATCCCCTGCGCACTAATAGTACGAGAATCCTTTTGCAACCTTCTCCTTCACATATGCCCACCGAAATGATTTTGGGCTGGTATTTCAGCATGCTTGTGAGCAAAATTTCGATGCCTGTTGAAGAGCTATACACGCAAAAATCTCACGAGCAAGAATATCTATGAGAGCTATGGAGAGAGCTTTGATACCAATGCAACAACGTAGCAACTGGAAATGCTCATGAATGAATGACTCTCCTCCCAACCATATGCCTATATACAGCTCTCTCCAGGGGACTGCTTGCTTGGGCAGGTGGATACTAACCATCCAAGTGTCAGCCATGTAACTACATGTTTGCCAAGTGTCCCAGTTAGCCAGAGTTAAGTCAACTAGATGCTTCTAGAAGGTTCTAGAGATCTTTGGGCAAAACACTCTCCCCATGTACCCCATGGAGTTTGAACCCAAGAACTCCTCCTTCACACCCTTGAATCTTAACCACTAGGCTAAGTGGATTACTTGGTTACAAGAGTAAATGATCTTACAGTAAGTCTAGATTCGAGATCTTTAGCCACACATACGGATGACAAATGGTGTCCGATTTTAGATCCATCTAAACCATTTGGACCTTAGATCAGAGACTTACTTTATTATAGAGCAAAGATATATTAACATCTCAAGATTCCAAGAGGCAATGCTAATGAAACTTTGTATGCATATAATAGATAGTATGTTGATTTTATCGTGTTTTATTTGATGGAAAATGACCAACTACACACTAAGAACAAGCCTTGAGAAAATCATTGTTTTGATAGAGTATTAACAGAGAAGTGAACTATGCAGTGATATAGTCGACATCTGATGAATATACCTCATGTTTGAAAAACTCAATTGTAATGAAATTTTGTAAGTATATATTAGATGTAAGGAGCTAACTTTACCAACTTAAATCACTGAAAATGATGGATCATGCTTAGAGAAATCATCTCTGGAAACTCACTGAGAAAATTGAGTGATATGGCAGTGAACAGTACACTCATAAAAGCATGAAGATATGGACACAAACGGTCATGAAAATCAATGTATATTGATTGTAAGGTACAATGGACTTACTGGTACATATGTGTGCCTTGAAACCACACTTTGATATGGCATGCAACCCTACTCATGGAGGTACCAAGATCACGACGTCTATATAGTGATGTTTGGAGCCTAAATTTGAATTTGAATGTCCAATCTTTTAGTGATTGATCCTCCTACTCACGCAATCATGAATTTGTGGCTTTCTCCTTCCTACTCATCAAGTGGACTCAACCAATTTAGATACTTTTACTTTTACATCAAGTAAAGGCTTCAAGGGTAGTTATATGTTATAGTGTGAGTGTGCTAATTCAATTTATGCACACACCTAGGAAACCTCACATGGAAGCTACCAAGAGGATACTCACATATCTCA